>CM033643.1:75918324-76070859 GCA_019512145.1 Engystomops pustulosus | reverse complement strand
GAAGGTGTTCAGCTGCTTGACAACATACTGATAGTGGTTTATTAGGTCAATTTCTTTTGACAGGTTCCCCTTAAGGCAATTAACCCCTTCCCGCCACAGCCCTTTTTCGAATTTGTGTTTTCATTTTTCACTCCCCACATTCAAAAATCTGTAACTTTTTTTATTTTTCCATGTACAGAGCTGTGTGACGGCTTATTTTCTGCATAACAAATTGCACTTCAAAATGGTGGTATTTAATATTCCATGCCGTGTACTGGGAAGCGGGAAAAAAATTACAAATGCAGTGAAATTGGTAAAAAAAACGCATTTGTGCCGTATTCTTTTGGGCTTGGATTTTACGGATTTCACTGTGCACCCCAAATGACATGTCTACTTTATTCTTTGGGTCAGTACAAATTTGTATAGGTTTTATAATATTTTCATACATTTAAAAAAATTAAAGCCTGTACAAAAATTTTTGGGGGGATTTTGCCATTTTCTGGGGCTAATAACTTTTTATACATAGGTGTATGGAGCTGTGGGTGGTGACGTTTTTTGCGGATTTTGATGACATTTACAATGTTATCATTTTTAGGACTGTACGACCTTTTGATCACTTTTTATAGAATTTTTTTTTTTAAATGGCAAAAAAGTGCCATTTTCGACTTTGGGCGCGATTTTACGTTACGGGGTTAAACGCAGTGGAAAACCATTATCATATTTTGATAGATAGGGCATTTTCGGACGCGGCGATACCTAATGTGTTTATGATTTTTACTGTATTGTAGAGGAGTGTATTGGAGCAGTGTATTGGACTTGAACCAGCGATCAGAGCATCGCTGATTCAAGTTCAAGTATGTATAAGTAAAAAAAAAAGTAAAAACACTAAAGTTAACACACTAGAATAAATAAAAAATAAATACATAAAAATATAAGCCCCTAAAATGTCACTTTCCTATAAAAACACTTAAAAAAGTATAAAAAACACAAACACACAAAAATGCCACATGGTATTGGTGCGTTCATAACAATCTGTATAATAAAACAGAATCGTTACTGGACCTGCACAGTAAACGCCGGGGAAACTTTAGGAAAAAAGATCATTTTTAATTAATACCTTTAAAAAAAATGCTCTAAAAAGTGATTAAAAAATGTTACACACTCTAAAATGAGACCACTAAAAAGAACAACTCCTCTCACAAAAAATAAGCCCCTAACCAGATTTGTCAGCCGATTTGTCAGCCCCTGGGGAAGCCACTTTGCGGCGGAATGTGTGGAGCGTTTGGGTGCCAGGCTCCATTGGACATTGGTGATTACTATTGTGGACACTTGTCCTTTATCAATTGTTGCTGGATCTGTACTGTAGGCATTACATACATTGGTTCCCTATTTAGCACACGTTTGCATTGTATAGGTACTTCAGCATATCAGATTTCACATACATATTCAGGGGTAGATAGCTGTGAGCATGAAACATGACCTGTTTTTTTCATGCAGTTGCACCTGCACATATATTATGTGCTTTTAATTGTTTTTAAATGTATGTCTTTTGAGTAATTTAATAAAGTATTATTATCTGACATCACACGGATTTGTATTAATAGCCTATTCTATACAATTTCCCACTTTTTTCCTTTTTCAAGTCATATATAATTTAGGGAGTTGTGGCTACAATAGTCTTCTTCACACTTTACTTAAAATCTCACCAATTACTATAGATGCCTCAAAATTATTTACCAGAAAAGTGAATCTTATGTGACAAAAAAATAAGCCCCTATAGGTCCACAATAAAAAAACCTAAAAAATTGATAGCCTGTACAATGTGACAATGCAAATCTGATCTGGATGGCGCCTCCTTCCCTTCTATGCCCGGCCGTGCGCCCACACAGCAGGTACCACCACATATAGAGTCAATCAAACTTTGTGGAGCCTTTTTTCATTTAATCCATTACAAATGTTTAATTTTCCACCCAAAATGAGTGTATTGTTAAAAAATATTACAATTTGTAGACTGCACCCCTATAAACACCTAAAGGGTTAACAAACTTCTTAAAAGTGGTGTTTCATACGTTGAGGTGTGTAGTTTCCATAATGGGGTCATTAACAATTCTAGCTATTATTTAGGCCTCTCACAGTCAATTAAAAGTTCAGCAGGTCCATCTAAATATTAATTTTGGTGATTTTCCCAAAAATTTTGAAAAGGGCACCCAAATTCTGAGCCTCATAACATTCTAGTAAAATATGTGGAATCTTAAAAAATCATGGCAACATAAAGCAGACATTTGGGAAATATAAGTTATGAATGTATTTGGGTGCTAGAGAATTTAGAACTTTGAAAATAAAGAATTTTTCCAAAGTTTTGCCAAATTTAGTTTTTTTTCATAACTACACACAAAAGATATCATCCAAATTTTTAAACTAATTTGAAGTACAATGTGTCATGAGAAAACAATCTCAAAATCCCCTGGATATCTCATAGCGTTCCAAAGCTATAAGCCCTTATAGTGACACAGGCCAGATTTGAAACATGGGACCGTGTCCTAAAGGCCAAAAGAGGCTGAGTCCCCTAGGGGTTAAAAACATATATACCGTATATTCCGGCGTATAAGACGACCTGGTGTATAAGACGACCCCTACTTTCCTGTTTAAAATATAGAGTTTAAGATATATTCGCCGTATAAGACTACCCCTTTTCCAACGCATACAAAACACCGGTAAAAATTAAAAAAAAAACTGATTTGAATTTAACATGGTCCTTTTTATAATTTAAATTCTTATGACATGCAGGTATATAGCAGGAAAACTGTCGCATACATTACCATCGGTATGCATAAAAACATTGAACACCATCCACCAGTAGCCATAATTAATGTCCCCCATCTATATATTCGCCGTATAAGACTACCCCTTTTCCAACGCATACAAAACACTGGTAAAAATTAAAAAAAAACAGATTTGAATATAACATGGTCCTTTTTTTAATTTAAATTCTTATGACATGCAGAGATATATCAGGAAAACTGTCACTCATAAACATAAGGCATACAACAACAACATTACCATCGGTATGCATAAAAACATTGAACACCATCCACCAGTAGCCATAATTAATGTCCCTCCTCACCAGTAGCCATAATTAATGTCCCCCATCTACCAGTAGCCATAATTAATGTCCCCCATCTACCAGTAGCCATAATTAATGCCCCCACCCACCAGTAGCCATAATTAATGTCCCCTCCTCACCAGTAGCCATAATTAATGTCCCCACCCCCTACCGGCTATGGAGAGGGCTCAGCCCGTGAGCCCTCTCCGTGCAGCGCGACCCGACCGCCGCCGTGAATACACGGCGGGCGGTCGGGATTACCGGCGTATAAGACGACCCCAGAGAAGACAGAAGATTTTTCTGTCTTCAAAAGTCGTCTTATACGCCGAAATATACGGTATATACAATATAAAGGTATCAGAGGTTTTACACAAGACCCTCACCAATCTCTTATCCATGGTAAGCACAGCACAAGTTTATGCAACATCTTAGTGCAGTCATATTATTTACATACAGCAGTGGAAAAATCTTAAATTACTATATATTTACTGCATTCATGTGTCTTACATCTGGCTGTATACCATATTTATCTATATATATATTACTTTCTATATAATTAGAAAGTTGTTTATACATTTAGCCCTCTAGAATATCTGTCATGTATCTATTATCATGACTAGTGGATTATTTTACTTTATTCCTACATACAGGTTTGAAGTTCCCAAAGAACAAACAAGGAAATAAAAAAGTCAGTAAATAACACTTTGTCTGGGTAGTAGAAAATTCTAATTCAAGCATGACACTGCAATATACCATCCATGTAGTAATAACACCACAGGAGTAGCACTAGAGCATAGTCACTTCGAACTCTTTGGTGTATACTGACATGGATGGTATAATTGGCATTGTCATGCTTGAATTACAGTACATTGGTCTACTACCCACCCGACAAAGTGTTATTTACTGACTTTTTTTATTTCTCCTTGTTTGTTCTTTGAACTTCAAACCTGTGTAGGAATAAAGTAAAATAATCCACTAGTCATGATAATAGATACATTGACAGATATTCTAGAGGCTAAATGTATAAACACCTTTCTAATTATATGAAAGTATATATTCTATAATAATGGTATACAGCCAGATGTAAGAACAATGACTGCAGTAAATATATAGTATTTAAGATTTTTCCACTGCTGTATTAATAAGATTATGACTGCCCAAGATGTTGCATCAAACTTGTGCTGTGCTTACCATGGATAAGAGATTGGTAGAGGTCTTGTGTAAAACCTCTGATACCTTTATATGTATATCCCGTATATTTCGCGTATAGACGACTTTTGAAGACAGAAATCTTCTGTCTTCTCTGGGGTCGTCTTATACGCCGGTAATTCCCGACCCCCTGCCGCTATACTTCACGGCGCGGTCGGGTCGCGCTGCACGAGAGGGCTCACGGCTCCCCTCTCCATATCCGTACGTCTTTGCTGCTATTGGCTAGCACCCGATCGCGGGTGATTTACAGCGTTGGGCTGCCGGCAGCCTCAAACAGTGGCGTACCGATCGCGGTACCGAGGCCTGCACCTGACCCCTGTGCTGCGCTGATAACTCCGCGCAGCACCGCGGGCAGATGTTTTAAATTGGTGAGAGACCGCGGGCCTTTCCCTTACAGCGCACGGACTGTTCTGTTTCTATTTGGGGGGGGAGGCATAGGTGAAAGTTAGGAAATGCTATTTGGGTGGGGGATATTACCTATGGGGACATTAATCACACAGCTCTGCTGGGGGACATTGATTAGTGCTACGTGGGGGGGGACATTAATCACGGCTACTGCTGGGGTGGGGACCTTAATTATGCTACTGTGGGGGGGGACATTAATTATGGCTACTGGTGTGGGGGGCTTAATTATGCTACTGGGTGGTGGGGCATTATTATGGCCCTGGTAGATGGGGACATTAATTATGGCTACTGGTAGATGGGGTGACATTAATTATGGCTACTGGTAATGGGGGCACTTAATTATGGCTCACTGTTGGGTGGGGGACATTAATTATGGCTGGTGGGTGGGGCATTATATGCTACTGGTAGATGGGGGACATTAAATTTGGCTACTGGTAGATGGGGGACATTAATTATGGCTACTGGTAGATGGGGGACATTAATTAGCTACTGGTATGGGGGACTTAATTATGGCTACTGGTGTGTGTTCAATGTTTTTTATGCATACCGATGGTAATGTATGCGACAGTTTTCCTGCTATATACCTGCATTTCATAAAATTTAAATTTAAAAGGACCATGTTAAATTCAATCAGTTTTTTTTTTTAATTTTTAACCGGTGTTTTGTATGCGTTGGAAAAGGGGTAGTCTATATCGGCGAATATATCTTAACTCTATATTTTAAACAGGAAGTAGGGGTCTCTATACCAGGTCGTCTTATTACGCCGGAATATACGGTTATATTTTTTTTTAACCCCTAGGGGAACTCAGCCTCTTTTGGCCTTTAGACACGGTCCCATGTTTCAATCTGCCCTGTGTCACTATAAGGGCTTATAGCTTTGGAGCGCTATGAGAGATCCAGGGGATTTTGAGATTGTTTTCTCATGACACATTGTACTTCAAATTAGTTTAAAAATTTTGGATATATCTTTTGTGTGTAGTTATGAAAAAACCTAAATTTTGGCAAAACTTTGGAAAAATTCTTTATTTTCAAAGTTTCTAAATTCTCTAGCACCCAACATACATTCATAACTTTATATTTCCCAAAGTGTCTGCTTTATGTTTGCCATATTTTTTTAAGATCCACATATTTGTACTAGAATGTTAATGAGGCTCAGAATTTGGGTGCCCTTTTCAAAATTTTTGGGAAAATCACCCAAATTATATTTAGATGAGACCTGCTGAACTTTTAATTGACGTGAGAGGCCTAAATAATAGCTACAATTGTTAATGACCCCATTATGGAAACTACACACTCAACGTATGAAACCACACCACTTTTAAGAAGTTTGTTAACCCTTTAGTGTTTATAGGGTGCAGTTTACAAATTATAATATTTTTTAAAACAACACTCATTTTGGGATAAATTAAACTTTGTAATGGATTAAATGAAAAAAAGGCTCCACAAAATTTGATTGACTCTATATGTGGTAATACCTGCTGTATGGGCGGCACTGCCGCATAAAAGGGAAGGAGGCCCATCCAGATAAGATTTGCATTGTCACTTGTACCGGCAGTTTTTTAGTTTTTTTATTGTGGACCTATAGGCACTTATTTTTTGTCACATGAGATTCACTTTTCTGGTAATAATTTGGGGCATCTATAGCTAATTTGTCTGAATTTTAAGTAAAGTGTGAAGGAGACTATTGTAGCCACAACTCCCTAAATTATATATGACTTAAAAAGGAAAAAGTGGGAAATTGTATAGAATAGGCTATTAAACAATCCGTGTGATGTCAGATAATAATCTTTATTAAATTACTCAAAGACATACATTTAAAAACAATTAAAAGCACTTATATGTGCAGGTGCAACTGCATGAAAAAAACAGGTCATGTTTCATGCTCACAGCTACCTACCCCTGAATATGTATGTGAATCTGATATGCTGAGTACCTATACAATTCAAAAAACGTGTGCTAAATAGGAACCATGTATGTAATGCCTACAGTACAGCTCCAGCACCAATTGATAAAGACAAGTGTCCACAATAGTATCACCAATGTCCAATGGAGCCTGGCACCCAAACCTCTCACACATTCCGCCGCAAAGTGGCTTCCTCAGGGCTGACAAATCCGGTCTGACAAATCTGGTTATGGGCTTATTTTTGTGAGAGGAGTTGTTCTTTTTAGTGTGTCTCATTTAGAGTGTGTAACATTTTTTAATCACTTTTTAGAGCATTTTTTTTTTTTAAGGTATAATTAAAAATGATCTTTTTTCCTAAAGTTTCCCCGGCGTTTACTGTGCAGGTCCCTAACGATTCTGTTTATTATACAATGTTATGAACGCACCAATACCCATGTGGGCATTTTTGTGTGTTTTGGTTTTTTATACTTTTTTAAGTGTTTTTTATGGAAAGTGACATTTTAGGGCTTATATTTTTATGTATTTTTTATTTTTATTTATTCTAGTGTGTTAACTTTAGTGTTTTTACTTTTTTTTTTCTTATACATACTTGAACTTGATCAAGCGATGCTCCTGATCGCTGGTTCAGTCCCAATACACTGCTCCAATAACACTCCTCTACAATACAGTAAAAATCATAACACATTAGGTATCGCCGCGTCCGAAAATGCCCTATCTATCAAAATATGATAATGGTTTTCCACTGCTTTAACCCCGTAACGTAATCGCCGCCCAAAGTCGAAAATGGCACTTTTTTTGCCATTAAAAAAAAAATTCTATAAAAAGTGATCAAAAGGTCCGTACAGTCCTAAAATGATAACATTGTAAATGTCTCAAATCCGCAAAAACGTCACCACCCCCAGCTCCATACATCACACCTAATGTATAAAAGTTATTAGCCCCAGAAAATGGCAAAATCCCCCCCCAAAAATTTTTGTACAGGTCTTTAATTTTTTTAAATGTATAAAATATTATAAAACCTATACAATTTGTACTGACCCAAAGCAATAAGTAGACATGTCATTTGGGGTGCACGTGATCCGTAAAATCCAAGCCCAAAAGAATACGGCACAAATGCGTTTTTTTTACCAATTTCACTGCATTTGTAATTTTTTTTTTCCCCGCTTCTCCCAGTACACGGCATGGAATATTAAATACCACCATTTGAAGTGCATTTGTTATGCAGAAAATAGCCGTCACACAGCTCTGTACATGGAAAATAAAAAAAGTTACAGATT
Organism: Engystomops pustulosus; assembly: GCA_019512145.1. NCBI lineage: Eukaryota > Metazoa > Chordata > Amphibia > Anura > Leptodactylidae > Engystomops > Engystomops pustulosus. Next base: position 76,062,983 of record CM033643.1, on the reverse strand, counting down.
TTTGAATGTGGGGAGTGAAAAATGAAAACACAAAAACGAAAAGGCTGGGCTGAAGGGTTCAGATAAACAATTCTTTCTGCATTTTTTTTTTTCTCCGTGCAGTGAGCAGGGTACTGGACGGGTTAACTCTTTCCATAGCTAGAGATGATTTCCCTTGATGCTTCAGCTCTCTGATGAGATTAGACTACCCGGGACATCTGTAAAGTAGTTAAGTAATTAGAAACTTTATCAGGCTCCTTTTTTCTCTCAGCTGTCAGTGGATACAGGACAGAAATGTACACACACTGCTTAAAAGGAAAGCTACCATTAGGGATCTACCTATTATGGTAGATCTCATAGTAGGTTCCCTTTTATAACCTTACCCAACTATGCTTGTAGGCGCAGTAGCTCATGGAGATACATTGCATGCGTCTGAGCTCTGGGCGCCTGCATGGATAGCAGAGGCTGCTGGGGCATGGAGTGGTCTTTGCTTTCGCTCCACAGAAGACTACTACTGCTCCTGCTCCACGTCCCAGTACTACTATTGGATAGATAAACTCCTAGATAGGTTAGACATTGTTTGGGTTTAAGGGGTTGTCAGAGACCGTAAAAAAACATTGGTGGCTGGAGGGGGGGCTGCTTAAAAATAAACCTGTACTTACCTGGGTTATGAAAGTGAACCTGCCATCAGATCTACCTTAATAGGTAGATTCCTGATGGTAGACTTTCTTTACATAAAGATGAATGGCAGGGGAGAAAGAGGGACACAGGAACACATTTCTGATAACTATTATCACATGTGCCTGTGATTATGCAATTTTGTTATAGTTTATGTCTATAATATGAAGTTTTTTATGTACAAGCTTTATGTTATAATCATTTATTCCATTGCATTGGTACCCCTATTGTGTGTCACATCAAATGTTTCTTACCTACCACCAATTACGGAATTCTTTAATCAAGTCTGCAATTGGTCCTCATTGTACCCTGCTCATTCTTTAAGAATGCTGTGTTAGGGCCGCCATCAAATGTATTATCGTCCTTAGGCTACATCACAATGCCGCATGGGGGAATGTATATACGCCGATATACGTCCCCCATAGATGGCAATGGGCCGCACGTGCCGCACCGTACTGGCTCCGTTACCCCGGAAAAAAGATAGAACATGTCCTATCTTTTCCTGTATTACGGTGCCGTGCGCCATACATCCCTATGGAGAGGGCCGGGGTGAGCATACCCACCTCCTCCTCCTCTCCCCGGCGCTGCCGTTGCCCCGCCCTTGCTCCTACAGTACGGCGGGCAACAGCACAGTGAGATCTAGCCTAATGTTATAATTATTACAACCTTATATAAGCCACATAGAGTTGTTTAATAACACAGTTGATTGCAAAGTGGTTGCTATTGTCTCCTAGTTTCTATGGTTTTTATGTTGCTTTTGTTCTTTAAACATCTCTTGCTGTTTTAACTTAACACTGTGTCTAGGACCTTAAATTGCTAAGTATTCGTTGTAGTTGTTGTAGAAGAATCATTGTGAGGCACCTTCAAAAAGGATACACAGCATTTATCCGTCTCCAGGGATTGCATCACCCTGGCATCGAAGAAGTACTTATCTCCAATATAAACTTTTCCGAAATATTTCATTTAAACTAGATGATAAAATAACTGTAGTTATTGCATTTATTCCGAGAAGTAGGACAACATTATTAAAATAGAACACACCATAGAAAAACACTAAAAATGCAACCTGCTGTTTCAGGCATGGGTTTAACTGAAGTTAGTCACTGAAGGGCACATTCACATGGCCGTCTGCGGGACGTACATGCGTCTCCATAGATGGCAATAGCGCGCGGCGCATTACGGTGCCACACATGTGTGGCACCGATCCGGGCCACACACCGCAAAAAATAGAGCATGCTCTATCTTTGGCGTGTGTGCGGCCGTGCGCCGCTAGTCTCTATGGAGGGAGGACAGGGGTCACTCCTCCTCCTCTCCAGCACACGCGGTATGCCCACACGTGCAGACATACCGCGTGTGAATGACCCTTAGGCTAAGTTCACACTACTAGTTTTAAATTATTCCCTGGTGGCTGTGCCCCTCCACGCCTACAAGGGGTTAATGTAAAGCCGCAAAAATAATACTAGTGAGCAACAAATTGCGATGATATCACTTCCTCCTCTAAGCATGGAACCCCAGCGTAGCAGCACTGATATCCCTCCTTTATTTGGATGTGTAACCATTAACTGAAAAGGATATTTATTTTGCAGTATGGTGGCTAGTGGGTTCAATTTCCTAGCCAGGTCAACAACTGCAAGAGTTTTGTATCCTCTCTCCTTGTTTGCGTGGGTTTCCTCTCATACTGGTAGTTGACTAGATTGTGAGCCCCATGGGGCAGGGACCGATTTGGCAAGTTCTGTGCAGCGCGTGCGCTATATTTAAAGGAGTATTATTTTAATTGTAGTTCACAACGAGATGAGATGTCAGAAGATGATGTGGAACCTGTGTGTGAATTAACATTTAGTTATTCAATGTTACAGGGATGAATGACTGAACAGAGGAGGGGAAGAGATGTAATAGTAAGTAGAACGGCTCAACGAATGATGGACACAGGTCAGGTCGTCATGTAACTACTGGCCAACATAGCTTCCAGAACTGGACTGTCATACACAGACTCGCCACAAGGGGAACACTGTAGTCTTTTAGAAGATTCTATTTAAAGAATATAGAGGGGAGGTATTTACAGGAGTAGATACAATGCAAGCCATTCACACAGCAGGAATTTCAACCCTGATTTCAGATATTAGTCCTATATCCCAAGCAGTGGATACTTGATATCCATCCGGAATTTGTTGTATGAACGTTGTCTTCATATAATTGATAAAGCTTAGAAACATTTAAAAAGCCAAGTTTCTGGAAGTAGTAGTTTGATAATTAAGAAGAAGTGCACTAATGAGATATGAGTACAGTATACATGAATGGAATAGGGGAGAATTATCAGAAGTGTTGAGAGCAAAACTGTTCTAGTTGCTCATAGCAACCAATCAGAGCCCATCTTTGTTTTTCCCACAGCACTTTATAAAATGAAATCTGAGCATACTTGGTTGCCATAAGCAACTAAATATTTTTGCTCTCAGACTCTTCTATAAATCCCCCTATACCCTGTCTAGTTTGACAGACAGTTGAGAGCTGCATGGAAAAAGTTTTTTACTGGAGTAAATATGAATAGTTTATAATACAAGCACTGCATTCAAAATACACATCAGAAGTTGATGGTGCTCAAAATAAGCATATGCATTATAAAATATTTTTCACAATTTGGCACCATGGCACATGGGAGATGGGGGACATTCTGTAGTCACAGCATCTGGGAGTCTAAAGACCCCCCACACATTAGTGGTCATATAAGATCATGTATCAGCAAAGTGTAACGATTCTAAGCATAGTTTTCTCTTTAATCATTCCAGTGTCTGTGGTCATCTCACGTGTTTATTGGGTACTGCAGCACCAGGCCTGGCATATGGAGGGTTTTTATCTGACAAAACTGCTTATAGGCACGGGACTTTGCTTTGTCTGGAGCGTTTCCTGGGAATATACTGCACTGCTTATGACTGATGAGGTGTATTGTCTTCCCCTTATACAGCCCTGCAGTCACAATCATTACAGGAAAACATTACCATTAGATAGTAGCTACAATAAATGTTTACACACATAATCTAGGTAGATCTACAGTATGTTGTGACATAAAAATATGATATATTAGTGGTCTGGAAGCAGGAATCACAACAATCCCAAATGATAATATCTACATCATGGCTCTTTACATTGATATCTGATGTTATAATCATCATAGAAGAGACATAAAAGGAAATAAAAAATGATTATCTTATTATGATATCTGTAACAATTCTGTTTTAGACACTAGACATTTTTTACAGCACATACACTGATTTCATAAGAATCTTATATTAAATGACTATTTTACTTTACTTGTCAGCTAACATATTCCAAATTGTGTGGTGTGAGATAACAGCTTAACCCCGAGCGCACCAGGACGTTATAGTACGTCCCGGTGGCAATACTTAGTCGCACCAGGCGTCACTATAACGTCCTGCTTCTGGCACCGGCTCACGAACGGAGCCGGTACCAGAGCAGCGGCTGTCAGCTGTCTAGTACAGCTAGACACCTGCCTAACACAACCCCCCACACCCGCGATCGGAGCCGACTCCGATCGCGGGTGTTTTAACCGCCTTACCCAAAACCACACAGCCGCTGGTCAAGATGACGCGCGTGTAAGGGTCTTCCCCCTATGGATCGATCCCCCGTGCCGCTTACCGGGGGATCCCGATCCTCCTCCTGGCAAGCGTCCGCGGACTGGCATAGTGCCCCGAGCTGCCCGGTGTTCCATGGCAGCCAGAACACCTTCCCCGGTCTGACTGCAAACTGTCTGAGCCATGCGCAAGCATGCTAGAAGTTTACACTGCTCTACTAGCAAATATAGTATTGTAAGACAGTGTATCTGAACTTAAACCATGATCAGAGTATCACTGGTTTAGTCAAGTAATGTAGAAGTAAATTATGGCAAAAACACTTACACTACACATTATAATAAATACAAATAATCAACATAAAAATATAGCCCCAAAATGTCACTTTCCACTAAAAACACTTAATAAAGTATATAAAAAACATAAAACACAAAAACCAACCCCCGCATGTTTGTTATATGCCGAGCCGTCCGTAACAATCTGTCATATAAAACAGAGATCATTACTTAGGGACCCTCACGGTAAACGCCGGAGGAAAAACGCAAAAAAAACGTTCCAAAAAAAGATAATTTTTAATTAATACCTCTAAAAAATGCCTCTAAAAAGTGATTAAAAAATTTATATGACTCTAAAAAGAACCCACTACAAGAACACACTGTTCTCCTGCAAAAATAAGCCCCTAACCAGTATTTGTCCAGCCAAAAAAAAACTTATGTCATTGATAGATGGTGTGCTAAAGGAATACAGATTTTCTCCAAATTAGTTTTTATTATATTCGTACAATTGATAAAATTACACAAAACCCCACATATTTGGTATCCCCTGCGTCCGTAACAATCTGCATAATAAACACAATCGTTTATAGATCCCAAAGTGAACCCCCGTAAAAAACAACTCAAAAACTCTCTCTGAAACAAGATGATTTGTATTAATGCCCTTTAAAATGCTCTAAAAAGTGTATTAAAAAAGTTACGCAATCTAAATAAGACACTAAAAAGAGACACAATCCTTCTCGCAAAAAATAAGCCCTTAAACAGATTTGTGAGGTGCAAAATAAAAAGTTATGCATATGAAAGACGGTGATGCTAAAATTAACACAATTTTGGCCAAATTACTTTTTATATCAGAAAAATGGGAAAAAAATAAAAACTATATATAATGAAGTAATTTGTAATCATGGCGACCTCATGATAAAAATAATATACTCATTTTTTAGGTATTGTTAACGTGCCAAAAAAAACACTACAAAAGTTCCTAACAATTGACGATTTCATTTCCCTCCACCACCAAGCTTTACTTAAATCTCACCAATTAGCTATAGATGCCACCAAAATTATGTACAAAAATGCATCTCATGTGGCAAAAGAAATAGCCCCTATAGGGTCCTCATAAAAAAAAAAGAAAAAAATTTAGCCTGTACAATGTTAACTAGCAATCGATCTGGATGCGCCTCCTTCCACTCCTAATGCCTCATCGTGCGCCCATTACAGCAGTTAACTCACCCACATATAGGTATCGGTGTACTCGGAGAATTGGGTATCAAACTTTGGTGGAGTCCTTTTTTTAATTTATATCCATGTAAATGTTTAAATTTTCCGCACCCAAAATGAGTGTATTGTGAAAAAATATTACAATTTTCAGACTGGCACCTCCGTTTTGTTTTAACCCCTATAACCACAACTAAAAGGGTTAACAAAACTTCTAAAAGTGGTTTTTCATATCGTTGAGGGTGTAGTTTCCCAATGGGTAATTTAGAGTCTATAGCTATTTATTTAGGCCTCTCGGTCATTAAAGTTGAGCAGGTCCACTCTAAATACAGGTTTTGGTGTAGTTACAAAAATGTGAAAACTGATACCTAATTCTGACCTCAGAACATTCTTATAAATTAGGTGAATCTTAAAAAACCATGCCACATAAATCGCAGACATTTGGGAAATGTAAGTTATGAATTTATTTGGGTGCATACTATCTGCATCAAAGGTAGAGCATATTTAGAACGTTGAAAATTAAGATTTTTCATTTCCAATTTTTTGGGCCAAATTTTTTTTTTTTTTTCATAACTAAAACGCACAAGATTTCATCCAACATTTTTAAACTAAGTTGACTACATGTGCACGAGAAAACAATCTCAACACCCCCGATATCTCCATAGCGTTCCAAAGCTATAACTACTTATAGTGACACAGGCCAGATTTGAAAAATGGGTCCCGGCTCCTTTAGGCAAAAGAATGCTGTGGTCCGTATGGGGTTAAAAAAGTCTCTCTCAACCGACAATCCTTTCCATACAATGTTGGGTCGTCATCGTCGATAGTTATTCTATATTAACATATTATCTGAGACAACTGTACATATAGAGGCATTAATCTACTATATACTGGAATACAGTTGTTATTGGCAGTTATACCTAAAGTGATCAAACCCCCTGAGGTTCATAGTACTGTAGCGGACCTGATAATAGAATAAACTAAAAATTTTTGAAGTTTTTTAAAAATAAAACAAAAACTATAAAAAGTTGATTTAAAGATAGCAAAAATGGTCATACCATTTTTCCAAAACCTATTAAGAAAACGTCATAGTTATCCCCACAATAAAGCACATGCAGCTTTGTAACACTGAAGTATAAAACATTACGGCATCATAATATGGCGATACCAAATTGTAATAATTTGGTTTCACTACAAAAATCCTACTGTTTCATAGAATAACAGAGATGTCATCTTGACCAGACATTGAACTCGTACAAATAAACGTCCATAAAGTGTTTTTTTGCCTTTTTTACCCAACATTGGAATTTTTCCACTTTACAGTAAAATGGTACAGAATATAACAAAGCACTACTAAAAACAAAATTAGCTTGAAAAACAGCCCTTATATACTTTGTAAACAAAAAAATCAAAAGTTACAACGGCTTGTGGACATGAGAGAAATGGAAAACAAATAAAATTGGTCTGTGAGGGTTTTTCCACTGGATACCTGACAAAGTGATTACCCTTAGCATTAGATCATATGAATTTATTAGGCCTATTTATGAGGACGTGAGGACCAAAACTACAGGTACTTATGGTCCGGTGGTTTAGTTTCCTGAATCTCTCCCTGTATTTGTTCCCTCCGTGCAAGCAAAGAAATATTCACCTATACTTATTGCTCTGAGCGCCTGCAGAGTGAACCAGCTGGCACTGTAGGCGCAGCACAATGAAGCTGGCTGTAACTTCTCCTTTCTGCTTCACTTAAAGGGAACTAACCACCACGATCTACTAATGCAAGGTAGATCTGGTGGTAGGTGGATCAGTACGGACGTGGGATAGCACTTTTAAGGGCTAATCCTCACATCCACGCCTCTTTTTGGTAACTTTTAGGTTAATCTCCTATAATGTAATATTTTGTTATTTGGCTACTTGGCATAGAGTAGCCGTGGCTGAGCTACACGGCGCGGCTACTCCACGACCCAGTAGCCTCTTTATCCTCCTACACCGACAATCTTCAGCTGCGCACCCTCTCCTAACGAATCTGCCGTCTGTGCAAGTCTCAGAAAACCGCGGCCGCGCCTGGGCGAGCTTCCGGTGAAGATTGTGGGTAGAGTAAAGAGATACTGGGCGTTTAGTAGCCGGGCCATGTAGCCGCAGCTGCGGCTACACCAACCCCCTGTAGCCATAACAAAATTTGTTATATAGAAAATAAAAGTTCTCAAAACACGTGGCGTGGACGTGAGGTTGACCCTGAAAAGGGCTATCCTCACGTCCTAATTGATTCACCCCTACCACCCGATCTACCTTATAGGTATATTTCTGGTGGTAGGTTCCCGTTAAAATCCACTGCACTGGGAGCACCCAAAATCAGTCTGATATTCTTATCTACTCCCTCTCCCTAGCGAAGATAAAGGTTTTTTATAACGACCCACAGTGAAGCCTCTAACGTGGCAACTTCGAGACACAAAACCACATCCACATGTCTTTATATGTTGGTTTTGGTGTCCGAAATCGCCTAGTATTACCATACTGGTAATGAATAATTAAAGAGCTATTTTCATTCAACAATTAATGTTATTGTTTTGAATTCACCAAACACTTTAAACAATTTTCCAATATACTTTCTGTATCAAGTCCTCACCGATTTCTAGATCTCTGCTGCTTCATTCTCTAGAAAGCTTCTATGTTTTACTTCCAGTGGGAGAGAGATCTGCACGCATGGTCACCTACCGTGCGCTGTTCATTATACACATAGGATTTACTCAGAACTTTGATATATGTGCCACGCACCCTGTATGACCATGGTCAATTTCTATCCACTGGGAATTAAACATAAAAGCTTTCTATAGAATGACAGCAGTCGGTGGTCTAGAAAACAGTGAGGAATGATACAGAAGTATATTGGAAAATTGTATAACTTTTAATCAAAAACCATTAACATTAATGTGTGAAATGGGAATCCCCCTTTAATAACAATAATTCCTTTATTGGACTCTTATAGCGTCCACAGCCGATTACGCAGCGCGCAGCACGAACTTGGCCAGTATCATTCCCTGTCCCCATTGGGGACCACATCTAATCACCTACCTGTATTTTTGGAGTGTGAGAGGAAACCAGGGACCCGGAGGAAACCCTGCAGACAAGAAGAACAACAAACTCTTTGGCAGATAATCGACCTGGATGGGACATTGAAAACCCAGGACCCCCAGTCAACATGCTAGACTGTTCAGTATATGTTTGAATTAATTATACGTTTTTATGAGAAAAGAAAAATATATTTTCATACAAAAAACATTTTTCTAGCAGTTACTAATTAATATTGATATGGATCTTCAGAAAAAACTCTAAATTTTTGTATGCACTGGTCCAATGGGTCATTGAGAATTCCCACTCATCCATCATCTAATTCTATGGCACAAAAACATCAGGATTTGAAAATATGGTGGTTCGAAGACTATTCATGCACAAAAAATTCTATAATTCCATTTGGCCAATGTTTTCAGCCATTTAACTTAATATACCCACTATTCAATCATAAGTCATAAATACTACTGATCTTTTAAAGAGGAACCCTGGAAAACCCACCCACCAAATGTGCCATACCTCATCATCCTCCCCCCAGCCCCTTTCCTCCCTAGCCATTTTTATTAAAAATTTATGTGCCAGTAAATCACTGCCCGGCTCTTCGCGGGTGGCGCCAGCAGACTGGCTTATGTCACATTGCTTCTCCTACAATGTGACGCACTGCGGGGTCGTGCTGGAGGTGTTTTCGCATGCCCCCATAATATACCGCCTGCCAGCACAACCAGATACCATCCGACCTCCTTATTATTACTAGAGGGTTGTATCCACCTACACGCTCCTAGGTAGCTCTCAGCACGGGTGAATATACTGATGGGGTATATTTATCATACGCTGGCTGCTAGCCCCGCCGCTGCAATTCGCAGCCCGATACTCAAGAGGCTTCTGCCTCTTGATGTCACGGGGCTGATTGCAGCGCAGCTTTATCCTAGAAAAATCCGCATCTGGCGACTTTTCAATACGTGAAACGTACACAGTAACTGTACTCCACGCCGCACCCACTTCGGCGCCTGCGTCCCGCGCCCCCTTCACACCCCTTATCAACCACCCCCACTGGCGTGAAGGTGGCGGATCGTGGGCCAATATCGCAAAAGCTGGGTGTTCGCGCGATGTCCTGACAAATACCCCCTATGTTTGTATGATTTTGGTGCAGTATATTAATTAAGAATACCCAGACTTTGAAATGCCAAAATAGTCCTCAAATAAATAATCAATAACTAATGCTTAATAACTTAAAATTAACTTATGTAGCACTTGTTTGCCCACGCAGTCTTTATTTACAGGCTGTGCACACATACCCGCTACTACTATGTCCCTGATAGGATTCCATCACAAGAGATCCACATGGGATCTCTGAGATCCTGCTCTTGTCAGTAAGGACTCTTTAAGAAAACTAGCCTTTTGTTTGTTTTTTGGGACCAAACATACCTTGAGAATGCGTGTAGCTACTGATTGCAAATCATATCTTGTTTATTCGCTGAAGTTGAGTGGTTTTGCTGAAATACAATTAAAACTTATGCTATAGATCTCTCGTTGTGCTCCTTTGGCTGTGCGCATTCTCACCTCTTGCACTGGTTCAGAGAATGTTGTAAAACAACTGTGTGTTCCCTGACAGGCAGAAGTAATCGCTGCAACCATTCCCCTTCGCCGTGCTATTATGAGTCATCCAGCTCAGGTTGATTAGTCCTGTCTGGACAGTTTCAGAAGCTCCGTGTATTTGTTTTGTGACGCAGCGCACCCACTGCTTTCCCCAGATGTCTGAAATTGTTAAAATTGTTTTTGATGCAAAATCAACTCCATCAGTGATTAAACCAGATATGTTTCTGCACAGTGTAGCACATATTGTGTTAGTGCACAAAAAAAAAATACTAAAGTGCAGCAGCGCCAAATAAAATGTGCAATAAAATGAAACGGCGAAGCCAAAATGTAGATACAATGAGCCCTTGTGTTACCCACTGAACCAGGTTGGAGGACAGCTCTGTACTGTCAAGTTGTATAAAGACAAGTGAATCAAGCAGAAATTGGTCAAGAAAGTAGAGAACGTTCTCTCACTATCACTTCCTTACATTACTGTGTCTGGCTTTGTTTGTTTCTGTATATTTCCATTATATATTTGGAGTACAATGATCATAGCCGGCTCAGTTGGTTAACACGTAAAACATGTGTGGGGGTGGAGGTCAGATTATTTTATATACTTTCACACCCCTCAAATACGTTCACTCGCATATGAACGTAGTGGATTAGGTTTTTTTCCTCCTAAAAGGGCAGGTCTTGTGTGTCGGTCATCTTGTCTTTTTTCACTAGTCTTTGCGCAAAATGTTCTCAGACTGTGGGTGGGCTGTGTAATTTGCAGAACACATCCCTGACCTGGTAAACTTGGCAGATAATTGGTAGTGTGTCACTGTGTGTTACAAACAGCTTGTCTCATGAATGGTCCCTTATAGGTTGTGGTGACGTTCCTGCTCACGTGTTTTGGAGCACCACACAGGCTCGTACATAATGTGCTGCTGCTATGTCATGCTTCTTAGACCCTGAGCACAGCATCATGCTGGGGTAATACACGACGCACTGTCCTGTGTCAGTCCCTTCCTGCTCCTTTTACTCTGTTTTTCTTTCTGCACTTCCATGTACAGTTTAGTCGTGTATTCGGGCTAGCACAAAGTGTATGAGAGCACTTGCTCTAATCCAGCATTTCAATGGACTTAACTGAATTAAGCAGATTGGTAGTCCTTAATTGAAGTGGTTTCATGCTGACATTACTGCTTACATGTGATTTGCACTTGCTTTATAAGATCCTGTATCTGACTAATGTGTAATATTAACAGTGTTTTAGCTCTATATTGTGCATATACAATGTAGATTTGTATATTGCACCTATTGTAAAATAGTGTGAGTATTCATGCACAAAATAAAAAACTTACTGAATACAGGGGAACTCTTGTAACCAAAGTGAAGACTTTTCTAACTGATCATGTAAGAGAGTTGTGCTATTATACCCAGGGCTGAATGCAACTCTTAACATGCATTGCCATTGCTGAGTGAAGTGATTTTGCCACAATCAAATGTACATGAACAAGTATCATCATCGTACAGCAACTCAACCGGTTGACACATAAACCAGTGGGCGGTGCCCAGTTTATTCACAAAATGTCCACTTAGTGACATGTAACCGGTGCAATGCCTAGACAGAAAAGAAATCTATCAAATGTTGTAGATATCTCTTTTACTTCTCATGTATCTACTAGTGATATACAAATAAATGCCCAATACCCTCACATATGCCCATTGTGACATTCCCCACAATCCAAGCTCTTAAATAGGAAACACCTAGATAGCCTGTGAGGCACCTTTTTTTATTTTCTAGAAAATCGAAGCTTAATGTTTGTATGGACCCTTATAACATCATCATGTGACTTTAAGCTTATTGGGGGACTTTCTAAGCTGCCAAGAGTCATATGTGCTGAGTTGCCGCATGGGCACCATTACACAGTCCCATTTAATATTCATGGAAATTGGTAAATTGACAAGCTCACTGTAATTGGGGGCTAAGCACATCTTACTCTTTGGTAGCTGATAAATTTTCCTCCACCCATCACATGTCTGCATAAAATACCACATTGTGGTTCACAAAGAGTGAATACAGTAGTCTAAATGTCACCATAAAAGGGAACGCACGCAAAAATAAATAAATATGTAATAAGGCCAGATGCATCCATGACACTATAGAAATACACACGATAAAGTGATGCAATATATTGCCCACAACACACAAGAATAAATAGACAAGTGTTATCTGAATGAACAAAAAAAACGATTACACCATACAAAATAAAATCACTTAAAATGTGCCACAATAAAGCACTGTATCTCCCAATAGGGCGGGGAACCAAGTCCCTAAAACCCAGGACCCCACACCCCTGCTTCAAACCCATCTAGTCACCCCTAAAGATGTAGAAGAAATGCTAACCATCCTGAACTAAATACATACAATAACCTCAAATGGAAGTATAACGGACAAGGTATCCAAATAAAAACCACAAAATGAATGGGGCAGATCAGGCGTGGGGAGGGAAAAGGGAATGGGGCGTTGGTGAAAGACCCCCGCGTTCGTCAATGCTGTTGTGACTTCCTCAGGGGTATGAAATACTTAGTTTCTGTCCCGATTACATGAGAAAAAAAAACACTATTACCTTGATTAGCAGCGAGCCAAACACAAAGGGCTTGTAATCCTGAACCGGAAGTGATAAAAATGCAAATGCGCTGTCAATCCCATGTGGGTGCTTGATTTCCAGAAACAGTATCACACATCGCCAAGAGGAGGCTATCCAGCCAAGACAAGCCAGTGAGCCATGTTCCCGCATTACTAGTTAACTGCGCATTTGCTCTAGGGCGGAAAAGTCTGCTGCTCCGGTATGATGCTTACAATAGGCATGGTTACATAAGGAACAAATCGCGTCGTACAACATTATTCCTGGTACTTACTGACTATCGCATATAATATATTCATTTGTATTTGTTTTTGGTGCACCATATCTGTGTCTTCACATAAATTTTTCACATTATCCCAGTTGTAAGACACTTCGCTCGCTATTACCGAGTTGGGTCATGGGAGGGTACGGGTACACCATGAGACTTTCAGTATCAGCAGTACCAGCTGATATTGTTTGTACGCATGCGCAATTTGTAATCCTCTATGTAACCATCCTATTGTAAGCATCATACCAGCAGCAACTTTCTCCCTAGTTAATGCGCAGTAACTTAATGTCGCGCCATGGCTCACATGCTTGTCTTGGCGGATCGGCCTCCTCGTGGCGCATGTTGTGGATTCGTTCTTGGATAAACAAGCAACACCATGGGCTTGGCCAGCACATGTCATTTTTATCCACTTCCGGTCAGGGATTACAGCCCGTAATGTGTTTGTGCGTGCTCGTTGCTATCAGAATGTAATTAGTGTTTTTTTTTTCTCATGTAATCGGGACAGAACTAAGTATTTTCAATTACCCCTGAGGAAGTCAACACAGCATGACGTAACTGCGTTGGGGGTCTTTCACACCCACGCCCGCTTCCTTTTCCTCCTCCCCCGCCTGATCTGCCCATTCTTTGTGGGTTTTTCTTGTGATTACCTTGTCCTTATCTTCCATTTAGGTATTGTATTCTTTAGTTTCGATCGGTTAGCATTTTTCTCTTTCTTCACATCTGTGACAGTGTGGCACAATGCTTCTACATGGTAATAGACAAAATTATACCGGTATAAATTGAGTATAAGCCGGACTCCTTATTTTACCTCCAACACCTGGAAAACTATTGACTCGATATAAGCCAAGGGTGGGAAATGCACTTGGTTCACAGACCCCTTCCCCCTCCCCCCCCCAGGTATATTGCCAGCAAGTCCCCAGTAGTATATAGCCAGCAAGTCCCCAGTGTAAACACCAGCCTGCCCCCAGTAGTATACAGCCATCCCAGCCTCCTCTTTAGTATACAGTCCAGAGCCCAGCCGCCCTCTGTAGTATACAGCCAGCACAGCCTTGCCGCCGTAGGATAGACAGCCGCCTTTAGCTACTGCCCCAGTACAGCGCACATGCCTACCCCCTGTAGTATACAGCCACCCAGCCTGCCCCCTGTAAGTATACAGCCACACACGCCTGCCCTCTGTAAGTATACACACCCGCTGGCCCTGTAGTAACACCACATCCTGCCCCCTGTATATCACCAGCCCACCTGCCCCCTGTATATACGCGCCCCTCTAGCCTGCCCCCTGTTAGTATAAGCCAGCGCTGCGGTTAATCCACTGTCCCTCCAGTAGTATACACCAGCCCCCACTAGTATACAGCCAGCCCATGCCCTGCACCATGTAGTATACGCTGCCCCCACTAGTATACTCAGCCAGACCACAACCCTGCCCCTTGTCGTCTAACACCAGCCCCCACTAGTTGTACAGCGAGCCAGCATTTACAAAAACAAAAAAAACAAAACTTTATACTCACCCCTCGTGGCCGCCGATGCTGCACCTGGGCTTCTCCCCCGATGTCAGCGCGGGTCCTCTTCTATCTTCTTCTGTCTCTGTCTCCTTCAGGGGCGCCCGCCCGAAAAGTTACTTCTTCCCTTCGTAGTGGCAGTGCACATAGTAATGACCGCCATGCTGACGTCATAACTAGTCGACGGCCGGGAGAAAACATACCCCAAAGAAACAAAGAAGATAGAAGACGAAGCGGACTTGCGAGGACAATTGGAGCAGCAGCTATGCACTCAGTGGCACCGGAGTGGTGGTACATACGTGTTTTTTTTATGTGCGGTGTTGGCTGTATTGACGTCGGGATAATCTGAATTGAGGATTTTTCAGCACATTCAGGCCTTATAAACAACCATATACAAAGTGTGATATCCTGTAACTAATTTTAGATCTCTCTAAATACAAGTGTAAAAAAACAATAAAGGTACCTCATGCGGACTGATTTCAATACTATTATCCAAGACATATACGGAAACGAGACATAAAATATGGATTGGACTAGAGGGTTCTTGAGGAAGGGGTGTGGGTTGTCCCTGGCTTAGGGACTTTGGTCCCCTCCTATTGGGAGATACTGTGCTTTAAATGGGCTAATTTTGTGATTTTTTTTGTATATGTGTCTCTTTTTGTTATTCATTAATAAACTTGTCGTAGTTTAATTCTGTTGTTTGGCCCCATATATTATTGCAATCACTTCCTTCTGTGTATCTTCTATATTTGTCTTAACTTTCCTATACCGAGAAAAGCAATACATTAACGGAACCCCATTTTGTCAAAGATCCCATTTGTCCAATTCTATCTGGGTGCTGGTCATCTGTACCACTTGCTATAATATTTTTGTTTAGCCTCTAGTAGGTAACCTGGAAGAACACACCTCTGTGAGGGAGAGTCTAGTCCATATCTTTTTATTTTGCCACATTCCCTGTGTTTAAACAGTGAGAAAATCTGGGGCAAAATCTACCTGGAGATTACATAAAAGTATCACAAAGTTCGGCAATCCTTTAATATGAAAAAATGAAAAAAAGTCCTTTTAGATATGTAGGCCCAGTCCAATTTTATAGAGGTAAAGTTTTTTATGTGGGATCTTTTATTTTTCAGACACGATTGCGAGGAACCGCATGGAAGTAAGGAAGAAATGCGGTTATATATAGGCCTAAATGGAGGGGGGCGAACATGGCCGCAGTAGAGAAAGCCGCATTCTCGTGTCTGAAGCGATCTTCACAGTGGATCGCAACTTAATACACATTATAATATTTAATTGCCTGTATCTCATAATGAAGACTCTGTCATTTTTTTTTTCGGAAATGCCAAATTTTTAAGAATGGGATCTGCACGTTTGGTACCCTATTTGATGCATCGACTCACCCTGGGAGTGACATGTATTTTTTTCTTCTAACACAAACATTTCTGGCATTTGGACATTTCAAACCTATGGGCTATTTTCCCCCATTATTGTTTCTCAGGTCAGTCCATATTGGTAGCTGCCTTAGTTTGTTTTCTGTTTTCTAGCTCATGGCCATCTGTTTATTATTTTTCTTTTTTCCCCTAGCATAACCTTAGATGGTTATAAAGGTTTGTCATACAATGACACCCTGATTGACAGCTCTCCCTGCTCCCTCTGTTCCCCTGGTATCCCCCTGATAAAAGATTAGCTGGCTTCCCTGCCAAAGTCCATGCCAACATCCTGGTGATTGCCAGCATTCAAATTTAACACTGCCTTCGCATTGGCAGACTTTCCACTCGGCGGACCCCCACACTAATTTATTCACTATTTCCCCTCCCCTTCTGCCAGTTCTTAGCGATTAACGGTCGGCTCACCGCCACTGGAAACCTTGCTTGCGCAGTGAGCCGTACACTTGGCGCCTGCCCCACCAATCCCCTCCCCCCCCTCACTAACCTCTTGTATAACATTATTATTTCATCTCATAAATATAGGCATACTGCTCGGGCGTCAATGTTGTCCTCGAATAATTCCCTCACAGACTGAGCGGGAACACTCTATTGTGCTCCCATCTGCGAGGGAAGGCTAGACAGGCGTGCCCGTCCGCCCCATGGTCCCAAACTACTTAGCAGTTTGCGTACCTGAGCCAACTAGTTGAAGTCGCAAGACCTGCGCAGTGCTCATTTTGCTGCTGGGCCCCACGGTGGTTGTTTTTTTTAACAATCCACTCCACTGTCATTTCAGAAAACTCCAGATTTTTTTCACGTGAATCCTGATTTGGCAGACATCATTAATGAATAACTTTGGTACTATAGCCACACATTTTGACTTTTGTGGCCACGTTTTACCACAACAAGCAGATATTAAAGTAAACAACCACTGAAAAAAACATAAAAGACCTAGAATTAGTCACTCCCACTCCTCTTCTATCTTTTTTGTTTTCCGTTACTAGTCTAGACATGTGGCTATTACCTCAAAAGAAAAGTTATAATTATCAGCATGGAGCATCGGGGACAGATGTTCCGGCGCCTGGGCTGCTTATTATGCACGCCCTCCGCCACCTCCCTCTCCCCGTTGTTGGGAGTATGAAGGGCAAGGTGGTCTCACCGAAACCAGACGGCGTTGACTCATGTCTTTCACAGTGACGTCACCTCCCTGTCCTAGCATGGGAGAGGAGGGTCGACGGCGTCATAATAGCAGTCCGAGCTCAGGACATCTTTTCCCTGACCCCTAATAAGTGCTGCTAATTACCACTTTCTTTTCTATGTGATCCCGTCGTGACTTACAGCATCGTGAATCAAGATGAATGTCGGCATGAGGTGAGTATTTATAGTTTTTATTTGTTTTTGTTTCAGTCGTTCAGTTCCTTTAAAGGGAACCTTCACTTTTTATATATTGCATAAACCGCCTACAGTAGTATTCTTTATCTTTACATGTGTCCCGAACGCAGCTCTTTTAATCCACACTCCTGCCTTATAGTTTTCCATTCCCACACGTTTTTTGCCGAAAATTAGACCATCCAAAGGCCAGTCTAAGCGACTTTCTTAACCCTTTGTGTATGTGGTTTGTCATTTATGACGCTCATATGTTTTCTCTGCAAATACATTGAGGCTGTGCGCTAAAAATAACCCCTAGCACACCAAAAATAAATGGAGCCCATGTACTGGCTCTGGGGGACGCTGTGGCGTTGTATATCTGGACTTTTCACAAGGCATTTGACACCGTGCCACATAAAAGGTTGGTATTAAAATGAGACTGCTGGAATAGGATAAATCTGTGTAATCTGGTAATTATTGCTTAGTGATATAAACAATTGTAGTCCATTAAGCCACATTCTCAGATTGGGTTGATGTTACCATGTGGAGTGCCACAGGGTCAGTATTGGGGCCACTTCTTTTTAATAATATTTTTATAATGACCTTGTTAGATGGGTTACACCGTCAAAGTTTTCAATATTTGCAGATTGATACTAAGCTGTGTAAGTAATAATACTGAGGTCCTATATTTTAGTCATTACGAGGGATTGTGGAAGCTTGAGGGGATGTGCAGAGAAGGAGGTTGAATTGAGGTTAATGTAGATAAATGTAACTTTATGCACTTGGGCCATGGAAACAAAAAAGTTAATTATTTTCTCCTAAACGGTCAATTACTTAGTAAAACTGAATCCTGAAAGGACTTGGGGGTAATTGGTGGATGGTAACCTTAATTTTCGTTACCAGATCCATGCTGCTGCTGCTAAGCAGTAAATAATTGACTGTATCAAGAAGAGGACTAGATTTCTCATGATAAGACATAGTTCTGCCTTAATACAAATCCCTGTTCCCCCCCCGCAGACCACACATGGATATTGTGTCAGATTGTTGGCACCAGTGTATAATGTAGTAATAACACCACAGGAGTAGCACTAGAGCATAGTCACTTCGGATTGTATTGTCTAGCAGTTTTACTCAGTGGGCACCCTTTGGAATGTTCTCAGGAATGTGGCCTGACTTCCTCAATGCCCCAGGCAGAATTCCTCTAACCTTAAAGTATAGGCCGGGTGCAACCCAAAGGAAATACTCCCCACCCAGTACTCCCGTGTTTACCTTCCTGGGTTATTCAGCTTTTCTGAAGTTTATCCAACAAGCATGAGATGAAGGGTATTTACCTTTATTTGTGTGTACAAATACAAAATAACATTACACTCTTTAGGACATTTGGAAGTGTATATGGCAGTGATGGCAAACCTTTTAGACACCGAGTGCCCAAACTACATCCAAAACCCACAAATTGGGCAACAATTTAAACAGTAACTTATTACTCCCTTCTCTGTCACATGTTTAAATTGTATAGGCACCTGAGGACACCAATACAGTAGAAGGAAGGAAAAAAAGCTTTGGTTATCATTGCAGCTTCCTTCTAGGGTCCTGGGCTGCCTGGGACTGCAAGAGGCCTTGAGTCCTCTCTGGCGAACTCTGCAGTGGGTTGATGGCGCGGGTGCCCATAGAGAGGGCTCTGAGTGCCACCTCTGGTATATGCATTTTTCCCAAAGACTATAGGAGCGTGTTGTGCACATTTAACATAACAAACAAGCACACTATAATACATAGTTACTTCATACATCCAGTACCTGGAGAAAATACCAGACCCCAGAAAACAACAGATCCTGAGCCTCTACAGACTGAGAACCCACACCCTGGCCATGGAGTCTGGGTGGCACAGACAGACCTAGTGCTAAGGGAGAGCAAACTGTGCCAACAGTGCCAGGACCAGAAGGCCACCTACGATGAGGTCCAATTCCTGCTACACTGCTCCGAATACTCAGCAGTGAGGGACACCAACTTCAGGAGACTAACAGATCTCCTCATGGACTTAAGCTCCATGGAGAAGAAAGAGAAGATCTCCATCCTGCTGGAGAAAGCGAAGATCACTTATTTTTATTTGGTCCTGCAAATAAGGCTTCTTTGAAGATGAATTAAACCATGATGAGCAGTGGAGCTATACACTTTCTACTCATAGGACAAGTGGTCAGGGGTTTCACCAAGGGATGGATAAGTTCACTACTACTAATGAATTTATTGAGGTTTACATAAAACCACCTACAATGTATTCTCACACCTATCCCTGGCGATATTATCATTTGGGGCGTTCCCAGCAGCAGAGTAGGCCGGCGTTACTGCCCCGTGCACACTAGTTTTAGCCTACACCCGTTTAGGCACAATATTGTACACATTAAAGCGCAATTTTACACCAGGCAGGACCTGTCATAGGATTGTCAGTGCATACTGTCAAAGGAAAAACACCGAATGTGCTACTTTCTCACATATGTGGACCACAAGATTCTATAGAAGTCAACGGAGGAGGTGTAGTAGAGGTGTTCAATTTTCATTTTATAAACTGCTTTGGGAAAATAAAAGCTGAGCTATGATTGGTTGGCGTGAACACCTAGAACACTCTTGCTCTTAGACTCTACTGATCAATTTCACGCAATGTATCCACATACAACAACAGACAGCACACAGATATTAATTGTATGTTATCTGTGTACCTGCCAGTTCAGATTCATTTATTATGGAAAAAAATCCATGATATGACCATGTCCTTGCTTGTTGAAGCACTAGAAATAAAAAGTTAATACCGGTAACTAATGCTGTATGATTTCTCTTTCGCATAGAGAAATCAGTCTGAATCATTTTCCCATACATGATCATTCAGCAGCTTAGAAAAGGGATAGTTCTCACCTATCACTAAAACCTAAGCATGGCGAGGTAAACTGCACACAGTACAGATTGCACTACTTCTGATAAATGTGGGCCATTGTGTCCCCCTCCTCCATACATTGTGCCCCCTCCCTCCATACTTTGTTGCCCCCTACATGTACATGTTGGCCCTTCTCCTTGTCCACACAATGTGCCCCCCTTTACTTATTACTGTATTAGTGTATGCTACTGATAATTCAAAAGATATTTTGCCCATAAATATACTTCATGATCACCAAGTAAAATGTGAAAGTAAAGTCACAGTAAACAAATGCTTTTTATTATGGAACTGCCAACACCGCAATTTCCTGATATATTCCAGTAATCCTAGTGACTCCCTATACAAGGGTGATGTAAACAAGGTGCTTCCTTATCAATGAGAACCATCACGCCACACCCGTCCTACCTGCAAAGAATTTGATGATACAGTATATATAGCTAATGTGGCGCCACATACACCATCAGACCTGCAATGGTGGCAGGGAGCACCTGAGACAAGTGAGCCAGTGTTACCAGTTATGCTGCACTATACAAGGATATCTAGAATAATATTGTGGTGCATAGATGAATTCATTTAGTCTGCCAGGAGAACAAGCTCATGTTGTCCTAAGTAGAGCAGCTAGTACTCTAACAAGAAGAAATGGTTAAATCATATGAGGGGAAGTGATGCAGCACTAACTACTTTACATTCAGTGCACACTTCATTGCAGAAGGGAAAGGTGAAGCATGAACACAGGAAGCACATACATTCTAACCATGAGATGTATACATACAGAAGGCAAAGTACTTTATAAAATATACATGTGTAACTGCAAAGAATCAGGCAAAAGTCAGCAGTAACAATACATTATGTCCCTGTCCTTGCCCTTCTTGCACAGCACGTGCCTTTCTACAGGATGCAAACAATGGTGCCAATGACACAAGAAAAGACTGCATGGGGGGAAATATGGACATAAACAGGTCCTGCCCTTTCTTTGGTGGCAGTCAGCTCCGGATCCACGTCATAGTAATGCAGCTAGCACGCCACAAAACCCCATCATGTCCATGAAGCTTTAGAGAGTATTTTGAGAATCATACAAGCCTAGGGCTCATTCAGATGCCAGTCTGTGGGGATGTATATACGGCCACAAATTTGCGGACACTTATACGTCCCCATAGATGGCAATGGCGGCCCGACGGAGTTCTGCGCCGTACACCGTTAAAAGATAGAGCATCTTCTCGTGTTTTCTATGGAGGGGGGGTCACCTCCTCCTCCTCCTGCACACGTATGTGTGCCCTAAGCCCGGTGTATCAGGTGGGCCACATAAATGAGATGTACGGCTGTAGGGGACACATCCCCTTTAAGCTTCAGGTCAGTACGATCAAGGAGATTCCAAATTTCAAAAGCTTTTCTTGTGAGAAAAGAAAAAAAATTTATTTTGAAAAATGTTAATTCAATTTTTAATCAAAATAAATACATCTAATTTATCAACAAATGTATATAGCATGATCTTATTCTGTATCAGGGGAACACATACCAATAAATTAAGACATGACAGAGGAAAATGAGGGCACTGCTCACAAGAGCTTGGAGGCAATACCATTTAACAAATAATAACAGAAAAAAACAGAAAGTAAAGGGTCCATTATTTTACCCCAAGAAATATATAACAATTAGTTTATACAATGGATACATCTGCATCTGGGGTTTTTTTCAGATCGTGTGTCCTTTTTGTGCACCATTAACTGCTATGGAAGAAAATGTGTCAAAATAACAGAAGGTACATGGATGCAATCTGTTTGTTGTCTGTGTTTATCTGTTTTTTACTGAATTGAAAAATGGAGCAAAATACGGTAACTACAATTTCCATTATATACAGAAATGTGAATAAGGCCTAAGTGCCCGTTCACATGTCATACAGAATCCGACTATCACAACTATGGTGCTGTCCAATCCCTGCCTCGCTCATCTGTGATGCTTCTAGTTCAGGTAGTCAGAATAGGATTTGTGGTCATATTATAAGTTCACGACACACGTCACCTGTCATTATGTTCCGTTACCAATAACAGAAAAAATAGCGCAGCAGCTGCATCATTTATGCCATTTTAATTAATGGAAACAAAGGAAAAAAAGTCTATAACTGAATGGCAATTATAGCATTATGGCAATAACAGCAGCAGTGCAAGTCAGGCCGAATATGGACCATATATCACAAATGCATTACTTCCAACTAAACACTATGGGGCAGATTTACTTACCCGGCCCATTCGCGATCCAGCGGCGCGTTCTCTGCGGTGGATTCAGGTCCGGCTGGGATTCACTAAGGTAGTTCCTCCGACGTCCACCAGGTGTCGCTGCTGTGCTGATGTCCGCCAAGGCCCGCCGGAGTTCACGATCCTATACTTGGTGAAGGTAAGCGCGTGTCCAATGACACTTTTGTTTGTTTTTTTAAAAAAATGAGGCGGTTTCTCCGAATCTGTCGGGTTTTCGTTCGGCCATGCCCCCGATTTCCATGCATGCATGTCGACACAATCCGATCGCGTGCGCCAAAAACCCAGGGCAATACAGGGAAAATTGGCGCAAATAGGAAATATTCGGGTAACACGTTGGGAAACCGCGAATCGGGCCCTTAGTAAATGACCCCCTATGTTCTCATCATGTTTCTGTAACTGAATCTATATACGTATATCATTTATAAAAGGAAAGGCATCCATTATACAATGTCTGAAAAATAGAATAAAAGCTATCTGGTGCTTCTATCTTTTTCCCGACGAACATAAAAGTCTGGTAAACCATTCATTAGGCAAAATATATGTATGTCCTATGTTAAACAGAGGCTCCCAGCCACCCCATTCATGGGCACTCGCGAACATAGCGGGGCACATTTACTAAGGCTCCTCAGTCACATTTTTGTTGGACTTCCGGGTTTTGCGTGGCTGTGACAGATATTTAACTGTGAATTGTGTCACACGCGATCAGATTTTGGCGCAGCTGCACTGACTTTCATGCGGCATAAATTGGGGAGCGGGACGTCGGACAATCCGGCAGATTCGGACTGAGAGCGGGATTTAAGATTCAAATTGTGTTGCATGCAATGCATTTACATACACCAGGAACAAGAAGGGGAACTCTGTTGGACCTGAGCGGGGAGCAACACATGCAGGATATCGGGCGCACGATCTTAGTGAATAGCAGCATAGTGCATGATCATCAGACAATGCACTTTCTGTGAACTCCTCCGGACGGGTAAGTAAATATGTCCCAGTGTATCTCATCTTGTCTAAATGATGTCCATGTGATGTTTACACCTAGACTCCCCCCATGTGTTAAGAATATGTGTAGATAACATCTTTCAGTAGGTGACTACATATAAAGAAATGTAATTTAGGATTAGTGTTTTATTGATTTAATCTGTCATACAGGTTGAAGGATGTAAAAAAAATCTGTACAGAGTGATATTTTGGACAGCAACTGACCCTTGCTATGCAGTAAGACTATTTTCATAATGGGCTCCACTATTCCCTATATGACAGGTCGCTCATATGACAGAGACCACCTGTACCTAGTGGCTCCTATTGATCCTATGATGGGGCTTGTTGGGTTCCCACATAGCGTATGTAGTACTAGGTTTCTCATCAAATGTAAGTGGATGCGATGCAGCTATGCATAGAAACGTACATAGGGGTGCATTTATCATTGGCTTTCCAGCATTTACTTTTTTTTTCCCTTGCTGAGCCTGGTGCATAATATTTATAAATTGTCACCGCAACAATTTTGCTCCATTTCCGACACTTACAACTTTTTTGGTTGCTCAATTAGGGCAACTTCAGAATCTCAATACTTTTTTTGTGTTTTTTGAATCCCAACACTTTTTTGGGCGTATGTCAAACCCTTTTCGGCTGTGCGCCAATTTCTTAATACCTTGCTTCACAATCTAACATCTCTGTCTAACTTACTGCACAGTGTGTGCGCCCAATGGACCCCGCAACTCTATTAATAGATGCCTGTCTGACCGACCTGTTTTACTAAACATAGCAGCACCATTACCTTAGAACGGTAATAAAAGTCTTGTTGTGAAGAAATCTGCTCAGTCATTTTCTTTTTATAAAACATGTTGTAATCCTCTCTTTTCCTGTCACCACACCCAACCCCTCAGAAAATCATCATTTTTCATGCCTACAGCAATGCAATTCTACAAAATGCTGCATACGTAGACACCACAAATCCCATCTACATGCTGATGGCTGTTGTGGCTTGATATGCATCTGAACTGAATGATTTCGGGATAAAGACAGAGTGGGGCATACTTATCCACTGGTTTGAACATGAAGATGTCATGCTCTCCATCAATAACTAAAATGTTTTGTGCCACATTTATGAAATGCCAGTAATGGAGTATTACTGTGGTCTAAATTACACCATCAATTATGCTAAAAGACAAAAACATTGCCACATTATAGGATGTTAGTCTCAAAGAAGACCCTATACCACCTCCACCAACTACAACGCTAAACATATTTTAAGAGAAATCCTTACCACATATGATTGTTTTTTTCTGTAAACACTAATGCCAGGATGATGAATAGCTTCTCGCCTCTTTTTCTTCTACAGGACTTTTCTTAATTAGCCCTGTCACCTACTTTTACCCCACTAAAACAGCAGCCCCCTCAGGTAAGGTAATCTCACAGAACCACAAGCATGATGTGGTCTGAAAGATGATATTCTCAGCTTTAATCTTATACCAGATTGGTTGTAGGTGCTATAGAATCAAAGATAGGGATTTTTAAAGTTACACTCTGCACCCAGCCTCGCAGCTTGACTCATCTTTGGCTGAACTTGAAACCATGGTCCTGATAACAGATTGTTCTGTGAGTTACAGAACCTGAGATTCAAGAAGACATAGGGGGATATTTATCAGGGTTATTACACAAGTTTGCAGGCATACAAACCCTAAAATAATTGCAATTACTTGTAAAGTGCTAGGAGCTGAAATGATTTTCCCCTTTATGAGTGGAGGGGGTCACGGACGGCAGCCGTTAGAGGCATCAGGAGGGGCTTTCCTCATACACCAGCTAACAATGCACTTGCATATGAAAATGTTCCCCATAGAAAGGACTTAGATATTCCTTGCATTAAAGGAAAAGTAAAGTTAAAGCTAATTCATTGAATAATGTCTGATTCCAGGCCTGAAGGGAAGACCATGACTCATTCCTAGAACCTTTCCATAGTCCTGCTTCTCCCTGTACAGAATAATTCAATGATTTAGCTTTCATAGCTTTAACAGCAATGAATTTACCTGCCTTTACCTCTAGTTCAATAGCTTACAGAACCAAAACTTGGGGTTTGAAAGATCACTTCTTTGATACAATACTAGAACCATGGTTCTGGCTGCTGTAAAGCCCATGACATACACATCTTAATTAATGCTTCCCCTCCAGGCTCTGAGCCTGACTCATGTTTAGCAGAATACAACTTTGGAGGTCATTTTTAATAGGTAAATGGGTGGGATTTCCCATAAAAGAGGGTATATTAGAGAGGTCCTTTCATATCTTACCAGAGGGGGCTGGTAAGTTTAGTGAGATAGGTCCCCCTTAATACATGCCACCTATGATGCCCTAACCTCTGTAATTGCATTATATAATTAAAGGGGTATTCCCATCTTGGAAATTTACATTTAATTTAATTCATTTGCCATATATAAACATCTCTGTTCATGTGTGAAGATAATTTCTCATAAATGTAGTGATGTTGACTACAGAGATACAACCACCTCACACTCTGGCAGCGGTGGCCATACATGCACTATTGAGCCCTGCCTGACCTCCTGGCTTCAGCGTTCATTACAGCTGTGGGACCTGCAGTAACTGCATGACATTTCATATTAAGAACCTTGTTTCTTTGTGCAATCTCTCCAGCAGAGGTGGTCGTATCACAGGAGTAAGTCTTGTTTCTTAGGGACCAAATGACTACATTAATGAGAAATTATCTTCACACATGTACATTTTTGTTAATAACATCTAATTGAAGAAATGTTTATAAATGGCAGATTAATGAAACAGAATGTGAATGCCCAGATGAGTATACCCCTCCAACAATGCACCACCAACCAAAGTGTGAAGGGTGATGAAATAGTACAACTTGTGAAGAGTGAATCTGCATGACGTTCACCATATCTTCAGATGTTAACAGTTACCATCGTGCTTCCTAAACTACTACATGCCAAGTTAGTGCTTCTTGTGTTATATAGAATAACTGTACATATTGTGTTATTACGACATACAGACAGTCAACGGGGTTACGTACAGGATAGGTACTTTGGGTTTGTACTTAAGCTGAATTTGTATGTAAGAGTTGGAACAGATATATTTTTATAATTGTAGCTCAAGACCAAAAAAAATTTTGTCCCTGTGACAATTGGATTTTTTAAATTTTTTGCTCTTGTGGAAACAAAGATTATCAATAAAGCTTCATTAAAGACACCTTACAACTAGTGACTGCATCCTGGGACTAAAGTACAGCTTCCAGAGAGCTTTACCAGCGGTGACAGTGTGCAGAGAGGTCTGTCTGTAACTAGGAGTGTCTGTAAGTTGTAAGTCGAGTGTCTTTAAGTCAGGGAACCGCCTGTACTAATAAGGTGAAGTCACATACCAGAGACAGTGCTGCAATGATGAGCCATGGCTTGTTATGATGTGATTACAGATAGCAGTTCATAGCAGAATATTAAAGTAATGTTCCAGGAGATCAGTAAAATGAGAACTGGATGGACTTGAAATGGATGTTCCAATATACTGTATTAAAATAGATATGTCTAGACCGCAAAGATACCAGAGCTAAGCCCAGCCCGCACTCATCTTTTAACACAAAAAGCTAAAAAGAAGTACCAAGAGGAGATAGAAATGCAACGTTTCAGTAGGTACTAAACAGCTGCAGGCGAGTGTACTAACAAAGAGTTAACCAGAAAGCGTTCACACCATGCGGCCACGTTTTATACTGAGCTCCAGTTGGCTGTCACTGCAAAAAACATCGACCAACCAACAAATAGCAATTGAAGAGTTGCTATAGAAACCACGGGGCAACTAGGGAGAAATTCTAAAGTCAGCTTAACAAGCATGATGGGAGAGAATATTAAACTGCTGTTATAAGAAAGGAGCCGACCCAAAAATCCTCAACTGAACTGAAAACAGAAAAATCCTCTGCCCTGCAGGTGCCTGGTTCTGGACCCAGTTATGTGCTGGGTGAAGATGAATCCAGGTTTAGAAATAAACAATAATTCTGGCACGACGTACAGCGCTGTCAATACTTGGAATATGTTCAAAGTATAAAATAAGCCAGACACTGACCCGATGTCTATCCTCTACATAGACAATATTATATAGAGAGCAATGTTACCTCATTCTCCTCTGTGATCTCCTTGCTAGGAAGTCTCTGATAGTCGGCTTTCTCCCCCATATTCTCCTGGTATACGATGAAAGGACAGTCCGTCATGGGAGGTTCACCACGTACAAGATATGAGGACCATTTTCAGGTAAGTAGTGACATAATCATCACTTCCATCATCAGCAGGGAGACAGGCTCTGCTTTCTTAGTGGAGATCATCTCAGTGTAGTCAGGAGATTAGAGAGCACACAGCGTGCAGGGGGATTGTCCACAGCATCAGCACAGCAGATAAGAGAACACAGGTTGGAGGATACAGATGCACAAAGGCTGCATACAAGCAGATGCTAGAAGATCTCTTCTGGACATTTCTACAATGTATCTTCTATTCACAACGCTGAGGGTGACGGGTAAAGAGGAGCAGGATCACTTCAATGACAGTCCACAGCACATATCATATCTATCCTTGGAAAATTGTGCTAGCAGGTATAGATGCAGCGGACAATATTGTGATGTATTCTTCTACATCAGCCTACAAAGTGCAAGTGCAGCGCTAGAGGCTGGGATGCTAATCTGTAGTGCTCCTAGGATGTCCAATATTTACGATGCAACTGACCATGCAAAAGGCTGTGTCAATCCTGCAATGCAGCGTCCCCCCCATCCCTACACAAACACACACACTGCTGGGTACAACATTCACCCTCCCTCCCTCTGTCACTGCCAGCAGCTCCTCTCTGTCTCCACCTCTCACTGCAGATTAGTGAAGGTTGAGCAGAGCCTCCCAACCCAGAGGCAAGCACCCAGAGCACATCTGCTGGGCAGCACCACCCCCACATTCACGAAAATAAAAGGGAAGGAGGGGAGAGCATGGGCATGCTGAGCAGAGGAGGCTCCGCTGTCTCCTGCCCGCAACTCTGCATCTTTACTTCAGAGGTAAATATGTACACAAGATAATGGAGAAGATACTACAATACACAAATCATTAGAATAATAACACATGGAAAAGTACTTCTAAAGGTTAACAGAATGTACATTATAAATGAGAACTATCTTGGGACACGGACGCACACTATGGAATCACTGACAATCACGGGTAATCGTTGGTTTCTGCTGCTATCAGCCATGTTTAACCTGGGTAGGTGATGGAGGTCAACCTTTCAATTTCAAGGCTTGAATTCTGCACCTAGTGTCCACGATTCTTAACCCACATTGGAAATTGCTTTATACTCTAGTTTGTATTTTTGCAGCAGGTGAATACCCTGCACTATGCTGGCATTGTAACTTTCTGCAGTGATCCAACAGTGAGCTTTCACAGGCTGAAAGGTCACCAGGGACCTCATTTTCACTAAAGATAGATTGTAAAAGCCCATGACACCTGCAGTGCACATCTGCCTCTCAGCCTTTTCTAAGCATTTTCCTTATAATATATTTGTGTGTTATAACTTACTCTGGCATCCTGACAATATCCTGGGGTAGTCACAGGGGCTGGGCTTTGGTTTGGATGCATTCAAAAAACAGGCTGCCTCCATCTTTGTACTCCTGCACAGCTTGTCCCTCCCCCATTGATGTCATCTCACCAGGCTGTGACCTCTGAGAAGGAGCAGGAGGAGGAGCTATACAGGAGCACAAAGGTGAGGGCTACGCTCTGAGGAGTGATTAGCACAGACAAGCCACATGTTTGAAATGCATCCAAACCAAAGTCCAGCCCCTGGGACAACCCCAGGATTTTGTACGGATGCAAGGTAAGTTGTAACACACAATTATATTGTAATGCAAATGCTTAGAGAAGACAGAAAGGCACATTTGCATTTCAACCTGTCTTTAGTGAAAATGAGGTCCCTGGTGACACCAATCAATTTAGGTCATATCCACAGGATAGGGCCTAACTTGCTGATCGGTGGGGCTCTCAGTGATGATGAGACCCCCACAGATCACAAGAAACGAGGTGTTGAAGAGGGTCTGGGGTACCTCTGTTGGACCCCTTGTTGCTCCGTAAGATATATGGAGCTGACGTAAATTGCTACGCTGACTAACAAAGAGTAGGAGCAGGGCTGTGGAAGACGATAAGATTGACATAAGGGTGAGAAAAAGCTGATATATAAGATACAGGAATACTACACATGACAAGGTATATAGAGTCAAGCATGAAGGTGCCTCAGCCTATTAGTGTGCGATATATAGACAGAGATACTATGAGGTCACCACTTTCAACTGCCTCCATTCTCTGTCTTGGGGGTCTGTGGATTTCCATTTAAAATGGACAATTGTCTGCAGTCTGTAACAAATGATGTGTAAGAGAGCGAGGCGCACTGGAAACACAAGGATAGAATCATCTTTGGAAAGTCTGGATGGTAACCATGTAACCTGTTACTGTAAAAGTTCAAAAGTTGTAAAGAGATAGGCAGCTTTCAATATAAAAGTCACAGTACTTAAAGGAGACCTCAGCACCAGCAATTCAGAGAGACACACAGGGATTCAATTGTACCTGAAAAGAAATTTAGTGCTAGGTTTCTGTAAGACAATCACTTATGACATGTAAAGGCATTGTGTCCATTGTTACATCCACGGTTGCCTAGGAAGCAACACATTACAAGACAAGTAATTTATAAATTGTAGATACCTCGTGTTATTTGGAAGAAAAAGAAAACCATTCATAGTATCATAGTATATAAGGCTGGAAGGAGACTCAAGTCCATCAAGTCCAAACTTCAAGAATTAAATAAATGTTTTATCCCCATAACCCGTGATATTTTTTCTCTCCAGAAAGGCATCCAGGCCTCTCTTGAACATGTACATAGAGTCCTCCATAACAACCTCCTGCGGCAGAGAGTTCCATAGTCTCACTGCTCTTACAGTAAAGAACCTTTGTCTATGGTGATGGTAAAATCGCCTCTCCTCTAGGCGTAGAGGATGCCCCCTTGTCCTGGTCACAGGCCTAGGTATAAAAAGATCTTTGGAGAGATCCTTGTACTGTCCGTTCAGGTATTTGTACATTGTAATGAGGTCTCCCCTCAGTCGTCTTTTTTCTAAACTGAATAATCCCAAATTTTGTAATCTGTCATTGTATTCTAGTCCCCCCATTCCCCTAATAATCCTGGTTGCTCTCCTCTGCACCCGTTCCAGCTCTACTATATCCTTTTTATACACTGGTGCCCAAAACTGTACACAATATTCCATGTGTGGTCTGACCAGGGATTTGTATAAGGGCAGAACTATGTCCTTATCATGAGAATCTATTCCTCTCTTGATACATCCCATTATTTTACTTGCTTTAGCAGCAGCCGCCTGGCTCTGGTCACTAAAATTAAGTTTACCATCCACCAATACCCCCAAGTCCTTTTCAGCTTCAGTTTTACTAAGTAATTGACCGTTTAGAACATAATTATACTTTTTGTTTCCATGGCCCAAGTGCATAACTTTACATTTATCTACATTAAACCTCATCAACCATTTCTCTGCCCATCCCTCAAGCTTCCACAAATCCCTCTGTAATGCTAAACTATCGACCTCAGTATTTATTACTTTACACAGCTTAGTATCATCTGCAAATATTGAAACTTGACTGTGTAAACCCACTACAAGGTCATTAATAAAAATATTAAAAAGAAGTGGCCCCAATACTGACCCCTGTGGCACTCCACTGGTAACATCAACCCAATCTGAGAATGTGCCATTAATGACTACAATCTGTTTTCTATCACTAAGCCAATTACTTACCCAGATACACAGATTTTCTCCTATTCCCAGCAGTCTCATTTTATATACCAACCTTTTATGTGGCACGGTGTCAAATGCCTTTGAAAAGTCCAGATATACAACATCCACAGCGTCCCCCAGATCCAGTCCATGGGCATCCATTATTTTTGGTGCTAGTTGTTCTTTTTTAGCGCACAGCCTCAATGTATTTGAGAAGAACATATGAGCGTCATAAATGACAAACCACATTAACAAAGGGGTTAAGAAGTCGCTAGACTGGCATTTTGATGGTCTAATTATTCGGCAAAAAAGTGTGGAAACTATAAGCGCAGGAGTGTCGGGATTAAAGAGCTGCGCTCTGGACACATGGAAAGTAAAGAATACGTTACTGTAGGCGGTTTATGCAATATATAAAAAGTGACAGGTTCCCTTTAAAGGAAATGAACGACTGAAAAAACAAAAAAAACTATAAATACTCACCTCTGCTACTCTTCATCTTGATCCCGATGCTGTACGTCACGACGGGATCACCTAGAAAAGAAAGTTGTAATTAGCAGCACTTATTAGGAGTCCAGGGACAAGATGTCCTGCGCTCCGGACTGCTAATTATGCACGCCGTCGCCACCTCCCTCTCCCATGCTAGGACAGGGAGGTGACGTCACGTGAAAGACATGAGTCAACGCCTCTTGTGTGACGACACCTTGCCCTTCCATACTCCCACCATGGGAGAGGGAGGTGGCGAGGACGTGCATAATAAGCAGCCCAGAGCGCCGGACATCTTGTCCCCGTGCTCCATGCTGCTAATTATAACTTTCTTTTCGAGGTAATCGCCACATGTCTAGACTAGTAACGGAAACAAAAAAGATGAAGAGGAGTGGGAGTGACTAATTCTAGGTCTTTTTATGTTTTTTTCAGTGGTTGATTTCCTTTAATATCTGCTGTGGTTAAAACGTGGCACAAAAGTCACAATGTTGGCTCTAGTTACAAAGTTACTTCATTAATCTGTCTGCCACATCAGGATTCACGTGAAAAATCTGGAGTTTTCTGAAATGAACAGTGGAGTGGATTGTAAAAAACAACCACCGTGGTGCCCAGCAGCAAACTGCGCATGCGCAGGGTCTCTGCGCACTTCAACTAGTCTGTGCTCAGGTACGCAAACTGCCTACGTAGTTTGCGTACCCTGGGGCGGCTGCCTGTCTAGCCTCCCTCAGCAGACTGAGCGCCAATCGCGTGTTCCCGCTCAGTCTGTGAGGGAATTATCTGAGACAACATTGCGCCAGCAGTCTGCCTCATATTTATGAGATGAAATAATAATGTTATAAAAAGAGTAGTGAGGGGGGGAGGGGATTGGTGGGCAGGCGCCAAGTGTACGGCTCACTGCGCAAGCAAGGTTTCCTGTGCGGTGAGCCGACGTCACGCTAAGAACTGGCAGAAAGTGGGAGGGGAAATAAGTGAATAATTAGCTGTGGGGGCCGAGTGGAAAGTTATGCAAATGAGAAGGCAAGTGTTGAAATTTGAAATGCGGCATCACCCCAGGAGTTGGCATGGACTTTTGGCAGGGAGCCAGGTAATCTTTATCAGGGGATACTATGGGAACAGAGGGGAGCAGAGCTGTCAATCAGGGTGTCATGCACTGACGACATTTATATACCATCTCAGGTTATGCTAGGAAAACAAGAAAATAATAAACAGATGCCATGAGCTAAGAAAAACAGAAACAAACTAATGCAGCTACAATATGGACTGACTGAGAAAAAATATATTGTGTGAATAAGCCCATAGGTTGTAAACTGTCCAAATGCCAGAAATTTTTTTGTTAGAAGAAAAATACATGTCACTCCCAGGGTAGCTCGGATGCATCAAATAGGGTACCAACCCGTGCAGAATCCATCTTAAAAATGTGGCACTTTCGCAAAAATGAAATAAGTCTTCATTTATGATATACAGGCAATTCAATATTATAATGTGTATAACGTTTCGATCCACTGTGAGATCCGCTTCAGACACTGAGAAGGCGCTTTCTCTACTGCGCCATGTTCGCGCCCCTCCCTTTAGCCTATATATAACCGATTTCTTCCTTACCTTCCATGCGTCTCCTCGCAATCCGTGTCTGAAAAAGATCCCACATAAAACTTTACACTCTATAAAATTGGATTGCCTACATATCTAAAAGACTTTTTTTCATTTTTTCATAAAATGGATTGCCGAACTTTTGTGATTACTTTTTATGTTAATACTCCAGGTAGATTTTGCCCCAGATTTTCTCACTGTTTAAACACAGGGAATGTGGCAAAATAAAAATGAATGACTAGACTCTTCCCTCACAGGTGTTCTTCCAGTTTACCTACTAGAGGCTAAACAAAATATTCTAGCAAGATGGTTACAGATGACCAGCCACCAGATAGATAATTTGGACAAATGGGATCTTTGGACAAATGGGGTCCGTTAATGTATTGCTTTTCTCGGATGAGGAAATTAAGACAACTATAGAAATACACAGAAGAAGTGATGCAAATATATGGGCCAAACCACAAGAATTTAAATAGACAAGTTTATTATGAATAACAAAAAAGAGACACATACAAAATAAAATCACTTAAAATTAGCCACAATAAAGCACAGTATCTCCCAATAGGGAGGGGAACCAAGTCCCTAACCCAGGGACAACCCACACCCCTTCCTCAAGAACCCTCTAGTCACTCCCTATTTTATTGTTCTGTCCCGCTCATATGTCTTTGGCTAATAGTTATTGATCAGTTCCGCATGAATTTACCTTTTATTGTTTTTTTTCACTTTGTATTTAGAGAGCATCTAAAATTAGTTACAGGAATCATCACACTTTTTATCTGGTGTTATAAGTTGCTGAATGTGCTGAAAATCCTCA
Source organism: Engystomops pustulosus (assembly GCA_019512145.1). Taxonomy (NCBI): domain Eukaryota; kingdom Metazoa; phylum Chordata; class Amphibia; order Anura; family Leptodactylidae; genus Engystomops; species Engystomops pustulosus. The sequence goes on along the minus strand of CM033643.1, from coordinate 76,028,575 downwards.
ATTCAGATTATACACGAGTCAATACAGCCAACCCAGCACATAAAAAAAAACGTATGTACTCACCCTCCGGTGGCCCCGATGTGCAGCGCTGCTTCCCAATGTCCTCGCAAGTCCTCTTCTGTCTTCTATCTTCTTTTGTCTTCTTTGTCTGTTTTTCTCCCGGCCGTCGCATAGTATGACGTCAGCAGTGGCCGCGTCATACTATGTGCCTGCCAGCAGGGAAGAACGTGGCGGCGCCCTGCAGGATGTTACAGAAGACAGAAGAAGATAGAAGAGGACCCGCGCTGACATCGGGGGGAAGCCCAGGTGCGCATCGGGGCCACCGGAGGGTGAGTATATAATTGTTGTTTTGTTTTTTTTTTTTAAAGTGCTGGGCTCGCTGTACACTAGTGGGGGGCTGGCTGTAACACACGGGGCAGGTGGTCTGGCGATGTATACTAGTGGGGGCAGGCGTATACTACATGGTGCAGGCATGGGGCTGGCTGTATACTAGTGGGGGCTGGTGTGTATACTACTGGGGACAGGCTGAGTGGCATATACTTAACGGGGCAGGCTGGGCTGGCTGTAACTACAGGGGGGGCCAGGCTGGGCTGCTGTATAATACAGGGGGCAGGGGGCTGGCGTATACTACAGGGGGCAGGCTGGGTGGGTGTGTATACTACAGAGGGCAGGCGTGTGCTGGCTGTATACTACAGGGGGCAGGCTGGGCTGGCTGTATACTACAGGGGGTAGCTGGGCTGTACTACGGGGCAGGCTGGGCTGGCTGTTACTACAGAGGGCAGGCTGTGTGGCGTATACTACAGAGGGAGGCTGGGCTGGCTGTATACTACAGAGGCAGGCTGGGGCTGGCTGTATACTACTGGGGGGCAGGCTGGCTGTTTACTACTGGGGACTTGCTGGCTATATACTAAGGGACTTGCTGGCAATATACTGGGGGGGGGGGGGGAAGGGGTCTGTGACCAATGCATTTCCCACCCTTGGCTTATACTCGAGTCAATAAGTTTTCCAGGTTTGGAGGTAAAATAAGGAGTCTCGGCTTATACTCAATTATATACGGTAATAATTTTTGTATATCATGTAGAGCATTTGTGCATCACTGTCACCAGATGTAGAAGAAAATGCTAACCAATCCTGAAACATAAATAAATACAATACCTCAAATGGAAGATAAAGGACAAGGTAATCCAAAGAAAAACCACAAAATGAATGGGGCAGATCAGGCGGGGGGAGGGAAAAGGAATGGGGTATACACTGGTGCCAACAATCTGACACAATATCCATGTGTGGTCTGCGGGGGGGGAACAGGGATTTGTATTAAGGCAGAACTATGTCTTATCATGAGAAATCTAGTCCTCTTCTTGATACAGTCAATTATTTACTGCTTAGCAGCAGCAGCATGGATCTGGTAACGAAAATTAAGGTTACCATCCACCAATTACCCCCAAGTCCTTTCAGGATTCAGTTTTACTAAGTAATTGACCGTTTAGGAGAAAATAATTAACTTTTTTGTTTCCATGGCCCAAGTGCATAAAGTTACATTTATCTACATTAACCTCAATTCAACCTCCTTCTCTGCACATCCCCTCAAGCTTCCACAATCCCTCGTAATGACTAAAATATAGGACCTCAGTATTATTACTTACACAGCTTAGTATCAATCTGCAAATATTGAAAACTTTGACGGTGTAACCCATCTAACAAGGTCATTATAAAAATATTATTAAAAAGAAGTGGCCCCAATACTGACCCTGTGGCACTCCACATGGTAACATCAACCCAATCTGAGAATGTGGCTTAATGGACTACAATTGTTTATATCACTAAGCAATAATTACCAGATTACACAGATTTATCCTATTCCAGCAGTCTCATTTTAATACCAACCTTTTATGTGGCACGGTGTCAAATGCCTTGTGAAAAGTCCAGATATACAACGCCACAGCGTCCCCCAGAGCCAGTACATGGGCTCCATTTATTTTTGGTGTGCTAGGGGTTATTTTTAGCGCACAGCCTCAATGTATTTGCAGAGAAAACATATGAGCGTCATAAATGACAAACCACATACACAAAGGGTTAAGAAAGTCGCTTAGACTGGCCTTTGGATGGTCTAATTTTCGGCAAAAAACGTGTGGGAATGGAAAACTATAAGGCAGGAGTGTGGATTAAAAGAGCTGCGTTCGGGACACATGTAAAGATAAAGAATACTACTGTAGGCGGTTTATGCAATATATAAAAAGTGAAGGTTCCCTTTAAAGGAACTGAACGACTGAAACAAAAACAAATAAAAACTATAAATACTCACCTCATGCCGACATTCATCTTGATTCACGATGCTGTAAGTCACGACGGGATCACATAGAAAAGAAAGTGGTAATTAGCAGCACTTATTAGGGGTCAGGGAAAAGATGTCCTGAGCTCGGACTGCTATTATGACGCCGTCGACCCTCCTCTCCCATGCTAGGACAGGGAGGTGACGTCACTGTGAAAGACATGAGTCAACGCCGTCTGGTTTCGGTGAGACCACCTTGCCCTTCATACTCCCAACAACGGGGAGAGGGAGGTGGCGGAGGGCGTGCATAATAAGCAGCCCAGGCGCCGGAACATCTGTCCCCGATGCTCCATGCTGATAATTATAACTTTTCTTTTGAGGTAATAGCCACATGTCTAGACTAGTAACGGAAAACAAAAAAGATAGAAGAGGAGTGGGAGTGACTAATTCTAGGTCTTTTATGTTTTTTTCAGTGGTTGTTTACTTTAATATCTGCTTGTTGTGGTAAAACGTGGCCACAAAAGTCAAAATGTGTGGCTATAGTACCAAAGTTATTCATTAATGATGTCTGCCAAATCAGGATTCACGTGAAAAAAATCTGGAGTTTTCTGAAATGACAGTGGAGTGGATTGTTAAAAAAAACAACCACCGTGGGGCCCAGCAGCAAAATGAGCACTGCGCAGGTCTTGCGACTTCAACTAGTTGGCTCAGGTACGCAAACTGCTAAGTAGTTTGGGACCATGGGGCGGACGGGCACGCCTGTCTAGCCTTCCCTCGCAGATGGGAGCACAATAGAGTGTTCCCGCTCAGTCTGTGAGGGAATTATTCGAGGACAACATTGACGCCCGAGCAGTATGCCTATATTTATGAGATGAAATAATAATGTTATACAAGAGGTTAGTGAGGGGGGGGAGGGGATTGGTGGGGCAGGCGCCAAGTGTACGGCTCACTGCGCAAGCAAGGTTTCCAGTGGCGGTGAGCCGACCGTTAATCGCTAAGAACTGGCAGAAGGGGAGGGGAAATAGTGAATAAATTAGTGTGGGGGTCCGCCGAGTGGAAAGTCTGCCAATGCGAAGGCAGTGTTAAATTTGAATGCTGGCAATCACCAGGATGTTGGCATGGACTTTGGCAGGGAAGCCAGCTAATCTTTTATCAGGGGGATACCAGGGGAACAGAGGGAGCAGGGAGAGCTGTCAATCAGGGTGTCATTGTATGACAAACCTTTATAACCATCTAAGGTTATGCTAGGGGAAAAAAGAAAAATAATAAACAGATGGCCATGAGCTAGAAAACAGAAAACAAACTAAGGCAGCTACCAATATGGACTGACCTGAGAAACAATAATGGGGGAAAATAGCCCATAGGTTTGAAATGTCCAAATGCCAGAAATGTTTGTGTTAGAAGAAAAAAATACATGTCACTCCCAGGGTGAGTCGATGCATCAAATAGGGTACCAAACGTGCAGATCCCATTCTTAAAAATTTGGCATTTCCGAAAAAAAAAATGACAGAGTCTTCATTATGAGATACAGGCAATTAAATATTATAATGTGTATTAAGTTGCGATCCACTGTGAAGATCGCTTCAGACACGAGAATGCGGCTTTCTCTACTGCGGCCATGTTCGCCCCCCTCCATTTAGGCCTATATATAACCGCATTTCTTCCTTACTTCCATGCGGTTCCTCGCAATCGTGTCTGAAAAATAAAAGATCCCACATAAAAAACTTTACCTCTATAAAATTGGACTGGGCCTACATATCTAAAAGGACTTTTTTTCATTTTTTCATATTAAAGGATTGCCGAACTTTGTGATACTTTTATGTAATCTCCAGGTAGATTTTGCCCCAGATTTTCTCACTGTTTAAACACAGGGAATGTGGCAAAATAAAAAGATATGGACTAGACTCTCCCTCACAGAGGTGTGTTCTTCCAGGTTACCTACTAGAGGCTAAACAAAAATATTATAGCAAGTGGTACAGATGACCAGCACCCAGATAGAATTGGACAAATGGGATCTTTGACAAAATGGGGTTCCGTTAATGTATTGCTTTTCTCGGTATAGGAAAGTTAAGACAAATATAGAAGATACACAGAAGGAAGTGATTGCAATAATATATGGGGCCAAACAACAGAATTAAACTACGACAAGTTTATTAATGAATAACAAAAAGAGACACATATACAAAAAAAATCACAAAATTAGCCCATTTAAAGCACAGTATCTCCCAATAGGAGGGGACCAAAGTCCCTAAGCCAGGGACAACCCACACCCCTTCCTCAAGAACCCTCTAGTCCAATCCATATTTTATGTCTCGTTTCCGTATATGTCTTGGATAATAGTATTGAAATCAGTCCGCATGAGGTACCTTTATTGTTTTTTTACACTTGTATTTAGAGAGATCTAAAATTAGTTACAGGATATCACACTTTGTATATGGTTGTTTATAAGGCCTGAATGTGCTGAAAAATCCTCAATTCAGATTATCCCGACGTCAATACAGCCAACACGCACATAAAAAAAAACGTATGTACCACCCTCGGTGCCCTGATGTGCAGTAGCTGCTGCTTCCAATTGTCCTCGCAAAGTCCCTTCTGTTTCTATCTTCTTTGGTCTTCTTTGGTATGTTTTCCCGGCCGTCGCACTAGTATCGAGTCAGCGATGGCCGGTCATACTATGTGCACTGCATACGAAGGGAAGAAGAACTTTGGGCGGGCGCACCTGTAGGATGTACAGAAGACAGAAGAAGATAGAAGAGGACCCGCGCTGACCGGGGGGAAGCCAGCAGCTGCAGCATCGGGGCCACCGAGGGGGTGAGTATCATATATTTGTTGTTTGTTTTTTTTTTTGTAAATGCTGGCTCGCATGTAACTAGTGGGGCTGGCTGTAGACACAGGGGCAGCTGGATGGTCTGGCTGATTATACTAGTGGGGGCAGCGTATACTACATGGTGCAGGGCATGGGGCTGGCTGTATACTAGTGGGGGCTGGGATGTATACTCCTGGGGGAAGGCTGAGGTGCTTCTTACGGGAGGCCGCTGGCTTATACTAACGTGGGGCAGGCTGCGGGCGCTGTATAATACAGGGGGCAGGTAGGGTGGCGATACTACGGGGGCAGGATGGTGGGTAATAGGGGCAGTGGCTGTGTATACTTACAGAGGGCAGGCTTGTGCGGCTGTATACTACAGGGGGCAGGCTGGGTGGCTGTATATACAGGGGGTAGGCATGTGCTGCAACTCGGGGGCAGCTAGGCTAAGCGCGGGCTGTGTATCCTACAGGCGGCAGGCTGTGTGGCGTATACTACAGAGGGCGAGGCTGGGACTGGCTGTATACTACAGAGAGGCAGGCTGAGGAGGTGGCTGTATACTACTGGGGGGCAGGCTTGGTGTTTACCTGGGGACTTGCTGGCTTATATACTACATGGGGATTGCTGGTCAATATACCTGGGAGGGGGGGGGGATGGAAGGGGTCTGTGAACCAATGCATTTCCCACCCTTGGCTTATACTCGAGTCAATAGTTTCCCAGGTTTGGAGGTAAAATAAGGAAGTCCTGGCTTATACTCAATTATACGGTATAATTTTGTATTACCATGTAGAAGCATTGTGCCACACTGTCACAAGATGTAAGAATAGAAAATGCTAACCGATCGAAAACATAAAGAATACAATACTAAATGGAAGATAACAGGACAAGGTAATCAAAGAAAAACCCACAAAGGTGAATGGGCCAGATCAGGCGGGGGAGGGGAAAAGGAATGGGGAGTGGGGTGAAAGACCCCCACGCGTTACGTCATGTGTGTGACTTCCTCAGGGGTAATTGAAAATACTTAGTTCTGTCACGATTACATGAGAAAAAAAAAACACTAATTACATTTGATAGCAACGAGCAGCACAAACAACATTACGGGCTGTAATTCCCTGACCGGAAGTGATAAAAATGACACATGTGCTGGTCAAGCCCATGGTGTGTTGCTTGTTTTCCAAGAACTAATCAAACATGCGCCAAGAGGAGGCCGATCCGCCAAGACAAGCATGTGAGCCATGCGCGACATTAAGTTACTGCGCATTGCACTAGGGAGAAAGTTGCTGCTGGTATGATGCTTACAATAGGTATGGTTACATAGGAGGATACAAATGCGCATGCGTACAAAAATATAAGACTGGTACTGCTGATACTGAAAGTCTCATGGTGTACCCGTACCCTCCCATGAGCACCAACTCGGTAATAGCGAGCGCAAGTGTCTTACAATGGGATAATGTGAAAAATTTATGTGAAGACACAGAATGGTCGCACCAAAAACAAATACAAATGAATATATTATATGCAATAGTACAGTAGTACAGGATATACATGTTGTACGACGCGAATTTGTTCCTCTATGTAACCATGCATATTGTAAGCATCATACCGAGCAGCAGACTTTATCCGCCTAGTAGCAAATGCGCAGTAAAAGTAATGTCGGGAAATGGCTCACATGCTTGTCTTGGCGGATAGCCTCCTCTTGGCGATGTGTGATACTGTTGGGAAATCAAGCACCACATGGGATTGACAGCGATTTGATTTTTATCACTTCCCGGTCAGGATTACAGCCCTTATGTGTTGTGCTCGCTTGCTAATCAAGGTAATAGTGTTTTTTTTTCTCATGTAATCGGGACAGAAACTAAGTATTCATACCCCTGAGGAAGTTCACAACAGCATTGACGTAACGCGGGAGGTCTTTCACCAACGCCCCATTCCTTTTCCCTCCCCCGCCTGATCTGCCCCATTCATTTTGTGGTTTTTTCTTGGATACTTGTCCTTATACTTCCATTTGAGGATATTGTATTATTTAGTTCAGGATTGGTTAGCATTTCTTCTACAATTCTTTAGGGGTGATAGAGGCTGTTGAAGCAGGGGTGTGGGTGCCCTGGGTTAGGGACTTGGTTCCCCGCCCTATTGGGAGATAAGGCTTTATTGTGGCACATTTTAAGTGATTTATTTTGTATGGTGTATCGTTTTTTTGTTCATTCAGTATAAACTTGTCTATTTATTCTTGTTGTTGTGGCAATATATTTGGCATCACTCTATCGTGTGTATTCTATAGTGTTCATGTGGATGCATCGGGCCTTATACAATTTATTTATTTTTGCATGTGCCGTTCCCTTCTATGTGAATTTAGACCTACTGTATTCACTTTGTGAACCACAATGTGGTATTTTAGCAGACATTGATGAATGGGTGGAGGAAATTTATCAAGCTACCAAAGAGTAAGATGTGCTTAGCCCCCCAATACGTGAGCTTAATTCTTACCAATTCCATCATGGAATATTAAATGGTGAGTGTAATGGTGCCCATGGGCAATCAGCACATTTGACTTTAGGCAGCTGTAGAAACTGGTCCCCCACTAAGCTTAAAGTCACATGATGATGTTATTAAGGCTCCATACAAACATTAGCTTCGATTTATCTAGAAAATAAAAAAAGGTGCCTCACAGGCACTATCTAGGTGTTCCTATTTAGAGCTTGGATTGTGGGGAATGTCACAATGGGCATATGTGAGGGTGATTATGGGCATTTATTTGTATATCATAGTTAGATACATGAGAAGAAAAGAGATATCTACAACATTTGATAGATTCTTTTCTGTCTGGCATTGCACCGGTTACAGTCACTACATGGGACATTTTGGAATAAACTGGGCACCCGCCCACTGTTTTATGTGTCACCTGGTTGAGTTGCTGTACGATGATGATACTTGTCATGTACATTTGATTGGGACAATCACTTCAACTCAGCAATGGACAATGCTGTTAAGAGTTGCATTCAGCCCTGGGTAATAGCACAAACTCTTTACATGCATCAGTTAAAAAAGTCTTCACTTTGGTTACAAGAGTTCCACCTGTATTCAGTAAGTTTTTTCATGTTTGTGCATGAATACTCCATTTTTACAATAGGTGCTGATACAAATCTACATTGATATATGCACAATAAGAGCTAAAACACTGTAAATATTACACATTAGATCACGTACAGATCTTCAATAAAGCAAGTGCAAATCACATGTAGCAGATGCTTCAGCAATGAAACACGTTACAATTAAGGACTACCAATCTGCTTAATTCAGTAAGTCCATGAAATGCTGGATAGAGCAAGTGCTCTCATACAATTTGTGTAGCCCGAATACACGACTAAACTGTTACATGGAAGTGCAAGAAAACAGAGTAAAAGGGAGCAGGAAGGGACTGACACAGGACAGTGGCGTGTGATCTACCCAGCATGGATGCTGTGCTCAGGGTTAAGTGAAGCATGACATAGCAGCAGCACATATGTACGAGCCTGGGTGTCGTGTTCCAAAACACGTGAGCAGGAATCGTCACACACAACCTAAAGGGACCATTCATGGACAGCTGTGTAACACCACAGTGACACACTACCAATTATCTGCCAAGTTTTACCCAGTCAGGGATGTTTCTGCAAATTACACAGCCACCCACCGTCTGAGAACATTTTGCGCAAAGGATAGTGAAAGACAAGATGACCGACACACAAGACGCAGCCCTTTTAGAGGAAAAAAACCCTTAATCCACTACGTTCATATGCGAGTGAACGTATTTGAGGGGATGTGAAAGTATTAAATTAATCTGAACCCCCCCCACAACATGTTTTACGTGTTAACCCAACTGGAGCCGCTATGATCATGTACTCCAAATATATAATGGAAATATACAGAAAAAAAAAGCCAGAACATAATGTAAGGAAGTGAAGGAAGAGAACGTTTCTCTACTTCTTGACCAATTTCTGCTGATTCACTTGCTTTATACAACTTGACGTAACAGAGCTGTCCTCCAACCTGGTTCAGGGTTAACACAAGGGCTATTGTATCTACATTTTGGTTCGCCTTTCATTTATTTGCCACATTTTATTGGCGCTGTGCACTTTAGTGATTTTTTTTTTGTGACTTCACACAATATGTGCTACACTGATGCAGAAACATATCCTGGTTAATCACATGATTGAGTTGATTTTGCATCAAAAACAATTTTACAATTTCAGACATCCTGGGGAAACAGTGGGTTGCGCTGCAGTCACAAAACAAATACACGGAGCTTCTGAAACTGTCCAGACAGGACTAATCAACCTGAGCTGGATGACTCATACATAGCAGCGGCGAGGGGAATGGTTGCAGCGATTACTTCTGCCTGTCAGGGAACACACAGTGTTTACAACCATTCTCGAAAACAGGCAAGAGTGAGAAGGCGCACCAGCCAAAGGAGCCAACGAGAGTTATCTTAGCATAAGTTTATAATTGTATTTTCAGCAAAACACTCAATTCAGCGAATAAACAAGATATGATTTGCATCAGTGTAGCTACAGCATTCTCAAAGGTATGTTTGAGTTGCCCAAAAAACAAAACAAAGGTAGTTTTCTTAAAGAGTCCTTACTGACAAGAGCAGATGATCAGAGATCCCATGTGGATACTCTTGTCTGGAATCCTCATCAGGGACATCAAGTAGTAGCTGGGTCATGTGTGATCAGCCTGTAAATAAAGACTGCTGGGCAAACAAGTGCTACATAAGTTAATTTTAAGTATTAAGCACTAGTTACATTGTACTTATTCATATTTGGGATAATTTTGGCCAATTTCAAAGTCTATGGTATTCTTAATAATATACTGCACCAAAAATCATGACAAAACATAGGGGGCATTTGTCAGGACCATCTGCGAACACCCAGCTTTGCGATTATTGGCCCGATCGCCAACCTCACGCCAGTGTGATGGTTGATGAAGGGGCGTGAGGGGGGGCGGCGGGCGCCAGAAGTGGGTGCGGCGTGGGTAGTTACTGTGTACTTTCACGTATTGAAAAGTCGCCAGATGGGTTTTTCTAGGATAAAGCTGCGCTGCAATTCAGCCCCGAGACATCAAGAGGAGAAGCCTCTTGATGTATCGGGTGACGAATTGCAGGGCGGGGCTAGCAGCCAGCGTATGATAAATATCACCCCATCAGATATTCACCCGCTGAGGCTACCTAGGGCGTTAATGGTGGATACAACCCATCTAGTAATAATAAGGAGGTCGGATAGTGTATCTGGTGTGCTGGGCAGTCGCGGTTATTCATGGGGGCATGCGAAACACCTCCAGCACGACCCCGCAGTGGTCACATTGTAGGAGAAGCAATGTGGACATAGCCAGTCTGCTGCGCGCCACGCGAAGAGCCGGGCGTGATTTACGCCACATAAATTTTAACTAAAAATGGCTAGGGAGAAAGGGGCTGGGGGGGAGGATGATGGGATATGGGGGCACATTTGGTGGGTGGGTTTTCCAGGGTCCTCTTTAAAAGATCAGTAGTATTTAACTTATGATTGAATAGTGGGTAATATTAAGGTTGAAATTGCTGAAACATTGGCAAATGGAATTATAGAATTTTTTTGACTGCATTGAATAGTCTTCGAACACCAGATTTTTCAAATTTCCTGATGTTTTTGTGCCATAAGAATTAGATGAATGGGAGTGGGAATTCAATGACCATTTGACCAGTCATACAAAAATTTAAGATTTTTATCTGAAGATCCATATTCAATATAATTATATATGCTAGAAAAAATGTTTTTGTTTAATGAAAATTTTTTTCTTTCTCATAAAAAGTTATAATTGAATTCAACTATACTACGTCTAGATGTTGATGGGGGTTCCTGGGTTCAATGTCCCATCCAGGTCGATTATCTGCCAAAGAGTTGTTGTTCTCTTGTCTGCAGGGGTTTCCTCCGGGTCCCTGGTTTCCTCTCACACTCCAAACATACAGGTAGGTGATTAGATTGGTGGTTCCCCAATGGGGACAGGGGAATGATCTGGCCAAGTTCGTGTGCAGCGCTGCGTAATCGGGCTGTGGACGCTATACAGAGTCAATAAGGGAATTATGTTATAAAGGGGGATTCCCATTTCACAAATTAATGTTATGTTTTGATTTAAGAAGTTATACAATTTTCCAATATACTTTCTGTATCATTCCTCACTGTTTTCTAGACCACCGTGTGTCAGTTTCTATAGAAAGCTTTTATGTTTAACTTCCCAGTGGGATAGAAAATTGACATGGTCATACAGGTGACGTGACATATATCAAAAGTTCGAGTAATCCTATGTATAATGAACAGCGCACGTAGTGGACCATGTCAGATCTCTCTCCACTGGAAGTAAAACATAGAAGCTTTCTAGATAGAATGACAGCAGCAGAGATCTAGAAATCGTGGAGGACTTGATACAGAAAGTATATTGGAAAATTGTTAAGTAAGTTTGTGAATTCAAACAATAACATTAATTTGTGAATGGAAAATAGCTCTTTAACTTATTCTTCCAGTATGGTAATATAGGCGATTTCGGACACCAAAACCAACTATAAGCACATGTGGGAACTGTGGTTTTGTGTCTCGAATTGCCAAGTTAGAGGCTCATCACTGGGGTCGTTATAAAAAACTTTATCTTCGCTAGAGAGGAGTCAGATAAGAATATCAGACTGATTTTGGGTGCTCCCAGTGCAGTGATTTAACGGAGAACCTACCACCAAGAATATACCTTAAAGGTAGATCGGGTGGTAGGGTGAATCAAATAGGACGTGAGGATAGCCCTTTTCAGGGTAACCTCACGTCACGCACGTTTTGAGTAATTTTATTTTCTATATATACAAATTTGGTTAGTGCCTACAGGGAGTGCGTTTGGTGTAGCCGCAGCGACGGCTAACATGGCCGGCTACTAAACGCCCAGTATCTCTTTACTCCTACCCACAATCTTCACCGGAAGCTCGCCCAGGCGCGGGCCCGCGGTTCTGAGTGCACAGACGGCAGATTCAGTAGGAGAGGTGTGCGCAGCTGAAGATTGTGGTGTAGGAGGAATAAAGAGGCTATGGGTCGTGGAGTAGCCGCGCCGTGTAGCTCAGCACGGATACTCTATGCACCAGTAGCCAATAACAAAATTTACATTATAGAGATAATAAAAGTTACCAAAAAAGTGCGTGGATGTGAGGATTAGCCCTTAAAAGTGCTATCCTCACGTCCGTACTGATCACCTACCACAGATCTACCTTCTATAGTAGATCGTGGTGGTTAGTTTCCCTTTAAGGAAGCGAAGAGAAGTTACAGCCAGCTTCATTGTGGCTGCGCCTACGTGCCAGCGGGTTCATCTGCAGGGCGCTCAGAGCAATAAGTATAGGTGAATATTTCTTTGCTTGCACGGAGGGAACAAATACAGGAGAGATTCAGGAAACTAAACCACCGGGACCATAAGTACCTGTAGTTTTGTCCTCACGTCCTCATAAATGGCCTAAAAATTCATATGAATCTAATGCTAAGGGTAATCACTTTGTCAGGTATCCAGTGAAAACCTCAAGACCAATTTTTATTGTTTCCAGTTCTCTCATGTCCACAAGCCTTTGTAACTTTTGATTTGTTTTGTTTACAAAGCTAGTATAACGGGCTTGTTTTTCAAGCTAATTTTGTTTTTATAGTGCTTTGATTAATATTCTGTACCCATTTTACTGTAAAGTGGAAAAATTTCCAATGTTGTGGTAAAAAAGGAAAAAAAACACTTTATGGGACGTTTATTTGTACGAGTTTCAATGTCTGCGTCAAGATGACATCTCTGTTATTCTATGAACAGTAGGATTTGTTTAGTGAAACCAAATTATTACAATTTGGTATCGCCATATATGATGCCGTAATGTTTTACATTACTTCAGTGTACAAAGCTGCATGTCTTTATTGTGGGGAATTAATATGCGTTTTCTTTAATAGGTTTGGAAAAACTGTATGACCTTTTGCATCTTTAAATTCAATTTTTATAGTTTTTGTTTTATGTTTTAAAAACTTCAAAAATTTTTAGTTCTCTATTATCAGGTTCCCGCTACAGTACTGTGAACCTCAGGGGGTTTGATCACTTATAGAGTTATAACTGCCAATAACAACTGTATTCCAGTAATAGTAGATTATGCCTCTATATTAAGTATGTCTCAGATATATGTTAATATAGAATATATCGACGATCGACGACCCAACATTATATGGAAAGGATTGTCGTGTTGGGAGAGAGACTTTTTAACCCCTACGGACACAGCATTCTTTTGGTCCTAAAGGAACCGGGACCATTTTTTAAATCGGCCTGTGTACACTATAAGTAGTTATAGCTTTTGGACCTATGGATTATCCAGGGGGTGTTGAGATGTTTTCTCGTGACACATTGCTGTCAACTTAGTTTAAAAATTTGGATGAAATCTTTGCGTTGTTAGTTATGAAAAAAAAAAAAAATTGCCAAAAAAATTGGATGAAAAAATTCATAGATTTTCAACGTTCTAAAATCTCTCTTTTGATGCAGATAGTATAGCACCCAAATAAATTCATAACTTACATTTCCCAAATGTCGGATTTATGTGGCATGGTTTTTTAGATTCACCATATTTACTAGAATGTCTGCAGGATCAGAATTTAGGATCAGTTTTCAATTTTTGTAAACTAACACCAAAACCTTGTATTTAGAGGACCTGCTCAACTTCTAATGACCTGAAGAGGCCTAAATAAATAGCTTAGACTCCATAAATTACCCCATTGTGGAAACTACACCCCTCAACGATATGAAAAACCACTTTTAGAAGTTTGTTAACCCTTTGAGGTGTTTATAGGGGTTAAAACAAAACGGAGGGCAGTCGAAAATTGTAAGTATTTTTTCACAATGACACTCATTTTGGGTGCGGAAAATTTAAACATTTACAATGGATATAAATAAAAAAAGGCTCCACAAAGTTTGAACCCAATTCCCGAGTACACGATACCCTATATGTCGGTGGAGTAACTGCTGTAATGGGCGCACGAGTGGGCATTAGGAGGGAAGGAGGCGCCATCCAGATCGATTTGCTATGTTAAACATTGTACAGGCTAGAATTTTTTCTTTTTTTATTGAGGACCCTATAGGGGCTTATTTCTTTTGCCACATGAGATGCATTTTTGGTACAAATTTTGGGGCATCTATAGAATGGTGAGATTGAATGAAAGCTTGTGGTGGAGGAATGAAATCGTCATTGTTAGGAACTTTGTATGTGTTTTTTTTTGGCGTTAACCATACCCTAAAATAGTATATTATTTTTAGTCTATGGGTGCCATGATTACAAAATACTTCATTTTATATAGTTTTTATTTTTCCCATTTTTATGAATATAAAAAGTAATTTGGCCAAAATTGTGTTAATTTTAGCATCACGTCTTTCATATGAAACTTTTTATTTTTCACCTCACAAATCTGTTTAAGGGCTTATTTTTTGCGAGAAGGATTGTGTTCTTTTTAGTGGTCTTATTTAGATTGCCGTAACTTGTTTTAACACTTTTAGAGCATTTTTTAAAGGGCATTAATACAAATCATCTTTTGTCAGAGAGAGTTGTTTTTGAGGTGTTTTTTACGGGGTTCACTTTGAGGATCTAGAACGATTCTTTTATTGCAGATTGTTACGGACGCAGGGGATACCAAAATGTAGGGGTTTTGTGTTATTTTATTCAATTGTACGATATGAATAAAAACTAATTTGGAGAAAAATCTTATTCTGTTAGCACACCATCTATCATATGCATAACAGTTTTTTTTGTGGCTGGACAAATCTGGTTAGGGGCTTATTTTTGCGAGAACAGTGTTCTTGTGTGGGCTTCTTTTTAGAGTCATAAAATTTTTTAATCACTTTTTAGAGCATTTTTATAGAGGTATTAATTAAAAATTATCTTTTTTTAGGAACGTTTTTTTGCGTTGTTTTCCTCCGGCGTTTACCGTGGGGTCCCGTAAGTAATGATTCTGTTTATTATGACAGATTGTTACGGACGGCTCGGCCAACCTAACAAACATGCGGGGGTTGGGGGTTTTTGTGTTTTTATGTTTTTTATATATTTATTAAGTGTTTTTAGGAAAGTGACATTTTGGGGCTGATATTTTTATGTGATTATTTTATTTATTATAATGTGTAGTGTAAGTGTTTTTGCATAATTTACTTCTACATACTTGACTAAACCAGTGATTACTCTGATCATGGTTTAAGTCAATACACTGTCTTACAATACTATTATTTTAGGTAGAGCAGTTGAAACTGTCTAGCATGCTTGCGCAGCTCAGGACGTTTTGCAGTCAAGACCCGGTGGGAGGTTTCTGGCTGCCATGGAACACCGGGCAGCTCGGGGGCACTTGCAGTCGCGGACAGCTTGCCAGGAGAGGATCGGGATCCCCGGTAAGCGGCACGGGGGATCAGATCATAGGGGGAAGACCCTTACACGCGCGGTCATCTTGACGCGGCGTGTTTGGGTAAGGGGTTAACACCCGCTGATCGGAGTCGGCTCCGATCGCGGGTTTGGGGTGTGTGTTAGGAGGTGTCAGCTGTACTAGACAGCTGACAGCCGCTGCTTCTGGTACCGGCTCCGTTCGTGAGCCGGTGCCAGAAGCAGACGTTATAGTGCGTCCTGGTGCGACTAAGTATACTGCCACCGGGACGTACTATAACGTCCTGGTGCGCTCGAGGGGTTAAGCTGTTATCTCACACCACACAATTTGGAATATGTTAGCTGACAAGTAAAGTAAAATAGTCATTTAATATAAGATTCTTATGAAATCAGTGTCATGTGCTGTAAAAAATGTCTAGTGTCTAAAACAGAATTGTTACAGATATCATAATAAGATAATCATTTTTTATTTCCTTTTATGTCTCTTCTATGATGATTATAACATCAGATATCAATGTAAAGAGCCATGATGTAGATATTATCATTTGGGATTGTTGTGATTCCTGCTTCCAGACCACTAATATATCATATTTTTATGTCACAACATACTGTAGATCTACCTAGATTATGTGTGTAAACATTTATTGTAGCTACTATCTAATGGTAATGTTTTCCTGTAATGATTGTGACTGCAGGGCTGTATAAGGGGAAGACAATACACCTCATCAGTCATAAGCAGTGCAGTATATTCCCAGGAAACGCTCCAGACAAAGCAAAGTCCCGTGCCTATAAGCAGTTTTGTCAGATAAAAACCCTCCATATGCCAGGCCTGGTGCTGCAGTACCCAATAAACACGTGAGATGACCACAGACACTGGAATGATTAAAGAGAAAACTATGCTTAGAATCGTTACACTTTGCTGATACATGATCTTATATGACCACTAATGTGTGGGGGGTCTTTAGACTCCCAGATGCTGTGACTACAGAATGTCCCCCATCTCCCATGTGCCATGGTGCCAAATTGTGAAAAATATTTTATAATGCATATGCTTATTTTGAGCACCATCAACTTCTGATGTGTATTTTGAATGCAGTGCTTGTATTATAAACTATTCATATTTACTCCAGTAAAAAACTTTTTCCATGCAGCTCTCAACTGTCTGTCAAACTAGACAGGGTATAGGGGGATTTATAGAAGAGTCTGAGAGCAAAAATATTTAGTTGCTTATGGCAACCAAGTATGCTCAGATTTCATTTTATAAAGTGCTGTGGGAAAAACAAAGATGGGCTCTGATTGGCTTGCTATGAGCAACTAGAACAGTTTTGCTCTCAACACTTCTGATAATTCTCCCCTATTCCATTCATGTATACTGTACTCATATCTCATTAGTGCAGCTTCTTCTTAATTATCAAACTACTACTTCCAGAAACTTGGCTTTTTAAATGTTTCTAAGCTTTATCAATTTATGAAGACAAGGTTCATACAACAAATTCCGGATGGATATCAAGTATCCACTGCTTGGGATATAGGACTAATATCTGAAATCAGGGTTGAAATTCCTGCTGTGTGAATGGCTTGCATTGTATCTACTCCTGTAAATACTCCCCTCTATATTCTTTAAATAGAATCTTCTAAAAGACTACAGTGTTCCCCTTGTGGCGAGTCTGTGTATGACAGTCCAGTTCTGGAAGCTATGTTGGCCAGTAGTTACATGACGACCTGACCTGTGTCCATCATTCGTTGAGCCGTTCTACTTACTATTACATCTCTTCCCCTCCTCTGTTCAGTCATTCATCCCTGTAACATTGAATAACTAAATGTTAATTCACACACAGGTTCCACATCATCTTCTGACATCTCATCTCGTTGTGAACTACAATTAAAATAATACTCCTTTAAATATAGCGCACGCGCTGCACAGAACTTGCCAAATCGGTCCCTGCCCCATGGGGCTCACAATCTAGTCAACTACCAGTATGAGAGGAAACCCACGCAAACAAGGAGAGAGGATACAAAACTCTTGCAGTTGTTGACCTGGCTGGAAATTGAACCCACTAGCCACCATACTGCAAAATAAATATCCTTTTCAGTTAATGGTTACACATCCAAATAAAGGAGGGATATCAGTGCTGCTACGCTGGGGTTCCATGCTTAGAGGAGGAAGTGATATCATCGCAATTTGTTGCTCACTAGTATTATTTTTGCGGCTTTACATTAACCCCTTGTAGGCGTGGAGGGGCACAGCCACCAGGGAATAATTTAAAACTAGTAGTGTGAACTTAGCCTAAGGGTCATTCACACGCGGTATGTCTGCACGTGTGGGCATACCGCGTGTGCTGGAGAGGAGGAGGAGTGACCCCTTTCCTCCCTCCATAGAGACTAGCGGCGCACGGCCGCACACACGCCAAAGATAGAGCATGCTCTATTTTTTGCGGTGTGTGGCCCGGATCGGTGCCACACATGTGTGGCACCGTAATGCGCCGCGCGCTATTGCCATCTATGGAGACGCATGTACGTCCCGCAGACGGCCATGTGAATGTGCCCTTCAGTGACTAACTTCAGTTAAACCCATGCCTGAAACAGCAGGTTGCATTTTTAGTGTTTTTCTATGGTGTGTTCTATTTTAATAATGTTGTCCTACTTCTTCGGAATAAATGCAATAACTACAGTTATTTTATCATCTAGTTTAAATGAAATATTTCGGAAAAGTTTATATTGGAGATAAGTACTTCTTCGATGCCAGGGTGATGCAATCCCTGGAGACGGATAATGCTGTGTATCCTTTTTGAAGGTGCCTCACAATGATTCTTCTACAACAACTACAACGAATACTTAGCAATTTAAGGTCCTAGACACAGTGTTAAGTTAAAACAGCAAGAGATGTTTAAAGAACAAAAGCAACATAAAAACCATAGAAACTAGGAGACAATAGCAACCACTTTGCAATCAACTGTGTTATTAAACAACTCTATGTGGCTTATATAAGGTTGTAATAATTATAACATTAGGCTAGATCTCACTGTGCTGTTGCCCGCCGTACTGTAGGAGCAAGGGCGGGGCAACGGCAGCGCCGGGGAGAGGAGGAGGAGGTGGGTATGCTCACCCCGGCCCTCTCCATAGGGATGTATGGCGCACGGCACCGTAATACAGGAAAAGATAGGACATGTTCTATCTTTTTTCCGGGGTAACGGAGCCAGTACGGTGCGGCACGTGCGGCCCATTGCCATCTATGGGGGACGTATATCGGCGTATATACATTCCCCCATGCGGCATTGTGATGTAGCCTAAGGACGATAATACATTTGATGGCGGCCCTAACACAGCATTCTTAAAGAATGAGCAGGGTACAATGAGGACCAATTGCAGACTTGATTAAAGAATTCCGTAATTGGTGGTAGGTAAGAAACATTTGATGTGACACACAATAGGGGTACCAATGCAATGGAATAAATGATTATAACATAAAGCTTGTACATAAAAAACTTCATATTATAGACATAAAATATAACAAAATTGCATGAATCACAGGCACATGTGATAATAGTTATCAGAAATGTGTTCCTGGTCCCTCTTTCTCCCCTGCCATTCATTTTATGTAAAGAAAGTCTACCATCAGGAATCTACCTATAGGTAGATCTGATGGCAGGTTCACTTTCATAACCCAGGTAAGTACAGGTTTATTTTTAAGCAGCCCCCCCTCCAGCCACCAATGTTTTTTTACGGTCTCTGACAACCCCTTAAACCCAAACAATGTCTAACCTATCTAGGAGTTTATCTATCCAATAGTAGTACTGGGACGTGGAGCAGGAGCAGTAGTAGTCTTCTGTGGAGCGAAAGCAAAGACCACTCCATGCCCCAGCAGCCTCTGCTATCCATGCAGGCGCCCAGAGCTCAGACGCATGCAATGTATCTCCATGAGCTACTGCGCCTACAAGCATAGTTGGGTAAGGTTATAAAAGGGAACCTACTATGAGATCTACCATAATAGGTAGATCCCTAATGGTAGCTTTCCTTTTAAGCAGTGTGTGTACATTTCTGTCCTGTATCCACTGACAGCTGAGAGAAAAAAGGAGCCTGATAAAGTTTCTAATTACTTAACTACTTTACAGATGTCCCGGGTAGTCTAATCTCATCAGAGAGCTGAAGCATCAAGGGAAATCATCTCTAGCTATGGAAAGAGTTAACCCGTCCAGTACCCTGCTCACTGCACGGAGAAAAAAAAAAATGCAGAAAGAATTGTTTATCTGAACCCTTCAGCCACAGCCTTTTCGTTTTTGTGTTTTCATTTTTCACTCCCCACATTCAAAAATCTGTAACTTTTTTTATTTTCCATGTACAGAGCTGTGTGACGGCTATTTTCTGCATAACAAATGCACTTCAAATGGTGGTATTTAATATTCCATGCCGTGTACTGGGAGAAGCGGGGAAAAAAAAAATTACAAATGCAGTGAAATTGGTAAAAAAAACGCATTTGTGCCGTATTCTTTTGGGCTTGGATTTTACGGATCACGTGCACCCCAAATGACATGTCTACTTATTCTTTGGGTCAGTACAAATTGTATAGGTTTTATAATATTTTATACATTTAAAAAAATTAAAGACCTGTACAAAAATTTTTGGGGGGGGATTTTGCCATTTTCTGGGGCTAATAACTTTTATACATTAGGTGTGATGTATGGAGCTGGGGGTGGTGACGTTTTTGCGGATTTGAGACATTTACAATGTTATCATTTTAGGACTGTACGGACCTTTTGATCACTTTTTATAGAATTTTTTTTTTAATGGCAAAAAAAGTGCCATTTTCGACTTTGGGCGGCGATTACGTTACGGGGTTAAAGCAGTGGAAAACCATTATCATATTTTGATAGATAGGGCATTTTCGGACGCGGCGATACCTAATGTGTTATGATTTTTACTGTATTGTAGAGGAGTGTTATTGGAGCAGTGTATTGGGACTGAACCAGCGATCAGGAGCATCGCTTGATCAAGTTCAAGTATGTATAAGAAAAAAAAAAGTAAAAACACTAAAGTTAACACACTAGAATAAATAAAAATAAAAAATACATAAAAATATAAGCCCTAAAATGTCACTTTCCATAAAAAACACTTAAAAAGTATTAAAAAACCAAAACACCACAAAAATGCCACATGGGTATTGGTGCGTTCATAACAATTGTATAATAAAACAGAATCGTTATGGACCTGCACAGTAAACGCCGGGGAAACTTTAGGAAAAAAGATCATTTTTAATTAATACCTTAAAAAAAAAAAAATGCTCTAAAAAGTGATTAAAAAATGTTACACACTCTAAATGAGACCACTAAAAAGAACAACTCCTCTCACAAAAATAAGCCCCATAACCAGATTTGTCAGACCGGATTTGTCAGCCCTGAGGAAGCCACTTTGCGGCGGAATGTGTGAGAGGTTTGGGTGCCAGGCTCCATTGGACATTGGTGATACTATTGTGGACACTTGTCTTTATCAATTGGTGTGGGAGCTGTACTGTAGGCATTACATACATGGTTCCTATTTAGCACACGTTTTTTGTTGTATAGGTACTCAGCATATCAGATTCACATACATATTCAGGTGTAGGTAGCTGTGAGCATGAAACATGACCTGTTTTTTTCATGCAGTTGCACCTGCACATATATAGTGCTTTTAATTGTTTTTAAATGTATGTCTTTGAGTAATTTAATAAAGATTATTATCGACATCACACGGATTGTTTAATAGCCTATTCTATACAATTTCCCACTTTTTTCCTTTTAAGTCATAATAATTTAGGGAGTTGTGGCTACAATAGTCTCCTTCACACTTTACTTAAAATCTC
The DNA here is from genome assembly GCA_019512145.1 of Engystomops pustulosus. Taxonomy (NCBI): domain Eukaryota; kingdom Metazoa; phylum Chordata; class Amphibia; order Anura; family Leptodactylidae; genus Engystomops; species Engystomops pustulosus. The sequence continues at coordinate 76,007,262 of CM033643.1, read as the reverse complement.
ACCAATTAGCTATAGATGCCCCAAAATTATTTACCAGAAAAGTGAATCTCATGTGACAAAAAATAAGTGCCTATAGGTCCACAATAAAAAAAACTAAAAAACTGCCTGTACAATGTGACAATGCAAATCTTATCTGGATGGTGCCTCCTTCCCTTTTATGCCGGCCGTGCGCCCATACAGCAGGTATTACCACATATAGAGTCAATCAAATTTTGTGGAGCCTTTTTTTTCATTTAATCCATTACAAATGTTTAATTTTGCCCAAAATGAGTGTATGTTATTAAAAAATATTATAATTTGTAAACTGCACCCTATAAACACCTAAAGGGTTAACAAACTTCTTAAAAGTGGTGGGTTTCATACGTTGAGTGTGTAGTTTCCATAATGGGGTCATTAACAATTCGAGCTATTATTTAGGCCTCTCACAGTCAATTAAAAGTTCAGCAGGTCCATCTAAATATTAATTTGGTGATTTTCCCAAAAATTTTGAAAAGGGCACCCAAATTCTGAGCCTCATTAAACATTCTAGTACAAATATGTGGAATCTTAAAAAAATATGGCAACATAAAGCAGACACTTTGGGAAATATAAGTTATGAATGATGTGGTGCTAGAGAATTTAGAACTTTGAAAATAAAGAATTTTCCAAAGTTTTGCCAAATTTAGGTTTTTTCATAACTACACACAAAAGATATATCCAAAATTTTTAAACTAATTTGAAGTACAATGTGTCATGAGAAAACAATCTCAAAATCCCCTGGATCTCTCATAGCGCTCCAAAGCTATAAGCCCTTATAGTGAACAGGGCAGATTTGAAACATGGGACCGTGTCTAAAGGCCAAAAGAGGCTGAGTCCCCTAGGGGTTAAAAAAAATATAACCGTATATTCCGGCGTATAAGACGACCTGGTATAGACGACCCCTACTTCTGTTTAAAATATAGAGTTAAGATATATTCGCCGTATAGACTACCCCTTTTCCAACGCATACAAAACACCGGTTAAAAATTAAAAAAAAAAAACTGATTGAATTAACATGGTCCTTTTTATAATTTAAATTCTTATGAAATGCAGGTATATAGCAGGAAAACTGTCGCATACATTACCATCGGTATGCATAAAAAACATTGAACACCACCACCAGTAGCCATAAGTTAAGTCCCCCATCTACCAGTAGCATAATTAATGTCCCCCATCTACCAGTAGCCATAATTAATGTCCCCCATCTACCAGTAGCCAAATTATGTCCCCCATCTACCAGTAGCATAATAATGCCCCCACCACCAGACCATAATTAAGTCCCCACCCAACATGAGCCATAATTAAGTGCCCCATTACCAGTAGCCATAATTAATGTCACCCATCTACCAGTAGCCATAATTAATGTCCCCATCTACCAGGGCCATAATAATGCCCCACCACCAGTAGCATAATTAAGCCCCCCACACCAGTAGCCATAATTAATGTCCCCCCCCACAGTAGCATAATTAAGTCCCCACCCCAGCAGTAGCCGTGATTAAGTCCCCCCCCACGTAGCACCTAATCAATGTCCCCCAGCAGAGCTGTGTGATTAATGTCCCCATAGGTAATATCCCCCACCCAAATAGCATTTCCTAACTTTCACCTATGCCTCCCCCCACCAAATAGAAACAGAACAGTCCGTGCGCTGAAGGGAAAGGCCCGCGGCTCTCTCACCAATTTAAAACATCTGCCCGGCGGTGCTGCGCCGGAGTTATCAGCGCAGCACAGGGGTCAGGTGCAGGCCTCGGTACACGCGATCGGTACGCCACTGTTTGAGGCTGCCGGCAGCCAACGCTGTAAATCACCCGCGATCGGTGCTAAGCCAATAGCAGCAAAGACCGTACCGGATATGGAGAGGGGAGCCGTGAGCCCTCTCGTGCAGCGCGACCCGACCGCGCCGTGATAAGGCGGCAGGTGCGGTCGGGATATTACCGGACTATAAGACGACCCCAGAAGAAGACAGAAGATTTCTGTCTTCAAAGTCGTCTTATACGCGAAATATACGGGAATACAATATAAAGGTATCAGAGGTTTTACACAAGACCTCTACCAATCTCTTATCCATGGTAAGCACAGCACAGTTGATGCAACATCTTAGGGCAGTCATAATTTATTAATACGCAGTGGAAAAATCTTAAATTACTATATATTTACTGCATTCATGTTCTTACATTCTGGCTGTATACCTATTATCTATATATATTATTATATTCATATAATTAGAAAGTGTTTATACATTTAGCCCTCTAGAATATCTGTCAATGTATCTATTATCATGACTAGTGGATTATTTTACTTTATTCCTACTACAGGTTTGAAGTCCAAAGAACAAACAAGGAGAAATAAAAAAAGTCAGTAAATAACACTTTGTCTGGGTGGGTAGTAGAAATTCTTAATTCAAGCATGACATGCAATATACCATCCATGTAGTAATAACACCACAGGAGTAGCACTAGAGCAAGTCACTTAGGTTGTATTGTCTAGCCAGTTTTACTCAGTGGGCACCCTTTGGAATGTTATCAGGAATGTGCTGACTTCCTCAATGCCCAGGCAGAATTCCTCTAACCTTAAAGTATAGGGGGTGCAACCCAAAGGAAATACTCCCCCCCAGTACTCCGTGTTTACCTTCCTGGGTTATTCAGCTTTTCTGAAGTTATCCAAACAAGCATGGAGATGAAGGGTATTTACCTTTATTTGTGTGTACAAATACAAATAAACATTACACTCTTTAGGACATGTTGGAAGTGTATATGGCAGTGATGGCAAACTTTAGACAACCGAGTGCCCAAACTACATCCAAAACCCACAAATGGGCAACAATTTAAACAGTAACTTATTACTCCCTTCTTGTCACATGTTTAAATTGTATAGGCCACCTGGAGGATACCAATACAGTAGAAGTAAGGAGAAAAGCTTGGTTATCATTGTAGCTTCTTCTAGGGTCCTGGGCTGCCTGGGACTGCAAGAGGCCTTGAGTCCTAGTCGGCGAAACTCTGCGGGGGTATTGATGGCGCGGGTTCCATAGAAGGGGCTCTGAGTGCCACCTCTGGTATATGCAATTTTCCCCACAAGGACTGTAGGAGCGTGTTGTGCACATTTACACAAACAAAACAAGCACACTATATACATAGTTGTTCATGACATCCAGTACCTGGAGAAAATACCAGACCCCAGAAAACAACAGATCCGAGCCTACAGATGAGAACCCACACCCTGGCCATGGAGATGGGTGCACAGACAGACCTAGTGCTAAGGGAGAGCCAAACTGTGCCAACAGTGCAGGACCAGAAGGCCCACCTACGATGAGGTCCAATTCCTGCTACACTGCTCCGAATACTCAGCAGTGAGGGACACCAACTTCAGGAGACTAACAGATCTCCTCATGGATTAAGCTCCATGGAGAAGAAAGAGAAGATCTCCATTCTGCGGAGAAAGCGAAGATCACTTATTTTTATTTGGTCTGAAATAAGGCTTCTTTGAAGATGAATTAAACCATGATAGCAGTGGAGCTATACACTTCTATCATAGGACAAGTGGGGTCAGGGGTTTCACCAAGGGATGGATAAGTTCACTACTACTAATGAAATTTATTGAGGTTTACATAAAACCACCTACAAATGTATTCTCACAACCTATCCCTGGCGATATTATTAACTGGCCTCAGCCTGAGGGCATAGACTGACAGATATTAGTCTTCACCCACTTCACCTTTGAAAAGGATTTTTGTCAAACACTATCAGAACAGAAAATGACATGACTTTGGAAATAAAAGGGTGAGCAGCACAAAGTAGGCATCGTTCTGTTTGTTTTCAAAGGGGGAATCTTATATAATAATTTGGTTTAATAACTATAGCTTTACAGTTACGCTTTAATGCAATACTTTCTAATAGATCAATGCTCATGTCCATTTTTTTATGGACCATTTCACTGTTCCGTTACAGGATAGAGCATATCTTAGTCTGAACCATTTTTACCAACTCCTGTGTACTTTAAAGGTAAATAGATAAGTTAAAAACATACATCTGACACTCAGAAGGCATCCAAGTTCCTTTTGTGAAAAATGGATGGTTGGACTCTTGATACACTCTTGAAATTCATCCATTTACGGACAGTAAAAAAAATTCATGGGCATTTATATTGAAACACATACAAACAGTAAGGCTGGGTTTACTTCTCATTGCCCAGTTACTCCTCCCCTCAGAATGCAGAGGAAGAGTGAAAAATATAAGTAGCCAGTGATTGGCTGCTGCTGATTTTAAGGGCGTTTCCCCAGGGATATCAATGTCCTTGTATGGACAGTGACATTAGCAGCCTCCTCCTTCCTGTTGAGCGAAGTATCCGCTCAGCAGAGGCTGGGGTATAGTGCAAGAAATGGTGCAAGAGATGGCACGGAGAAGATGGAGGCAACAACTATCCCATCAGTCTGTCTGTATATGTCAATGGGTATGCTTATCATATAAACCCGTATACTCTGAGAATATAATAAAAAAGGATTGTGAACCCAGCCTAACCAGTACCTAGTGCCTTGCATTTAAACAATGCAAAACACAGGGTGTGGGTTACCGATTATATACGTTGCAATGGAAAAACATATGGGAAAGGCTCGCAGGTAGTGGCAACATCGTTTTTTTTACCATCTCCTGTGCTGCAAATAAAAAAAAATTTTGAGAACCCTTTTACAGACAATCAGTGAATTCTACTATGGTTTGTTTCTTATCCTTTTCTGTATTAGCCTGTTTTAACTACCCTTCAGATGGAAATAAAAATCCATTTGTGTTGATTAGTATATACTTATGTACAATACACACAGGTACAGCATATGAATATATAGTATTTACAGCAATATATACTGTACCTGTGTGTACAGACAGTGGTTATAACTAAAAACTTAATAAATCAGAAAAAGAGAATAAATTGAATCAATAGGAGACAGGTACAGGGAGAGCTGCCTCTGCTGTGTAGAAACCTCTGACCTCCATGCCTGATGGATTGCCGCATATATACACACAAGTCCTATGTAGGGTTAGGGAATCCTTATTTCTTTTAACTAAACTTTACGTACCCGCCAGATTTTCCAGCAGGCTCTGCGGAACGATGCCTTCAGCTGCTGAAAAACAGGCAACAAACTCTGCGCAACGCGGACAGTAAACACAGGGGTTTACAGAGGCAGGAACACACTGTAACATGAAAGTTATATAACTTGGGGCCGGGTATTGTTATTTATTGGATTCTCCCTTTCCAGTTACAGCAGCAGGCAAAAGCACTAGGAGAGACTGAGGAGCCCACTCCATTCAGCCAATCAGGAGCTTCTCTACTAGCAACCAATAGCAAATGGCTGCACGTAACAAGTTGTTCATTGAATAAAATGTCTGATGTTAATGCTGTGTCTCTTCCGGGATGGGAAGTCCAGCTCTTCTGTGAGCTGTATCATTAGGTACCACTAACTAAGAAGAGCCGTCTCTTCTGGCTCCTGCACGGCTCCTCATTACATGTATAATGGGGAATGGCAGTCGAGCCAGTCACCCCACGCTACACCACTTTTAACCCGATTGTATCGGGTTAAAGGGGGCGTGGTGAGCCGGTTAGGGGCGGGGTTAAGGGAGCCATTGTCTTATTGGGGGGGGAGCCGGTTCCTGCTGTTCACGAACGATACATCACTACTTTGCGGGTGTCAAAGAAATTCAATGCAGAATGAAAGTTTAACAATGACAAATGTATGACAATATGTTAACAGAGAGTGGGGGCCCTGGGCATTTGCCCTGCCAAAACGCCCTGTCCTGACATAAAATTTCTGATGATGGAAGGGCATGTGACTTGCCTTCTTCCACTATTGAAAAGAAGGACACATGATGAAACATGTGCTCCTCCATATGCAGCTATCCTATGAATTAGACCCCTGCTCAGACAGCACAGGAGGCTGACCAAGAGCATTATGAGCCTAAACCTGTTATTACACAATGTCTGCAGATTACACTGCATTTTCATGGTGATTATATTAATATTTATTGCATATTAAGTGCAACATTTTGTTTGAGTGATGTCTGCAACATTCTTTTAAATGTCACACAGTTCTAAAACTAACAACCATTTAAAACAGGTTCAACCACTATACCAGCTCTGTCCTATTGTATACGCGCTTTACTTTTGTAAGACAACTTTTTGTCCCTAGACATTGATAAATGTGTCTTATGGCCACATAAAAGCTCTTTTAAAAGCTCCTAGAATTCAGAGATGAGGTAAACTAATTTATGATTGTTACGCTCTATGGAATATGATGGCGCTATATAAATAAAGATTATTATTATTTTTAAAACAGAAGCATCTCACAAATCAGTTACAGGTAAAGCATGTCACAGGACAACAGCACCTTTAGTTTTTCATTTTTTCCACACTGCTGAATTCTATTATGTAAGTCTGACATCCACTTTAAACGAAATCTACCACCAAAATCCATCACAATAAACCAGGGACTCATAGATCCAGGCACCGCACCTGTGGTAATCTTCTTATATTTATTATCCATGGCCTCCTTCCTTCTAAAATCAACTTTTAAAATTATTCTAATGAGCCTAAAGGGCTTTTGGGGGTGTTAACAGAGCCCCATCATGCTGTAGATTCACAAGCTGTTACGGTGTACAGGAGCACTTTAGTCATCTCATTAGGGGTCATTTACTAAGGGCCCGAATCGCGTTTTTCCGCTGGTTTTCCCAAATATTACCGATTTGCAACGGTTTTCCCTGAATTGCTCCAGGCACCGGCATGCATGCGACGGAAGTCAGGGGCGTGGCCGTCAGAAAATCCAACGCATTCGGAAAAACGTATTAAAAAAAGTGTTGCTTGACACGCACTTACCTGCACCCAGGATAGAATAGTGAACTCCAGCGGACTTCAGCGCAGCAGCGACACCTGGTGGACATCGGGCGCACTACCTTATTGAATCCCGGCCGGACCCGAATCAGCTTAGGAGAACCCGCAACAGGCTGGGTAAGTAAATGTGCCCCATTGTGTGTTGAAACTTCCTCTAGTGTAGTGAGATTACATCAGGCAGATTGAGGGGGAGAAGAGATGATGAAGCAGAGGGAGGGGGAGATGTGCTCTTGCACAAAGAAACAGCTTGTGAAGCTACAGCATGAAAGGACTCTGATAACACTCCCCAGAGCCCTCTGGCTCATTAAAATCATTTTAAAAGCTGATTTTAGAAGTATGGTTTACAGAGAGAACTGTAGTAAATTCAGGGGGCTTGGGTGTTCACACCCCTGCCTGCCCTCCGCCCACCCACTCCCCTATATCTGGGGAGATGTGGAGTAAACTGGTGGAGAAGGCAAAATAAATCTCACACCATGTCTCGGTAATGGGACTCTGAGCATCATAGTAATATCAGACTTCTCGCATCGCTACGATGCTCAGACTCCCATCCCTGGCAGAATAGAGAAATTATTTTCACAGCACAATTAGTCTCAATGAACAGTTTATCCTCAGTTTCATTAGCATTGTCATAGTAGTTGTTAAATGGCTTACCTGAAGATGGGTCCAGGCTGTGTGTACAGCGCGCTCCTGCTCACAACTGCTCTTTCACAGATTCTGGTGTCTGTGGTCTGCGTCCACACCATGTCTATTATGCATTTCATTGAGTTGGCTGCAGGCTCCTTTAGCAGGAGCGTCTGCCTTTATCTCAGTAGATATTTACTCAGGATACCTTCAGCAATGATCTTCTAAGGTGCATGTCAACCATGTGCAGAAAACCGAGACATAAAACATCAGTTGTTCACCTAGAAAATCAGAAAATAAAAAGAATACATTAAGAAGTTCTTCCTCATAAGACACAACCGATCATTCAGCTGAGCACAGGAGACATTTCCCAAGCATATAAACTCCATTCATCACTTTGAAATGTGGATATATTACTTCTAGTGGTTACAGGTTAATAGTTATGATGAAGCTCGGATCACTCCCTTTACACAAACCACCAACTCAGACTTCACTACCATCCTGTACTTTGTGACTACTAACCACAGATTTTGAGGACGAACCTGATCCACATTAAACTGGTGTTTATTTCCTTTTTTTAAAAGGTTTTTTTCATTTACATGATTTATGACATATTCACAGGATATGATGTTGGTCCTACCACTGGTACCCACACCTATCTCGGGAACAGGGGTCCACTGAACTCCATCCAGCAGCCAGGCTAAAAGGAGAGTGTACTGCACATGAGCAGCAACTCTTTATTCAACTCTAGGGAAGCAACAAAAATAGCTGAAACTGTATGCTCAGCGCTCCCATATAGTTGAATGGAAAGTGGGACACTCTTCATATACTTATTAAATATCTTGTGGCTATGGTAACAATAGTCTAGGTGGGAAACCCTCTTAAAGGGGTATTCTCGTCTGGGCATTCACATTCAATTTCATAAATCTGCCATATACCCGTATATACCCGAGTATAAGCCGACCCGAGTATAAGCCGAGGCCCCTAATTTTACCACAAAAACTGGGAAAACCTATTGACTCGAGTATAAGCCGAGGGTGAAAAATCCATTGGTCACAGCCTCCCTAGTATATAGCCAGCCCCCCCAGTATATAGCCTGCTAGCCCATATCCCCCAGTATATAGCCTGCCATCCTCCTGTCCCAGTATACAGCCTGCCATCCTCCTGTCCCAGTATACAGCCTGCCAGCATCCCCTGCCCCAGTATACAGCCTGCCAGCATCCCCTGCCCCAGTATACAGCCTGCCGCATTGCCCCGCCCAGTATACCCGGCCCTGGCCAGCATCCCCTGCCCCAGTATACAGCCTGCCAGTATCCCTGCCCCAGTATACAGCCTGCAGCATCCCCTGCCCCAGTATACAGCCTGCAATCCCCTGCCCCAGTATACAGCCTGCCAGCATCCCCTGCCCCGTATAAAGAACTGCCAGCATCCCCTGCCATATACGCTGCCAGGCATCCGCCCAGTATACAGCCTGCAGCATCCCTGCCCCAGTAACAGCATGCCAGCATCCCTGCCCGTTCCACCCCAGTATACAGCCTGCCAGCATCCCTGCCCCGTATACAGCTGCCGCATCCCCTGCCCCAGTATAAAGCCTGCCAGCATCCCCTGCCCCAGTATACAGGCGCTGCCAGCATCCCTGCCCCAGGATACAGCCATGCCAGATCACCCATTGCCCCAGTAACAGCCTGCCAGCATCCCGCCCCAGATAAAAGCTGCCAGCTCCCGCCCAGTATACAAGCCTGCAGCATCCCCGCCCAGTATACAGCCTGCTGCCAGCATCCCCTGCCCAGTATACAGCCTGCCAAGCAATCCCTGCCCATGTATACAGCCGCCAGCATCCCTGCCCAGTAACAGCCTGCCTCCACTCCCTGCCCCAGTATACAGCGCCAGCATCCCCTGCCCGTATACAGCTGCCCAGCACCTGCCCCAGTATACAGACTGCCAGCATCCCCTGCCCAGTTACGATCCAGAATCCCTGCCCCAGTATAACAGCCTGCCAGCGTCCCTCCCAGTATACAGCCTTGCCAGCATCCCCTGCCCCAGTATACAGCCTGCCAGCATCCCCTGCCCCTGCTATACAGGCATGCCGCATCCCATTCCCCAGTATACAGCCTGCAGCATACCCCTGCCCCCAGTTACAGCCTGCCGCATCCCCTGCCTAGTATACAGCCGCCAGCATCCCATTCCCCAGTATAACGCCTGCCAGACATCCTTGACCCCCAGTTATACAGCCTGAGCATCCCACTGCCCAGTATACAGCCTGCCAGCATGCCGTCGGCTGCCCCAGTATACAGCCTGCCAGCATTCCCCTGCCCCAGTATACAGCCCGCCAGCATCCCCTGCTCCGCTCCCCCTTCCCTGTGGTCAGATAGTTGATTTAAAAAATCTAATAAATCAAAAACTCACCTGTCCGGTGGCCCCTCAGGTCTTGCTGCGAATCCGCCCAGGCAGCAGCAGCGGCGCAGCTTCGTGCGACGACACATGGTATTGTGTGTGCCGGCACAGACATCAAGCTCTGACGACTGCTGACACCAAGAGTGTGTGCTGGCAGCCGGCACACACAATACAATGTGACGTCGCACGGAGCTGCCGCCGATGCTGCTACAGGGCGGATCGCGCGGAAGACCTGAGGGGGGTGAGTTTTGATTTATTTATTTTTTGAATCAACTATCTGTACCACGGGGGAGCGGTGCCCGACGGGACGGGGGAGCGGCTGCCCGACGGGATGGGCAAGCAGTGCCCGACGGAAAGGTGAGTTTTGAGTTATTTATTTTTTTGACTTGAGTATAAGCCAAATTTGAGTTTTTCAGCACATTTTTGTGTGACTGTGAAAACTCGGTAATACCGAGTATAACGGGTACATTACATTTCTTCAATTAATTATTAAAAAAATGTTCCTGGTGAAGATCATTTCTCTAAATGTAGTCTTATGGTCCCTAGAAACAAGACTGGGCCCTTGGATACGGCCCACCTCGCTGGGGGATTGCACAAAGAAGGAAAGCTATCTCATTTATAAGGGACCATATGACATATTATGAAGAAATTATCATTCACACAGGAACATTTTTTGATTAAATCCGATTGAAGAAATGTTTACTGTGGAAATAAATTAATAAATGTGACTGCCCAGATGGGAATACCCCTTCAAGTTATTTGTGGAGGAAACTAAAAGTGTTGTTAGTCAACTGCAGCATCTTACATGAGTTGCCTTTGCAGAGGTCAGTGTGGTCAGTGAGGTCGCTGCATTGCATTGCAATCAGTTTTAGGTAAAAGATATTTGTGGAACAGGGAATGAATTCGTGGAACGGTTTCCCCGTCAAAATCAAATACAAATACATCAATTAACTGTTAAATTAACAAAACTGCACCTAAAACCAACTCAAAACTGATTGTGATGCGTTGTAACTGCAACGTGTGCACTGCACCCTAGTGTGCATCAAAGGTGCCACCTGTTATTTCATGGAGCTTGCGTACAAGATTCTCAGAAGATGCACCTTCACCGCCCTTCATTCACTGAACAGTTGAAACCCTTCAAAATCATATTCAATATGTTTCAGTTCAGCCTTTCACCTTTTAAATTAACCCTACCGGACTAGGCTCTTTTGGCCTCCAGGGCACGCCTCATTTTTCAATCGTCCGTGCCACTATAGATGGTTATAGCTTTGGGACGCTATAAGATATCCAAGGGATTTTTGAGATGCTTTCCTCTGACACATTGTGTACTTCAAATTAGTTTAAAAATTGGGATGATTTCTTTTTGTTTGGTATTGAAAAAAACTAAGTTTGGCAGAAAGAAATTGGGAAAATTCTTTATTTATAGCACCCAAATAAATTAATAACTTACATTTCCCAAATGTCTGCTTTATGCTGGCACGGCTTTTTAAGATTCCACACATTTTGCTAGAATGTTATGACGCTCAGAATTTGGGGGCCATTTTTCACATTTTTTGGAAAATCGAGTACACTGATTTGTGGTGCTATCCTGCTGTATAGGTGCACGGAAGGGCATAGAATGGAAGGAGGCGCCATCCAGAGCAGATTTTTTCTTTGCCACATTAGATGCACTTTTCTGGTACATAATCTGATTCATATAGATTTTTAATTTTTTTTCCCAATTTTACTGAATAAAAAGTAATTTGGTGAAAATGTTGTGAAAATTTAAGCATCACCTTCTTTTCATATGCATAACTTTTTTATTTTTCGGCAGACAAATCTGGTTAAAGGCTTATTTTTTGCGAGAAGCGTTCTTTTAGTGTTCTTATTTTAGAGTGCGGAACATTTTTTAATAGCTTTTGAGAGCATTTTTTAAAGGGTATTAATTAAAAATTATCTTTTTTTTTAGGTTGTTTTTTACGGGGTTCACTTTCGGGTCCAATAACGATTCTGTTTTATTATGCAGTGTGGGGAATTGCTCTGGTAGTTGACTGGTAGTAGTGCAGGAAGCAGGGACACACGCCGGTTTAAAGTCCATCTTAAGTGTTTTATTCACACTTGCAAAGCAGAACACAAATTCAGCCTTGGCTTAGGCACATGCAAAAACGTTACAAAAGTAATTCCTGCCCAGGTGTGAACTATGCATGAGATCAGAACTCAAATGATGTTTTAAAGTGGTTGGCCAAATTCCATCAACTTTACTGTAATTTGTGGGCACAGTGTATTTGGCAATTTGCCAATATATATAAAAAGTGAAAGTATTTGTTTATTAACATTTATGCCAGGATTTTAAAGGGAACCTGCTATTTTAATTAACACACCCACAATAAAAACTTCATTAGAAACAATGGGGCAGATTGATCAAGCTGTCTGAAAGACAGAATATTTCTAGTTGCCCATGGCAACCAATCACAGCTCCGCTTTCATTTTACCAGTGTTCATGAATATTTTGAAGGGTAGCTGATTGGTTGCCATGGGCAACTAGAAATATTCTGACTTTCAGACAGTTTGATAAATCTGCCCCAATGACTAAAAACCACTGCCCTTATCCTTAAATGGTTCCTTTCCATGGCTGCAAAGTTAAAAATCGGCTTGTAAACTTATATGTAACTCACCTGATGTAAGTCTAATCACACTGGGGGACATTTACTATGGTGTTTCCTACAGTTTTGTGGTGCTCTCACCACATGCTCTTCTCTCCAACCTATTCATTAGCTGGTGGCACCAGAAAAAATTACTTTTTCCAACTGCTCCGACATGGCCTTGGCAGATTGGAAACTCAGACACAATTAATATGTGTCACAGCCATTTTTGGGCACTGTCAACTGGCGGAAAGTAGACCAAAAGAAATTTGGTCTAGGATGGACACAAAACCGTGCTATTGCTCTAACATTAGAATGTCTGCTGCCTGTCCTTCTGGTGTCCAATTCCAACTGGACAAGCTGTGGGACAAGGTCATCCACTGATGCCTTGCTCCACTCCAGGGCAGCCCTCAGCCTGTTCTCTGACTGTTGGACACATTTCAGGAGCTCGAGACAGATTTTGGTCCCAGGGACAGAAAATGGTCTCAACGCCAGAAATGTATCTGCACAGCTCAACAATATTACATGTGTATCTCCTTTCCGAGAGCAAGTCGGTAACAAAGCCAGTGCAGACACCGACACTTTATGTAAATGTCCCCCACTAAGTGAGTCCTGCATATAGAATTTTACTTGCACTGCTCTGCCGCCTTGTTCCTGATTGACAGGTCTCCCTGCTAGGACATGCTGCTGTGTGAAACACTGAGAGTCTTCATGACATGTGACCAGGGTGATGTCATCTAAGGGCCTTTTGCATCCGCAAAGTGTATCCCATGTATGTATCTTATCACATTATATCAAAGTAAGTATCCATGGAGGAATGGGGATGAATAAAAGTCCATAGAGACATACTGTGATTTCAGAAACTTACATGGGGTAGATGATGTAAATGTAACTGGGTAAAGGACCCTAGATGACATCACCCTGGTTACATGCCATTAAGTGCTGAATGCTAAGTAGAGGCATGGGACATGTGGAGGAGTAGATGGGAAGGGTCGGCAGAGCAGGATACATTCTCTCTGATGCCAGAGAAAATATTGTGACAGATTTGCTTTAAAGGTGTTTGTCACTTTTCCTCATGTTTTTGTAATGTGTGTAGGTTTGGTGGTGGTAGGATATTAGGTAATTTATAATATACATCTATTAAATGTTCTACCCTGCTTTCCTGCAATGTAAAGTAAAGCTCCTGGTTCGGAAATGTGTTTTAACTTATCAGTCAGACATTGCTGGCCAAAAAATGGCTGCAGGTCATGTGATCTCTACCTGTCCATGCACAATCGCCCTTCCAGGCCCTTAGGCTTGTACCGTATTTTTCGGACTATAAGGCGCACTAAAAATCCTTTGATTTTCTCCTAAATCAAAGGTGCGCCTTATAGTCCAGTGCGCCTGGACTATATAGGTCTGCCACCTGCCGTTCATTCATCCTTATAATCTTGTGCGCCTTATAATCAGGTGTGCCTTATATATGAACCTAGACGATTTAGCAGGCATTTATTGATGGTGCGCCTTATACTCCGGTGCACCTTATAGTCCATAAAATATTTATGAATGCTATAATAAGAAAGGGCAATTGCTCATGGACAGTTAGATTTTAAACCAGAAACCCAATGGGGTTCTGTACCCAACGTGTCACACTGAGATTGTGCATCGTATATTGAATACAGAGTAGTCGTAATAAAAACAACAAGGTGATTAGGTTGACTCATAGTGATAGATAAAATAGAAATCAGGGGATTTTCGTACAGCTACATAAGATTAGTAACTATCATTATGGATTATAGCTTGTTTCTTTTGTTTCCATCGTTTTCATATTTTTAATATGGTATTCTGATCACATGATCATGGGGGAAGAGTTTTTTCACCAAATGATCATGGGGAGGGACTTTAAAAAATGGTGCACCCTAAGACCATGAATAAGGTTTACAACTGAAACACGTAGGTCGTTTCTACTGTGTGGATATATTGTGCATACCAATAAAGAAGACTTTCACTTTTACTTGGTCATCGTCCATCTCTACACACGCATGCTAGGATCTTCTACTCTCATTGCAGACTCACAGTGATACTCCACAAACTGTTAAGTTTTAAACTCAATCATGTGGATATTATGCAACAATGGGAATTAAAAAGAAATTAATAAAAGTTACATTTTAAGTTGCCCCATTGGATTTTGGATGAAACAAATGTGTGATATGGATAACTCAGTCAAAAAAGTGGTCATGTAATTTCTGCTTTGGACAGTTAGAGTTCACATGACCTGTAGCCATTTTAACGACAGGAATGTATGGTTGACATTTCGGAACCACGGGCTTTACTTTACATATCAACGAAGCGGGGCAGAACATTTAATAGATGTATATTGATAAATTACCTAATATCCTGCCCTCTCCACACTTATACACACATTACAGAAACATGAGGTAAATCAGCCAACCCCTTTAAAATGCTGAGTTCTGCAAATAACACTCGTCACAACTAATCTTGGTGCATGTCGATGAATGGTTCATAAACTTAACCCTTGGTCGGTGCTCACAAGTGAGTTGGAAGCCTTTTCCAACTGCAAGTTTTGTCAAGAATGCGAGTCAAAATAGTGCACCATGATGCACACCACAATGGCTGGACCCATTAACCTGTATCAATAATAAAACAGAAAAATCAAAGCAAATGTGTACCCAGATGTGTAGCAGCTACCATATCAGTAAGTGGTTAGTACATGATAGCATATTCCTCATCACACACACATCACGGAGAAATAGAAAAATAAACAGCTCCTCTGTTTCCCCATCACATACACATTGTTTTCACTGAATGAAAGGCTTTATTACTGTATTCATTCCACTATTACAAATGGGAATGGCAGGTGGAAGCTAATTGTACAATAACCACTTACAGAAGAAGCAGCGAACAAGTGCTTACTGTACAAGGAAGAAATAAGGTGTATATGACATCACTATCGGACTATGAATGCCATTAACTCAGCCATTGTTATTTGTAATAAAAGGACATTGAATACAGCAGCTGCACAAAGCAATCAGTAAGAAGGTCTCAATGATTTCCATTAAGTGCTGATATTTTACATTTCTATCCGATTTAACTAAGAAATTAGGGCAGTGCTGGGGCGGGCTATTTAAAAATAATAAATATGTACTTACCTCCACCGGCGCCGCAGTCCGTCTGATCCGTGCCCCTGTTTGTTTACAGGGGCACAGAAGCTGCGCACAGGGAGCTTCCGGTCCGCGATGTGGTCGGCTCCTCCCATCCGTCCCTATCTCTCAGCATTGTAAGCGCTGGGAGATGGTGTCGGATGGGGGTTTCCTTGTAATCAAACCATCGCACAGATCAGATGGACTGCAGGACATCAGCAGTGACGGACAAGGTAAGTACACATTTATTATTTTTAAATAGCCCACCCCAGCACTGCCCTAAATTATGTCTAACCCCCTTTAGGATAACCCCTTTAATAAAGCAATGCGTTACTAGCAAAACACATCACTTACCTGCACCCACCTTGACCAACTTCAGAACTGATATATCTGTAATATGCTGATTGTTTAGATTCACATGATAGTACCTTACCAGCACTATCGGTCATATTCTAGACTTATACCAGCATCATTCATACATTCATGCATAATGCAGCGAACTACCATCACTAGCATCAGTTCTAGCACCAAGTGCTGGTGATAGCTGGTTTAATCCTGTGTGGTATCATTGAGGGATGACGACTGGTTAATAGTTAGACCCTATGTGAGACTCCTGAGCCTATCATTCCGGAGCATGTGTTATAGGGGCTTAAAGAAATAGTTTGTTTAGCGAGCCAGGTGTTAAAACTGCGAGCCAGATGCGGCCATCAAAAGAGCCATATCTGGCTCGCGAGCCATAGGTTCCCGACCCCTGGTATAGAGGAAAAGAATTAGCATACTATTCTGGTGGGACTACAATATTGCTACATTAACATTCTTTGCAATATGATTGGATCCAAATTCACCCACCCTAAGAATAAAGGTCTTATCCAGATACGATTATGGTAATTCTACAATTCTACAATGGAGTCTTCGTCTGGGAAAGGCCTCATCCGGGCCAGGAGTCGTGGGATAAGCACACATTGGACCTATCGTCCTACTGGACCTATAAGTCCTGTGTAGTCAATAAGAAAGTGTATTCATGTTTCTGTGCAATATGAATGTAAAAGGCTATAGAACAATTAAGCAAAGAGCTAATTCTATCATATACTGTCAAGATTCCAAATCATAGCAAAACTTTATTGTGGTACCGGCAAGTGCCATTATCACACAGTGTACTCAAGGGAACATACTGATTCTGATGTATTAAATGCTCTCGAGGAATTTCCTGTGGTGTCGGGGACACCCAGTAAGTTCAGTAAACCCGGCATTAGGAAAGTTGTTGGTGCTAGAGTAGAGCTGGAAGTAACTACTGTATTACTTTTTGGCACCCATTGGAGCCCCCTCATTAATTTTATTTTCCTTGAAAAACCCTATATAAATTAGAAGCTCCACATCAGATAAATCAATAAAAATAGAACAGCCAATTCATAATATGACCAACAAAAAACATGCGCACCTCACAAAGCAGTCAGGACCAAGCAACAAGCTGCAGTATGCTATCCTGGAATGTTTCCTATTCTAACGCTATGCAATAGACTATGCCAGACTATAAACACATATGAAAGACAGAATTAAAAAAATCTTTATTATTATCAATACATATAATAGATTACATAATGTTAGCATAAAAATGCAGTACACAGGTGGAACAATACAGACTAAGGGGTCATCTTTGGACACAAAATGGAGAGTAATGCAGTGTATAGAGGAAAAGAATTAGCATACTATCCTGGTGGGACTACAATATTGCTACATTAACATTCTTTGCAATATGATTGGATCCAAATTCACCCACCCTAAGAATAAAGGTCTTATGATTATGGTAATTCTACAATTCTACAATGGAGTCTTCGTCTGGGGAAGGCCTCATCCGGGCCAGGAGTCGTGGGATAAGCACACATTGGACCTATCGTCCTACTTGACCTATAAGTCCTGTGTAGTCAATAAGAAAGTGTATTCATGTTTCTGTGCAATATGAATGTAAAAGGCTATAGAACAATTAAGCAAAGAGCTAATTCTATCATATACTGTCAAGATTCCAAATCATAGCAAAACTTTATTGTGGTACCGGCAAGTGCCATTATCACACAGTGTACTCAAGGGAACATACTGATTCTGATGTATGGCAACTAAATGCAGATGGAAAGTCATCTCATTGTGCTATGGTCTTTTCTGCCTTTTTTTTTTCTTCTGTTGTCGTTTATATCTTTTGTTGTATTATTTGACTTGTATGTAGAAGCATACAGCTGAAAGAAAAAATACACAGAACTCCAAACATACAAAGGTCCAATATGTGCATCACAGAAAACAGGTAGAGAAAATATAAGAAAGTTATAAAAATTTAAAATTATCAGTTGACTGACGGCAGTCGGTCAATGTACAGCATTTCTCTCAGAGAAAAAGTTAGTTGACTTAATGGTGTGAACAGACTCACTACAGAAAAGGAGCAAAACTTAACGACACATTAAATCCCTTTGGTTGGAGTGTATCTAGGGTCCATTTCCATCGTGTCTAGCACTGTGCTAATCTTTTCTGTATAGGGCCACGCACTTTTAATCCATTAGGATCCGAATTGTGTTTTTCTTTAAAATGCAACGCTACAGGTTTTCCTTTGGTGTTAAAATCAGCATCCTTTGTAGTATTGATGTCCCACTTCCTAATCCGAACCTTCTTTTTACATGGACACATTGTGTAGTATATTACCGCCCTTGTATTACAAGTAATGTTATGAGTAATTTTGTAATATTTAATGCCTGCTGAATATGTGAATGTATCAGCATGTTCAACATTGGGATGTGTGACACACCTATCACAGGGCTTACATCCCCATGGTGGTGGATTGACTCCAAAGATTGTTTTTGATTTCCCAGAGTCGTAGTGACTTCTCACCAGTAAATCTCGTAGATTCTTTGCTCCCAAGTTGTTTTTGTGGGATGTGGTGTAATATATTTTTCTACCGTTGGGTCGCCTTGTAAGATTGGCCAGTACCTTTTAAGAATAGATCGCATTTCCTGCATTGTGAGTGGTAGTTGGTGATGAATCTCATCTGGATAGTTGTTGTCTCCTTCTTTTTGGGTACCAGTAGATCTTGGCATGTTTTTCGTCCGCCCGTGTATATGCCCGTTTTATCACCCTATTACTGTATCTTCGTTCTTGGAATCGAGTCCTCAGGTCCATGGCCTGCGTTTCGAAATCTTGCTCAGTTGAACAGATCCTTCAAATGCAAAGAAACTGACCCACAGGTATTCCTTGAATTGTCTGTATGGGGGGGAGTAGATGTCGCATGTAATAATGCATTAACTGATGTTTGTTTTCTATATACATTGGTCTGTAGAAAATCTTTCTTTTTTTTTAAATTACATCCACAAATGAGACACTTGTTTTGTCTGCATTTTACGTTAATTTTATGTTGTATGGATTATTGTTCAATCTGTCAAAAAAACTTTGTAACTCGATTAGGTCGCCTCTCCAGACGTTCAGAATATTATCGATGTAGCGGGCCCAAAAAAGGACCCGGGCCATTGCGACATCCTGACCAGCTGCCAACAGGTCCCTCTCCACAGCCCCAAGAACAGATTGGCATCTGAGGGCGCACAAGACGCCCCCATATCTGTCCCCTGGAGCTGCATGTAGAAGAACCCGTTGAACACAAAAAAATTGTGAAAGAGGATAAATTCCAATAACTAACAAAAAAGCAGAAAATTCATGAGAATGGATCTCCATCGATAAAAAAATATTGCACTGCTCTGAGGCCATCCTGGTGTCTAATACAGGCGTAAAGCGATTCTACCTCACACATGACTAGTAATGTATCGTCTTCGATGTGGAGGCCATCTATTTTACGCAACATAACATTTGTGTCCTGTGTGTAGGAGGGTAAAGTTTCCACCATATTTTTCAAGTAGTCATCCACAAATCTACTTACATTTTCAGTAAGACTTCCTCTTCCCCATATTATCGGGCGCCCTGGTGGAACTTTTCGAATGTTTATGGACCTTTGGTAAGAGGTACAGGGTGGGGACCCCTGGATCCATCATTTTTAGACATTCACATAGATCTTTGTCGTTGACATTGTTCCTCAATGCATGTAAAAGTATTGTATTTAATTAATTCTTGAATTTTATCATTGGGTTGAAAGAAAGACGATTGTTGTTCAGCTGTCGGTAGGAGGACAAAGGGGGGGGGGAGGGCGGCTGGGAATGTGCTGAACAAAGTAACATGTGGGGCGCGGGGGGGGGGACGGGTGTGGGGGGGGGGGGGGGTGGGGGCCACATTTTTTTTCAAAAACCAATGGGGGGGGGGGGAATTTGGCTTTCCCCCCAATTTGTTAAATTTGTCTGGGATTTGGGGGGCTTTAACACAAACGTTTTATCTCTTTTCAAGTTATTAATGCATTGTCGCTGTGAATTTGATAATTTATCCTGGCTTACCGGTTGGTTTACCTTAAAAAATTCCTGAGTTACGACCTTCACAAATTGATCGACCGCTGGACAATTTGGATAAATTGTGAATTTTTTGTGAATTTTACTTTTTCTCACGCACTTTGTTTTCTGCGTTGTGTTCTCCCTGTAACTCTTCCAATATTTTTACCGCTTCTACCTCTTCTGATATATCAAATATCTCTTCAGGATCCTCTGTGTGGAACCCTTTTTTAAAAACCAATGATCTCCCGAACATATGAAGGTCTTTTACTGAAGAGAAAAAAATAAAATTTAGTATAGGGAGAAAAAGCTGGTCCCTTTTCGAGTACCTCAATTTCTTTTAATGTTAATACAAGGTTTGAACGATAACCTTTAGTTGCTTTTCATTTATGACGCTATGGGTTTCCGGGCGTTGTTTATTGTTTGCTTGTTGTTGTGTGTATTCCTCTTTTGTTCCTTGATTGGACTGTCCTCTCTGATCTTCACCTTGTTCATTCAATGAAGTTACCGATGACATGGATGAAGAACGACTTGAGCATGTCCAGACCTTGATGAATTCTTGTATCTGCTGGGCGTCTCTATTGATATATTTTCTTTTGGGAGAAGTCATGTAGATAGGTTGGAATTTTATTTTGTCTTTGTATCACAAATTACTTTCTCCCATTTGCTAAATTCAGATTCCAATGATTGTTCAAAGATCTTTAGCTCCTCTTGAGTTAATACTGTGTTCAATACTGTACGTGCTTGTTCAATTTCTTTGCCTTCTAAGGTTGTTTTGCTATGGCTGATTAGAAAACTCATACATTTTTGGGAGCACAAGGAGCAAGCCTTTTCCCACTGTGAGATAAACGTTTCATTCTCAATTTGAAAAGATGGAAAGACTTGTACTCTAAGGCCTCTAGGAATTAATTTACGCTCCTAGAATGTTGTCTGAGTCTGAATGGTTTCTACCCCCTTTTTAGTTGTTCTCATTAATTCATTGCACAAATAATGGCAACATACAGGTATAAATAGCAGCTATCTTGAATATGCAGGACAGCTATCTGAAGGGGATTGCCCTTTTCATTGCAGTCACCACTATTTCCGCTATGTTTTTTAGCACTTAGAATAGACTAATACAGGGTGTGCATCGCTACCATCTGCATAAGCTTCTTTTCACTCTTTGAAAGTTAAGTCCAGTAGTGCCAGGAACTAGAAGAAATTAAAAACGTATATGTAATTTATTCCAGATCTGTGGTCACATTGTTCACTATTTATGAATTCTGCTTTAGGACAGCTAAAGCAGTTCTTCAGAATGTAGACTCAGCGGTATCATCCCCAATGAACATACATTACCAGAAGATAAAAGACCACTGGCCTACAATGTTGTTACAATGTTGATCGATGACTACCGACATCTTGTGTCCCTTGCATGTTACAGACACCGAGTTACTTACTCTGCCTACAGCACTTCCTCTGCACCATCCACCATAGCCTCAAAATGGAAAATTACTTGAATAGTATCAAACAAGTGAAAGTGCACTTAGCATAGTGATTGCTCTTACATCATCTGTACTGTACTTTAAAGTTAAATTTATAAATCATATAGCAATCTTTACAGCAGTTTTACAACAGTTTGACTTTATGCTAACATGTCATAGTCTAATGTTATTGCAGCAATTTACAGCCAATGATAAAGCTCCAGGTAATAGTGCGTCATGATAAAAGAATGCAAAACTATGACAAACAAACTCCAGCAGAAGTAGTTACTACCGTACTGGTCCCTTTCCATTTACTGTACATGTGACTATAAACATAGTCATCTGCCTGGTAGTTCTGAATAATCACGTATATTTACAAGAAAAACCATTTACTGGTTGTAGCATGCTCACGCTGTATATGAGAAATATCCTGTTACATCATCACAATTCCAGCTTTTATCATCTTAGCTCTGTAAGATCACATGACGGCTCAATAAGTCAGGAACCTGTGCCCACAAAAGCAACTACGGTAAAGTAAGATAATAACGTTAAAGCCTGGTACAAGAGAACACGTACAGATGTTTGAGATTCAGAAATTTCTCAGCTTAAGCCAATCCCTCGTCATTTCTGTATGAGTTTGGATATTCTCTCTGTGGGTTTCCTCCGGGTCCTCCAGAACTTACTGGTAGGTTCCTTAGATTGTGAGCCCCATTGGGGACAGACACCGATTTGGGAAGCTCTTTGTAGCGCTGCAGAATCTGTGTGCGCTATATTAATAAAGGAATTATAATATGAGTGGTGGAGCACTGAAAAGAAGGTTATTGCAATTGGAATCCAAATGGATATGGATGTAAGACACTGTTAAACCTCATGGTCTAAATGACAATTTTGGTTTCCTGTAAAAAAACACAGGGTCGTACTTGGGTACCTGGGGCCCACAAGTGAGATTCCTGGGGCCTACCCTACTGCTACATAGAAATATAACCTATACGAGGAAGCAGTAAAATGAAAAATAACTAGTTTCTCTTTCCCTCTCTCTGAGTGCTTGGCTCTTAGTGTGTAAGGACCACCTACAGGGTTACATTATGTCAGGGCATTAATGCTGGGGATGTGTAAGAATTATTCCTACTTTCTCAGGCTTTTTGCTGGTGGATCGGCTGTGGTTAGGAATGGGAGTGTCAGCGTTCACCAACAGTGTTATCAAAAGAAAATGCTGACAACATTAATATTAAATTATGACAATAAGCCCCCATTAAATGATGACACCACATTGCATACATAAGGCTGATTTGGCTTACTGACACAATGGGGCACATTTAAAGGGAACCCGTCACCACATTTTTCACAAATACAGGAAGTGACAGGTTCCCATAGAGCCCTAGCAACTAACTGACACGCTTCTTTGAGCTAAAAATAATTCTCCTGAGATTCCCATATTTTCAACTTTATAGTTTTACCTGGTATCTAAGCTACAGCGGGTTGGCTACAGCAAGTTGAGGTGGTCGTGGCCTCCTCAGGCTGAATGCAGCAGCTCCTCCCCATCCTATCTGTGTGCATCTCTAATGTCATGTGACCAGGGTGACATCATCCCAGGTCCTATAGCTTTTGTAGCATTAGAAACTGTACACCAAGTATATATCTCATGAAATCACACCATATTGTATCATATGAAATCACAGCAGCCTGCATGGAGAGGAGTAGGAGTCCATGGAGGCTGCTGTGATTATTTTATGTGGTCAATTATGTGTGTCAGGGGTGTCAGGATTCGGGGTGTGTGAATCCCCTGGACCACCGCGGGAGGTGGTACTAGCAGACACCTGGGACTGGAGTCTAAGTGGCACCTGGCCTTCACCAGAGCCCGCCACAAAGCGGGTTGACAGAAGACAGTCTCGTGGTCGGGTCCAGGCACGGGGTCAAGGCAGGCGGCAGAGATGCAGGGTCAAGTCCAATACGGGGTCAGCAACGGGAGGTCCAGGCAGAAGGGGACGGGAACACAGCAACACGGAGGAACACAGGTAACACGGCAACACATGACTCGGGAGCAGGAACACACAGGAAGGCAGGGAGGACACAGGAACGCAGGAGGACACAGGAATGGAGGAATACTCTCAAGAAATCTTTCTCTTAGGCTAGGAGGCTCAAAGATCCGGCAAGGGTCACAGGAAGGGGCAGAAACTTATAGCAGGCCAGCGCCAATTATTGGCGTGCTGGCCCTTTAAATCTTAGAGTGACATGCCGAGGGAGCCAAAGAGGATATCGCGGGAGCCAGGGAAGGTGAGCAGAGCCCTGGGGCAGCAACAGGAACAATGGGGAATAGTTTGCTAATATTAAGTAGCTTACAGACCTTTGATGATGTCACCCTGGTCACATGACATTAGGCCACGCCTCCTCCCTCCCCCCTCTACTCGCTCCAAAGATGCATAGATACCAGGCAAGATTATAATTCTGATTTTATGGGGATCTGCGGATAACAATTTTTAGCTAAAAGCAGGGTGTCAAATAGTTACTAGAGCTCTATAGGAACTTGCCACTACCTGTATTTGGGAAAAACGTGGTGACGGGTTCCCTTCAAGGTCTTCTGTCTGACTTTGCATGTTCTTTCGAATGCAAACAGCGTGCGCCGGTATTATGGCTGCACTATTCCTCATGCAACACAAATTGCTGCGCTGAAGGGGGTGTTCCGGTGCTCAGTCGAACCATGCAACAGATTGAACATGCAACAAAGTCCAACAGAAATGTGTCACATGCCCCATGTAAAAGATGCACAAAAAAGAAAAGTGGTGCATTCTGTCGGAGGTGTGCAGGGGGCGCCAGATTCATGAAGAACAAGACCACAAATCCTGAATGTGGCGGCCTCTGCACACTACAGAGGTAACTGCACTGTTCCTAGTAAATGTGTCCCAATACATATAACAATGCAAAGGCTAAGGCCCCATGCACATGTCCACATGGCACCCGGTCACATTGTGGTGAGCACAGTGTCTCACAGCACAGTGACAAAGTCAGTCGGCTTTCCTTTCTACTCCTGGCTATGTGCTACTACCAGGATCCGGCGTGAATACAGCCTAAGATTTGTCACACGTAAAAAGTTTTTTTAATTACTACAAGACTCATCTGACACAGGCAAAAGTGGCATCTGGTACCTCACAGCTGACAATTCTTCTCCTTTGGGTCAAGTAGTTCATGACGACTTAAGGTCCAGAAGTTCCATAACTTATTCATGCAGAATTTTTCCCCAGATGTTTTCAGCTACAGTCAGCACATCTTCACATTATGCCACTAAAAATACAACACTCAATTGCAGCGTAGTATGAACTGTATAACATATATGCCACACAACATAAATAACACTACCCCCACAACAAAACTGAACACACTGGGGCTTATTTACTAAGGGTCACGCCCGCATTTCCGTCAGGTTTTCTGACTTATGTGGGATCGCGCCGCCAGGACAGGGATGTAGAAGGGCATTGATCAGATTTTAGCGCCCATATTTTCTAAGGGGGCGGATTACATCTCTTACATGTGTACTGATATTCACATGTGTGCTGCCGCTTTGCCATTGGTCCACAGCCAACATCCACATAGCACCACCACTTGAGAAAGGCTTGATTGCTGAAACATGTGTTGGGTTGGGGTGGATGCTGGGCTGCTATGGCTTTGTTTGGTGGGTATTTGTCCTGTTTGTTTTCTATATCCTTATCTTTGATGTTCATAACATTTAATAGTACTATTTAGCACACAATATGATATTTGAAAATACTGTCTTGCCTACCTGTTACAGCTCTCCTTTTTTTGGTCAGTCAGATTGATTGTTTTTAACTTTACATGAAATACTATGTTTTAATATTGTAATTAATTTAAGTATATAGATTTTTATACTAGATTATCCTCCATTTGTATTTTTTGGTTATATTAGCATTTCTTGAGAGTGCCAGTTAGTTTATCAAAAGAAGGCGCATTTGCATTACTTTGCACTTTTTAAAGGTATAACACTAGTGTTTGGTGTATTAAAGGGGTTTGCCCATGAAAGAAGATTCTCAAAATTCAATCCCCTAGTGATACAATAAAGATAATTTTTAACCCTTTACTTTAAAATTTTACTCAGTTTTATTGTTATTGTTATCATTCCTATCACTCAGTGATGGTCAGTGCAAAATTTCAGGGTGTGGGCGGGGACTCTCTAAGCAGGCACTTTATGATCCCTCTAGTTCTGTGAGCTGAAAATGTGTTTATATTATCAGGGTACAATGTTTATATACACTTAGTTTCAGAATATTCTACTAGTATCTGACACATAGAAAGAGAGATGAGACAGATTACAGATGAGATACATATTACACACAATGACAGTCAATTCTCCTACATCTCTGCTATTCCACAACACACTGCTAGATCTGCTGTGCCTTCCTCCTCCTCCCCAGATAGAGAAATTGTCTGTAGCTTAACACTCCTCATAATGCTGCCAGCAGGAACTCAATGCATGTGTCAGTGTGAGAGCTCTGTCCTGGAATGGGATGGGCTAGAGTGCAGAGAGCAGCTGGCCTTTGACAAATTTTATGGGCCACTTTGTGGTTAAAATAAAAAAAAAGCCAAAAAAACATTTGTTTAATTCTTAAAGGTTGAACTTGTGTCTTTTTCCAACCTTATATACTGTCACGGGTGCTCCCTCGACCCATATCACGGGTCACGGGCTCAACTGTGACCCACCGTGTTCACATCTGATTCCCATCCGCGGTCCGTATTGGAGATGGGGCGCGCACGCCGGCTTCAGGAAATTTAAAGGGCCAGCGCACCGTTAATTGGCGCTGGTCATTTCCTGTAAAACTATTTAAACCTGCCTCTCCCATCACTCCCTACCAGATCTTCGTGCCTTGTGCCTTAGAGAAAGCTTGTCTGATGCCCTGAGCTATTATTGTAATTTCGCCTTTGTGACCCCAGTTCCATTCCTGACTACGCTCCTCCGCTGCCTGCCATGACCTACTGCCTGTCTGCGACTATGAGATTGCCTGCCATTCCTGTACCTTGACTTTGGCTGCCACCGCGGACAATTCTCGCCTGTGGAACGACCTGGTGGTACCACGCCGCAGCAAGACCAACCCGCTTTGTGGCAGGCTCTGGTGAAGACTGGGTACCACTTAGACTCCGGTCCCAGGTTTTGACTTTTGTCATCGTCCGCGGCGGTTCAGAGGATCCACTACCTCCAATCTCCATCGTGGTCCAGCAGTCCTGGCTGATTGCTGCGCAAGTTGAACAGCTAGGACAGGTCACCATGTTGCAGCAATTAATGGCAACTCCTCCTGTTGCTCTGGTTAGCCGGCTTGCCGCTGAACCTAGGCTACGACTATCTATGCCCGATATATAAGTATGATGGGGACCCCAAGTTTTGCAGGGGCTTTATTACCCAGTACTCCCAGCACATTGAACTCATGCTGTCTCAATTTGTCACAGAGCGATCCAAGGTGGCATTTATCATCAGTCTCCTCTCCGGGAAGGCCCTGGCCTGGGCTACCCCTCTCGCAGCTACTCACGTGGCTTTCCTGGCGGAATGCAGGTCCGTGTTCGAAGAACCTGCACGGGCCATATCTGCTGAGACTGCGCTGCTTAATCTTCACCAGGGGAATTCTTCCATTCCATGCTGTCCATTTCCGTACCCTGGCCTCGGAACTCTCCTAGAACGATGCAGCCCTGCTGTCTACCCTGAGTGGTCTCATCACCTTTGCCATCTCACCGCCCCTATGACTGCCCTGTTGATCTACTAGCGGGTGTGTCTCCTCTCTCTGTACCTGAAACCGCTGCTATGACTACATTAAGGAAAACCTGCAGAGGGAGTTCAATCTTAAACCCTGTTCCCCGGCTGGTGCAGGTTTCTTCTACGTTACCAAAAAGGATGAGTCACTCCGCCCGTGCATTGACTACCTCGGTCTTAAAAAAGTCACCGTTAAGAATCGTTATCCGCTACCTTTGATCACAGCTCTGTTTGACCACCTGCGTGGAGCCAAGATCTTCTCCAAACTGGACCTTCGTGGGGCCTACAACCTTATCCGCATTCACAAGGGTGACGAGTGGAAAACCGCCTTTAACACTCACGGCGGACACTTCGAGTATTTGGTGATGCCATTCGGAATCTTGACGACATTCTGGTGTTCTCTCCGGATCTCGAGTCCCACCAGTCTCACATGCGGCAAGTCCTCAGTCGACTACGGAGTAATCACCTTTATTCCAAACTAGAAAAGTGCCAGTTTCACCAGCGGAGTCTTCCTTTCCTCAGCTATATCATCCCTGACAGAGGTCTCCTGATGGATCCTGCCAAGCTGTCTGCGGTTCTTCAGTGGCCTCGTCCTGTAGGACTACGCGGAATACAGCGGTTTCTGGGCTTTGTAAATTACTACTCATGCAGAAGGGTCCCAAAGGCCGAACCCTCACCTGCTGATTTTTCTCTAAGACTTTCTCCTCCACTGAGAGGAATTATTCCATTGGAGATCGAGAACTGCTGCCGATTAAGCTTTCCCTAGAAAAGTGGCAATGCCTCCTAAAGGGAGCTCGTTTGCCGGTCTGCATTTACACGGACCACAAGAATCTCCAGACTGCTCAGCGACTCAATCCACGTCAGGCTCGCAGGTCACTCTTCTTCTCCCGATTCAATTTCCTCACTCATTTCCGTCCGGCTCAGAAAACCTTCAAAGCTGACGCCCTCGTGTCTCGGATGTCATTGGGGAAGAAGCGGCTCCTCAGCATGTCATCCCTCCTGAACGGCTGGTTGTGGGCACTCCAATGTACCTTCAGCAGCTCTCACCAGGCAAGACTTATGTCCGACCTGCCCTTTGAAGAAGATTCTGACTTGGGGACATTGTTCTCAAGTGGCTGGGCATTCTGGGGTGCAGCACTCTGTAGCCTTCATTTCCCGGTACTATTGGTGGCCAGATCTGGTCCAAGACATACAGGATTTTGTGGGTTCTAGCACTTCCTTTGCTCATTATAAGCCATCACGCCTCAAACCCGCTAGTCTCCTGATGCCGTTCCCGATACCCAGCTGCCCATGGACTCACATGGCCATGGACTTTGTCATGGATCTTCCATCTACCTCTGGGAATACCGTCATCTGGGTGGTAACCGACCGGTTCTCCAAGCTGTCTCATTTTGTCCCGCTTCCAGATCTGCCATCTGCTCCTCGCGTTGCCTGCCAGTTCTTCACCCACATCTTTCAGCTACATGGACTTACTTGACAGGAAGGGGTTCGGGCCTGAGGAGAGATTATGGGAGCCCGAGGACAATATCCCGGACCATGGTCTCCTGCAGAGATTTTTCCAGCCTAAGTAGAGGGGGGGCCAAAGGAGGGGGGGGGGGGACTGTCACCGGGGTCGCGGGTGCTCCCACGACCCGTATCGTGTGTCGCAGGCTCACCCGTGCCACTTCGTGTTCGCAGGCGTGGCACTCACGCTGCTTACCTCTGCCCGCTCCTGATTCCCGTCTGCAGTCCGTGCACGCGCTCGCCGGCTTCAGGAAGATTAAAGGGCCATTGTTAATTGGCTATGTTAATACTATGAATAATCCCAGCCCAACTAACTAAATAGATGAACTGATTTTATTGTCCTGGGTCACCTAAACTGGATTGAATTAGTCACTCCCTCGCTCTTGGTTGCTCTTGGTTGCTCTTTATTACCTATTCCCTCCCTCCCTTTTTCTGAGGTTTATACTTCCTGACGTTTTTAGGTGTAAGGCGAGTGAATTGGTTACATAATTGTAAGGGTGGATTGATTTTGTGTAATTAGCTGTTACTAAGGGTTTAGCTTCTCTATTGTTTTAGAATGGTGTATAACTTTCAATGTGCCTATTAAATACATAAGCTTTTTAATAATAAATGGCCCATAAAACTTTCAAAATGATAACTATTTTACTACACTGAATCAAGCACAAACATGTTGTGTAAGGATGTAGAAGACACAGATATGTCATTCTAGAATAATGAATATGTGTTAGCATCAAATATGAATTGTTACCACTGTAGAAGGCATTACAAGAATGTTGTGTGGAGGATAAAACTTAAATACATCTAAAACTAAACTAAAGCCTATGACTCTAAATCACACAGAAAAATGTGCATTCAAAGCAGCATCAAATTTGCAAATCAGCTACATAAAGTTTTATGAATAGGCTTCTATGAAATGGAACGCACAAATCTCTGTCAGCAAAAACAGAGACTTCTGAAAAGAACATGTTGTTACCGTTTTGGTGAACACATTCTTCAAGCTTTAAATTGCAACACCAAGAAGGATAAGCCTTCGGGTTCTGTAAATCAAAGAAGTAGTAGTCGTGGCCTGAGTGAGCATATACTGTATATATATATATAGAGTCAAGCTGGAAGCTTCTTTCAGACTCTGATCAGAGTCAGTCTAAGGATCAGCCGATCCAGTGGTGAGATAAGAGTTTCAACTATCATCTGAGCTTTATGTGTTTCGTGGGCTCCGTTTCCATCATCAGTAGCTTAATTGGCTCCCAGATTTATGTTTCCTTTTTATATCTGTAGGGTGTTTGCTGTAAAACCTGGAGGAGATCCATAAAAGATTATATGGATTTTTCAGATATGACTACAGTAACTGTTGGATATAAATCAAATTCTTTGTTGCAATAAGCAAAAATCTATATAAAAGTACAGTGTGCACATGTGTATCTTGGTTATTGTAAAATCCATACCATCTTTTATGGATCGCCTCCAAATTTTACCGCAAACATCCTACATATATAAAAAGGAAACGTAGATCTGGAAGCCAATTAAGCTACTGATGAAGGAGGCAGAGGCCCCGAAACGTGTATAGAGCTCAGCTGATAGCTGAAACTCTTATCTTACCACTGGATTGGTTGATCCTAAGACTGACTCTGATCAGAGTCTGAAAGAAGCTTACAGCTTGATTATATATGTGCCCATTATCCCCACTTCACTACAACAAACTCCATGGAGATGAACCAGCTAACTCAAGAGTTCCCTGAATGGAGGTGTGGTGGTTATTTGTGTAATAATGCCAAAGACCAACCATATGGTAACATCGAGGGCACTTTTGAAATTATATTTTAAAAGTATAAGTATGTTTAGTACTTTGAGCACTGAAATTAAGTTTAAAATTTTGATTCTTATTATTATGTCATCCGAATAAACCCATGGATTTTTATTGGCGTTTTGTACTTAGTAAAAGAGAGTAGGATAGATCCACTTGTGCCAATATATACGTGCACATCATTTTGTTTCCTCTGATTCTGTAGTACCTTTCAGGGTAGGTGGTGATGACGTCAGCTGATACCTGTGAGTGGAGTCTAAGTCACTCCACCGGCACCCCTTTGCCCGCGGTGGTGGCCTAGGCAAGGTACAGTATTGGCAGGCAGAAACAAAGTCGTAGTCAGACAGGAGGTCAGGATCAGGGTCGGGGACGGAGTTGAAGGTCAAGACAGGTGGCAGGGAATCGAGGTCAGGAATGGAGGCAGAGGTCACAACAGATAATCACAAGAGTCACAATAAACGCTTTCTCTAGGGTTATGAGGCACAAAGATCCGACAGGGTCACAGGAAGAGGCCGGCTATTTAAATGTTCAGCAGCTGGGCAGTGCCAATTAGCGGTACCCGCCTTAAGAGGCTGGGGACGTGCGTCCCGGACTACAGGAGATGCCACTGGAGCGCAGAAAGATAAGAGTCGTGGGAAGGGGCCTCAGTACCTGTGCTGGGCTGTGATAACAGAGCCAAGTACCGGCAACAGCAGTACACCATGTCCTGCAAACTTCCTCTAAGGCGCCACCATGGAAACATGAAGCATCAGAAGAACTACCCAGAACAACCATCAGAAACAGCTAATGTGGCAGTCAATAATGGGTTAAAAGATTGTTTAGGATCCCATCCAGATTGTTTTGCCATTTCAATTGTTTATAACATATCCACATTATCCACTGAGACCTTCACCACTCCCAAGAACAAGGGTCCCCTGCCATCCATCTAGTGGTCATGCAGAATAAACAGGAAGTTGTGCTGATTTCTGTGCCAAAAATCGTTGAGCAGATAGAGAGCGGCCTGCATGCACTACCTGCTCCTTATTTTACCTGATTGTCAGACAGGACATGTCTTGTGGAAAAACTACTTTATACCTGCAATATCAGGGGCTATTTATATATCACAGGTAAATCACAGCAGAAATACTCTGTTTGGATATTGTGAATAAACCCCAAATATTAATCTCTTTCACTAGCATTCCTATCTTACAATGGCAAGTTGGAAGTCTTTGCAGCTTATCTCATTGACAGATTAGAAACCATTGTATATGATCTTTTGATTGCTTATGGGATAGCCCATGGGAAATTAGATAAGCTCTCAATGCATACCAATGTATTCAGTTTGTGACAACATATTAGTGAAATTTCAATATGTGAATTTTATGTAAGGTATAGGTTCTCAGTAAAACAATAATCTCAACATCTCACTTGATGCTACAAACAGATTATTGTGTGTGAAAAGCTGACTATTCATACAGTTGAAAGGAAATATGACGACAAGAAAGCACCAAATTTTTCTACCAAGCGTTAATGCTGGATTTGTTTGGCACTTTTGATGATTTTATTTAAGATTTTTTTTTCCCCGGAATCCACAGCCAAGACAATGTAGGAGTGGTTGTAACAGAATGGGCTTGAACCCAAAACAGACCCCTCTGGGGACAAAGCTGGAGAGGATCTGCAAACAAGCGTAAAAGAAACTCCTAAAATACAAAAGGCTTTAATCTGTGCTATAAAAGGGTCTTGTTCTTTTTACTACCTAGAGGAATATACAGTATACCCAAACACCAGCGGACAGGTCTTTAACGTAGTTCCCCCCACCCACCAAATATCACTCATGATACATATTCTTTTTGTCTTAAGCAATTCGACTTTTAACCTTCAGCTTTGCCACCCCCCTCCTACCTTTCCTTTCTCTTAGAGGTTTTTTTTTGTCTTAATAATAATAACAATTCCTTTATATATATATATATAGCGCACACAGATTACGCGGCGCTGCACAGAGCTTGCCAAATCGGTGCCTGTCCCCATGGGGCTCATAATCTAATCAACCTACCAGTATGTTTTGGAGTGTGGGAGGAAACCAGAGGACCCAGAGGAAACACACGCAGACACAGAGAGATCATACAAACTCTTTGCAGATGTTGACCCTGGGATTTGAACCCAGGTCCACAGCACTGCAAGGCTGTAAAGCTAACCGCTAAGCCACCCTATGCCCTATTATTAACTATTATTATTTGAGGTGGGTCTTTTGTCTTCCGCTGGATTATTCATGGGATGTGTTGATTTGCCCTATATGCTTTGATACTGAGTCTTATGTATATCGCTCATTGTTTATTGAATGTCAACAGATCCTATGGAAGTATGTGTTAATAAGTATGTGTTCAAAATGCTAAAACTAACAAAATCAGAATTGATTAAATAGGGATCCATATGACATCATATTTTCTTTGTCATTTAAAGGTACAGATCTGTGGATTGATTAAAAAAAAAACTATGAGTATATACCATTTTTTTAAGACATGGGGGGATGTACTGTAACATGTTACAAATATGAGCATACACATTACATCAGACCTGTACTTCAGTTCTGCATGCTGTAACCTAGAGTCCTCTAGGTTATAGAGAACACTATTTAGTTAATGAGGGACTGCTGAATATATGGTTCCCTATCTGGACTACAAACTTTCCTGAGCTCTGTACACATCTTAAGTAATCAGCAGTTTCCTGAACCTTCTGTATTTTGGTTAATAGAAGAATCATGATGTTTACCCGGAGAAGGAGTGAAAGGTAATGTCCTGATTCCTCAGTCAGTGTGGGTGAGGTATGTGTCCCTGATGTATGTTGGTCGCAGCCTCCCCACTTATGAATGGGGTGGAGTGTTTAAGTTGAATAAGACCCTGTGTTCCTTGTTTCTCTAATCTCACAGACAGCTGTCCAGCCTGCTCCGGGGGAGGACTTGGCTAATTAGACGATTCCGGGAATGCTTGTTAATAAAAGCACAGTGTCTTAAAGGCAGCAGCGATCATACAACTTAGTCTTCATCCTTACATCACACAAGAAGCATACTTATCGATTACTATGAAAATGATACTCCTCCTGTTTTCTTTAGTTCATTGCTTAGGGAAATATTTCCAATGTGAAATTTTACAGAATGTCAATCAAGTCAAATTCTGGGAAAAATAACATAAAATAACTTGTATGCTTGTTCTAGAAATTGTTGTCTTGTATTTTGCTGAGAAGGTTCCATAGAAATAGATGGAGCACAGGATGAACTCATCCATGGAGCCACATGGAGGGGGAGTGGAGAAGGGTGAGGAGGGAAAAGAACAGTATTCCTCCCTCAGCCAGGACATGGAGAAGGAGCTGCTCCTCTAGATATGGTCAGTTACTGCAGTATAATGGAAAGATTTTGCTCCTGCTTACCTACACACAATGCTGTAGCTTCAGTACAAAGCTATATTTATTCCATACCTCCCAACTTTTGAGTGAGAGAAAGAGGGACAAAAAGCCCCCCCCCCCCAGCCTCCTCCTGTCTTCTATCCTCTTCCTGTCCTCCAACCTCCTCCTGTCCTCTAGTCTCCCCCTGTCCTCCAGCCTCCTCCTGTCCTTCAGCCTTTTCCTGTACTCCAGCCTCCTTCTGTCCTCCTCCAGCCTCCTCCTCCTGTCCTCCAGCTTCCTCCTGTCCTCCATCTTCATCCTGTCCTCCAGATTCCTCCTGTCCTCCAGCATCTTCCTGTCCTCTATCTTCCTGTCCTCCAGCCTCCTCCTTCTGTACTCTATCCTCTTTCTGTTCTCCAGCCTCCTCCTGTCTTCTATACTCTTCCTGTTCTCCAGTCTCCTCCTGCTTTCCAGCCTCCTGCTGTCCTCCTTCAGCCCGCTCCTCCTGTCCTCCAGCCTCCTCCTGGCCTCCAGCCTACTTCTGTCCTCAAGCCTCCTCCTGTCCTCCAGCCTTCTACAGCATTCTTCTGTCCTCCAGTCTCCTTCTTTCTTCCAGCCTCCTCCTGTCCTCCTCCAGCCTCCTTCTCCTGTACCCCAGCCTCCTCCCCTGTCCTCCATCAGTCTCCTGTCCTCAATCCTCCTCCTGTCCATCAGCCTCCTCCTGACCTCTATCCTCCTCCTGTCCTCCAGCCTCCTTCTGTCCTCAAGCAGCACCTTGTCCTTAAGCAGCACCCTGTCCTCTATCCACCTCCTGTCCTCTAGCAGCACCCTGTCCTCTATCCTCCTCCTATTCCTGTGGCCCCATGTAAACAAAAAAAACCCCTTTTTCTTACCTTCTGTCGTTCCCCCGCAGTCATTCTATCTTCTCCCGGGTTCCGAGCCTCTGACTGACTTGCGGAGGGGGCGGGGCCAGATGAGGGAGTGAGCACGACCGCAGCATTTAATTTGCCTTTGGGGGGTCTTTCCTCCATGATTGCCCCCCCCCCCCCCCGAGCCGTTTTCGAGGGGAACTGACGTCATCTTAAAGGCACAGTGTCAGCCTATGAATGTGCATAGGCTGACACTGCTAATACTTTGCAATACAATCAGTATTGCAGGATATTATCATGAACAAGTAATCAGATGATTGCTTGTTCATGCCCCATGGTGGAAATAGTAAAAAAGTTAAAAAAAATATTTTTCAATAAGAAATAGTCATAAATCAATAAAAATGTCCATAAAATCTAAAGAGACATATAACGCAAAAAAAAAATCTAAATCTAAATCAAACCACACATATTGTATCACCGCATCCATAACAACCCGTAGAATAAAATTAAATAATTATTTAACCCGTACAATGAATGCTGTAAAAAAAAACGCCAAAAATTATTATTTTTACCTATTTAATCCCACAGAAAATGCAATAAAAAGGGATCAACAAACCAGAACGATACTGTTGCAAAGTACAACATGCCCCACAAAAAATAAGCCATCAACCAGCTCTGTAGCCAAAAAATGTTAAAAATGTTATGCCACTTAGAGGATGGCGATGCAAAAATGATAGATTTTTCCACACATTAGGGTTTTATTTGGCGAATTTAGTAAAATATAAGAAAATTTTTTTAAGTCTGGTATCCCCCTAATCGTACTGACCCATAGAATAAAGATAACATGATTATTAGGCTATACGGTGAACACCAAAAAAAAAAGTAAAAAATCCAGTACAGAATTGATGCTTTTCTACTCCTGACCTCAAAAGAAAGTTCATATATTTTCAACAATAGGGGATACCAACCCCAAATTGGTAACACTGGAAAAGCATCTCGTCCCTCAAAAAAATGCCATCACATGACCACAATAACAAAAAAAGCTAAAATTTTATAGCTTGCAAAATGGGCCAATGAGGAAACAGGGCTGCAGGGCGCTCCTTCCCTTTTGCACCTCGCTGTGTGCCCATAAAACAAGTAATAGCCACATGTGGGGGGTCTCTGTACTCAGGAGAAATTGCATAACAAATTTTAAGATGAGTTTTCTCTTTTTATTTTTTGGAAATGTGTAAATTTTAGGGCTAAATAAATGTATAACCGACAAAACTTGACCATTCTAAATTTCAGCCCCATTTTGATTCAAATACTATGAAGATCTCAAGGGGTTAACAATATAAAAGCTGTTTCTGATAGTTTGAGGCTGCATATTTGAAAATGTGTTGCTTATGTAGAGTGGTTTCAATGCTGAATATTTAAAATTTCATTCAAAACCATAATTATCCCCAAAATAGTCAATTCTGAAAATACGGAAAATCGATAATCTTTTTGTAAGCTGCGTGACATCAAAATAAATTATCCAGACATTTCGAAAATAATGAAAATGTAAACTAGACATATGGGAAATGTTATTCAGCAAGTTATTTAGGTGGTAAATCTATCTGCCTGAAAACGTGATGGTTTTGAATTTTGAAAATGGCAAATTTTTCAAAAAATTTCAAAACTTATCAGCCAAACTTTACCACTAAAATGAAGTACAATATGTGGGAAAAAAAACAATTTCAGAATCGCTTTGATAACTAACTGTGTTAAAAAGTTCTAACTATATAAAGTGACCCATGTCAGAATACAAAAAATGGTCTAAAGCTGTAAAATGGCTGCATCCATAAGGGGTTAAACCAGCGTTTCTCTGATTGCTGCTTCAAGGCTTAGACACGGCACTACAATACTGCATCAGGCAGCCCCAAAGCACTTGGCAGACCTTGGGGCTGCCCTGTAGAGGATCGGATCATGTGGTTAGCATGGGGGATTAGATCCCTAGGGGGAAGACGCTTACACACTGCGGTTATGCAGTTCTTAGTATACGATGTCAGCTGTGATATACCCTCTGCTTCTGATGTTCCCAGGTGTGGAAAGGGGTATTCTTTTTATTTTTCATAATTTTTTTTCCTGTGAATCTTATTGAAATTAAGTTTAAAGCCTGGAATATAAAGGGTATAAGAGAACGCACTAAAAGTTGTATTATTTTTGATTATAGCTCTAAACAACTTACAGCAATTGTGATATTGCTGTAAACTCATTTAAATAGGGATTAATTCCCTCACCATTCAGATTTGATGTGCGTAAAAAAAATGTTGCAGTTCCTGAACAAGGTGGGAGAATGTCCAGTGGCTAACTTTAAGGTTTGATAGATCAAGGGTAACTTGTTACCTGCCAGTCAAAAAGAACACATTTTGTTAAATTGTGCAATGAAATTGGTTTTGTTGACAGATAGAGGAAGTTAACCCCTACGGGCACCAGGACGTTATAGTATGTCCCTACGGGAAGACACTTCCTGCACAGGGACACTCTATAACATCCCGCTTCTGTCACCGGCTCATGAACAGAGCCGGCGCCAGAAGCAGCAGTTGTCAGCTATATATTACAGATGACACCGCGCTCTAATACCTGCGATCGGAACGAGTTTTAACCCCATACACACCGCGGTCAAGCATGACCGCTGCATGTAAGGGCCTTTCCCCTATGAATCGGATCCCCCGTGCCGCTTACTGGGGGATACGATCCGTACAAAACAACTCCAAAAAACTCCTACTCGTACAAAAAAAACATCATTTTTAATTAATACCCTTTAAAAAATGCTGTTAAAGGTGATTAAAAAAGTTATGCACTCTAAAATAAGACCACTAAAAATAACAACTCTTCTCACAAAAAATAAGCCCTTAACCAGATTTGTCAGCCGAAAATATATGCTTATGCATATGAAAGACGGTGATGCTAAAATTAACAACATTTTCGCCACATTACTTTTTATTCAGTAAAAATAAAAAAAGCTTTATAAATGAGGTATTTTCCATAGAATATGACCCATAGAATAAAAATAATATACTATTTTTATGGTATGGTAAACGGCCCAAAAAAACACCCACATCTTCTAAACATGACTGCTTTTCATTTTCTCCCACCAACAAAGAGTTAATAAAACTCACCAATTAGCTATAGATGCCTCAATTATGTATCAGACAAAGTGCATCTCCTGTGGCAAAAGTAAGCCCCTATAGGTCGCCATTAAAAAAAGAAAAAAATTTGACAAAGCATTCTGATTTGGATGGCGCCTCTTCTATTCTAGCCCGCGGCGCCCATACAGCAGTTCCACCACATAGGGGTAGCAGTGTTACACTTGGGAAAAAATGGGTATCAAACTTTGTGGAGCCTTTTTTCATTTAATCCATTGAAAATGTTTGATTTTCCACCCAGAATGAGTGTATTGTCAAAAATATTACAATTTGTAGACCCCACTTCCATTTTGTTTTAACCCGTATATAACACTCAAAAGTGCTTTGTCATACGTTGAGGGGTGTAGTTTCCATAATGGGGTAATTTACGAGTCAATTACGCTATTATTCACAGTCAATTAAAAGTTGAGCAGGTCCATATAAATACGGCTTGTGGTGATTTTCAAAAAAAATTGAAAAATGGCACTTAAATTATAAGCCTCATAACATTCTAGTAAAATATGTGGAAACTTAAAAAACCATTCCAACATAAAGCAGACATTTGATAAATGTAATTTATGAATTTATTTGGGTGCTATGACTATCTGCATCAAAAGTAGAGAACTTTGTTTTCTTTCATAACTAAACACAAAAGATATCATCCAAATTTTCAAACTAATTTAAAGTACAATGTGTCGCGAGAAAACAATCTCAAAATCCCTTTGATATCTCATAGCGTTCCAAAGATATAAGCCCTTATAGTGACACAGGGCAGATTATGGGGCTGGGATGGGATTAAAGGGGGACTCCCAGACTTACTATTGCTACAATTTTACACATAAATCCCTTTCAAGAATTGGTTTAGCACTTGCTAATGAATCAGCTGGCAGTTGGGTACACAAAATTCTCTATGATAGCCGCATAGTATCAGATCCTTCTCCTATGATTGTAAAGTTATCCCTAAGATACATGAACCCCTTAACTCTTAACTTTTCTGCATCTCTTTATATGGTTATAACTTTTGAACACTGTTACTTATCAAAGTAACTTCATTTCAGTGGTAAATTTTGGCTGATAAGTTTTATGTTTATTTACAAAAAAAAAAGAAAAAAATTAGGAATTTTTAGAAAAATTTGCCATTT
Source organism: Engystomops pustulosus (assembly GCA_019512145.1). NCBI lineage: Eukaryota > Metazoa > Chordata > Amphibia > Anura > Leptodactylidae > Engystomops > Engystomops pustulosus. The sequence continues at coordinate 75,968,168 of CM033643.1, read as the reverse complement.
TCGAAATTCGAAATCACCGCATTTTCAGGCAGATCGATTTACCACCTAAATAACTTGCCGAATAACATTTCCCATATGTCTACTTTACATTTTCATAATTTTTGAAATTTTTGGATAATTTATTTTGATGTCACGCGGCTTACAAATCGAATAGCGATTTTACGTATTTTCAGAATTTACTATTTTGGGGATAAATACTGTTTGAAATGTAATTTTACATATTTAGCAATAAAACCGCCTATATAACCAACCCATTTTCAAATCTGCACCCCTCAAGCTATCAGAAATAGCATTTACAAAGATTGTTAACCCCTTGAGATCTTCATAGTAATTGAATCAAAATGGCGGTGAAATTTAGAATGGTCAAATTTTGTCGGTTATATGTGCATTTAGCCCTAAAATTTATACATTTCCAAAAGATAAAAAGAGAAAACCCACCATAAAATTTGTTCTACAATATCTCCTAAATGCATAGATCCCGCACATGTGGACATTACTTGTGTTATACGTGCACAGCAAGGCGCAGAAGGTAAGGAGCAGCCTGCAGCTGCCAGGATTTTAGTTTTCTCGTTGCCCCCTTTTAAAGGCTATAAAATTTTCACTTTTCCGTTATTTGGACCATGTGACGGCATTTTTGCAGGATGAGATGCTTTTTCCAGTGTTACCATTTTAGGGTTGGTATCACCTATTGTTGGAAATTTAGGAACTTTTTTTGAGGTCATGAGTAGAAAAGCATCAATTCTGTACTGGATTTTTAACTTCTTTTTTTTTTTCGTGTTCATCGTATTGCCTAATAATCATGTTATCTTTATTCTATGGGTCAGTACGATTACAGGGATACCAGATATGAATATTTTTTCTTATGTTTTACTAAATTTACCAAATAAGACCCTAATGTGGGGAAAAATCTATCATTTTTGGATCACCGTCTTCCAAGTGGCATAACATTGTTTGGTTTTTGGCTACAGAGCTGGTTGATGTCTTGTTTTTTGTGGGACATGTTGTACTTTGCAACAGTATCATTCTGGAGTACATATGTTTTGTTGATCACTTTTTATAGCATTTTTAGTGGGATATGATAGGTAAAAATCATAATTTTGGCGGGTTTTATAAGTTTTTTTTTTACGGCGTTCATCATATGGGTTCAATAGTTATTTCCTTTTATTCTATGGATTATTACGGACGCGGTGATACTATATATGTGGGGTTTGTGTTATGATTTAGACTTTTTTGAGCGTAATATATGTCTCTTTATATGTTTTGGGGCTTATGGGCCTTTTTAGTGATTTATAAAGTTATTTTTTATTGAAAAACATTTTTTTTTTTACATTTTTTATTTGATCCGCCATAGGACATGAACAAGCAATCATCTGATTGCTTGTTCATGGTAATGCTCTGCAATTCTGATAAGCATGCGTGCACATCATAAGAAAGTAATTCAGACACATTTGCTGATTTAAATCTCACTCATGCGATCATGGCCATGGCAAATCTACACTGCTAGAACTTTATTTGGTTTCACAAAACTATATAGAAATTATGGAAGAAGCAGAAGGGGCGGAGAATTCCCAGCTCATGTGGTCTCTTGATTGGAGAACTTCCTTGCTGTTGCTAAGTGACGTCAGGATTGAAGTCTTGTTGACATTCTTTAGCCTTAATTGTTTTCAATATGATCACGATGCCGGCGCCATCTTATAATGAAGTCTCTGTTACAATGATTTTAGGAAAATAGGACAAGTAGAAATGACAGGATTTGATCTATCAGCAGGTTTACCTTAACAGTCCCCCCTAAATCCTGGAATTTCTCTCAGCTACTCTTAGTCTAGAAGGACCTACAGATCTGCCCATATGTGCTTCGTTCTCCTCTTCACCAGTTGGATGACAGCAGACCCCTTGTGGAGTGTGCCCCCATTTAGTGGACTTTCACATATGGGAATCAAATCTCTACTCTACCTCTCCCTACTCCAGGGGGCTGTTTGATATGTTTCAGGGGTGGTTGATCTTAGAGGGATATCTTCATTATGCAAATTTAGGTAACTTGAGTAAGGGGTCTTTGGCTTGTACTTGGTGGACTTGATGGGGGGGACCACATAACACACAATAAGTGACAAGAGCAAAATCACAATCCCCAATATCACCTGCACTTAAAGGAAACCCTTCCAATCCCCCATCCACAAAGTGAAGGATATAGCGTCCACTTCTGAGTTTCTTTTGAGTTCCCTGGACAGTCCTTCAATCTTTTCAAGAGCATGGGTAATCGATCCATAGGGGGCGATGTCATCCGGGATGTACATGCAACAAGCCACTCCCACCATCTTACAGACTCCTCCCTTCTCAGCAAGGATCATGTCCAAAGCCATGCGGGTCTGGAAGCTTCTCTGATATAATTCACAAATCTCTGTTGATTTCAATAAAAACAGTTAACCCAACCAACATCTTTGCTCATAGCTATCTGGGTAATAATGGACTCTAGACCTGCCCATATCTGATTGTGGGCCTTTTACACATCTGGGACCCCCTTGGTGCTCCCACTGTATCTATATAAACATTGTCATCTAGGTGCTTCTCAGACCTTCAGAATCCTTTGGGATTCTCTACCTTTTCTTATGTGTCTTATCAACCTTATCCCTGGGGATCACGAGGAAGGAATGCACAAGTGTTATCACCGTACACTCACCTTCCCAACCTCTAGGCTGACCTGACTCTACTATCCCCACAAATCCTGTACACATCAGACACTGCTAATACAGGGTTACCTGTGGTGTCAATGTTAAAGAAGGTCATTGTCCTGGTCAGCCCTATAGATACAGTGATAGTCATGGTTGGGGTGTCCCTGAGAATACAGTCAGTCAGAAGAGACCAGCTAGCAAGAAGAATAAGTAAGTTTGCAATAGAAAGCGTGGAAGCAGGCTGACTTCCATCTAGCTTCACAGACGTGGCACTGGTCAGCAGGACTTGGAAAGGACCGTCGTTGCAAGGCTCCAGACTCTCTCTCTCTGGTGTCTCTTTACCACCACGTAGTCTCCAGGCTTTAGGTTATGCGTCCTGAGGTCTCTGTCTGGATCTGAAAAAAGGAATCAGAAACACTTTTGCTGACCTTTTCCAAGGCCTGGCTTAACTGTGTGACATGTTCCACCTGATTTCCTGCCATCAGTTATAGGGTCTATGGGAAGTAGGGGTTTAGTCTGGGTGCACAGCCAAAAAATACTTCAAAGGGAGGCAATCCCATCTTTCTGTTGGGGGTGGTCCTAACTGAATGGCCTCATGGATCTCTAACTTAAGAGTGCCATTTAGTCTTTTAATCCCACCACTAACTTGGGAATGGCAAGGGGTAGGCAGGGCCTGTTCTACACCCAGGAGGAACAAGGCTTCAGGTCTTTACCTGTCCAGTGAAGTGGGTTCTGCGACCGGACTCTATGGTTTCTGGAAGTCCAAACCTGCAGAAAAATCTCACTCACCAACTTCTTGGCTGCATCCCTGGACAGTCCTTCAATCTTTTCAAGAGCATGGGTAATCGATCCATAGGGGGCGATGTCATCCGGGATGTACATGCAACAAGCCACTCCCACCATCTTACAGACTCCTCCCTTCTCAGCAAAGATCATGTCCAAAGCCATGCGGGTCTGGAAGCTTCTCTGATATAATTCACAAATCTCTGTTGATTTCAATAAAAACAGTTAACCCAACCAACATCTTTGCTCATAGCTATCTGGGTAATAATGGACTCTAGACCTGCCCATATCTGATTGTGGGCCTTTTACACATCTGGGACCCCCTTGGTGCTCCCACTGTATCTATATAAACATTGTCATCTAGGTGCTTCTCAGACCTTCAGAATCCTTTGGGATTCTCTACCTTTTCTTATGTGTCTTATCAACCTTATCCCTGGGGATCACGAGGAAGGAATGCACAAGTGTTATCACCGTACACTCACCTTCCCAACCTCTAGGCTGACCTGACTCTCCTATCCCCACAAATCCTGTACACATCAGACACTGCTAATACAGGGTTACCTGTGGTGTCAATGTTAAAGAAGGTCATTGTCCTGGTCAGCCCTATAGATACAGTGATAGTCATGGTTGGGGTGTCCCTGAAAATACAGTCAGTCAGAAGAGACCAGCTAGCAAGAAGAATAAGTAAGTTTGCAATAGAAAGCGTGGAAGCAGGCTGACTTCCATCTAGCTTCACAGACGTGGCACTGGTCAGCAGGACTTGGAAAGGACCGTCGTTGCAAGGCTCCAGACTCTCTCTCTCTGGTGTCTCTTTACCACCACGTAGTCTCCAGGCTTTAGGTTATGCGTCCTGAGGTCTCTGTCTGGATCTGAAAAAAGGAATCAGAAACACTTTTGCTGACCTTTTCCATGGCCTGGCTTAACTGTGTGACATGTTCCACCTGATTTCCTGCCATCAGTTATAGGGTCTATGGGAAGTAGGGGTTTAGTCTGGGTGCACAGCCAAAAAAATACTTCAAAGGGAGGCAATCCCATCTTTCTGTTGGGGGTGGTCCTAACTGAATGGCCTCATGGATCTCTAACTTAAGAGTGCCATTTAGTCTTTTAATCCCACCACTAACTTGGGAATGGCAAGGGGTAGGCAGGGCCTGTTCTACACCCAGGAGGAACAAGGCTTCAGGTCTTTACCTGTCCAGTGAAGTGGGTTCTGCGACCGGACTCTATGGTTTCTGGAAGTCCAAACCTGCAGAAAAATCTCACTCACCAACTTCTTGGCTGCAGCTCTGGCAGTAGCCTTGGTCATGGGAGAAGCTTCCGGCCACCCTGGAAAGAGATCAATGCACACAGGCACGTATTCCTACGTACCACTTTTTGGTAGCTGGATAAAATCCATCTGCAGTCTTTGGAAGGGATACAGCAGCTTGGGTGTCACCTTCTGTGGGGTCTTTACCACCTTACCCGGGTTGTGGCGGGCACAGACTATAAAGGCTTTCACTAGTCTAGTGACGGGGGAAGTAACGCCCGCGGCAAACCACTTGCGGTTTATGAGCGCTAGCATGGCCATCTTGGATATGTGTGTGTGTCCGTGGGCTACTTGACTTACTGTCGGGTGCAGGGCTCTGGGCAGGCACACCCTCTCTCCCAGCATCCTGGTCCCATTGGCATCTGGGCTACAGCTTTCCTCCACACTTCCTTCACCTCTGATGACACTCGGGCCACCAGGGACTGGAACACCTGTGGATCAAACTTTCAGCTCAGAACTCACTGCTGAGACTTCAGGACAGTCTCTGGGTTCCATCTGTGCAGCTGCCTTCGCCATCCCGTCAGCCACATACTTGCCCTTGGCTTGTGGAGTTACCAAATTGTGTGTGCTTTTACTTTTACTATCCCCACCTCTTTAACCAGCGTGCCAAAAGGTGGTCCCTGCAGAGGTGAAGAAATATCTAGTCTTCCATATGGGTTCATAGTCATGTTTAGACCCCAGGACTATACCTTGAGTATAGATATTTGCCCTTTTACGTTCCACCAGCTGTAGCACTTTCCTGAGTGCCGTCACTTCACCTCCTGCGCTGACCTGTGTAAAGGGAGTGGTTCTGCTTGTACTACCTCATGTGCGCCACTGACCACTGTATATCCAGTGTAGAACCGTCTGTCTTCTCCGGCAGACCTGTAGCCATTTATGAGAAAAATTTAACATCTGGGTTAATCACTCTTCTCTCCCCCCCTCTCTGAATCCGGGAAGACTGGCGATAGAATGAAGGATTCAGAGCTGTGCACCTTATCAGTGTATCTTGGGGCATCAGGAGTGCACACTGGAGTCTGAGCTGTCTGGCCTTTGCTCAGATGCTTGGGCTGTACTTGGGTGAGGACACTGTGCAAGGTATGTGGGGTTCACACTAACTGAGTGATCTAGGGTCTAGGATCAGCTCACTGGCCTTGCTGAGCAGATTGGTGGCTGCAGCTACTGACACATGAGGGGCTCCCCTCAAGACTGAGTCTTACCGGGCCTAATAGTGGGCCACTGGGGAGGCCACCACGTTCCTGGGCTAAGACCTGTGGCCTAGATACTCAGTGCAAAATAAAATAAAAGGTCTGGTTCAATAGGATGAGCTTAGGGCCGGGGCAGACAGGATTTACCAGCTTAAGGATATGGAATGCATCAATTGCCTCCTGACTAAGGGCAAATGGGGAAGAGGCAATGCAGTCAGAAAGGGGCAACATCCCATCTGTGCAGCTGCCTTCGCCATCCCGTCAGCCACATACTTGCCCTTGGCTTGTGGAGTTACCAAATTGTGTGTGCTTTTACTTTTACTATCCCCACCTCTTTAACCAGCGTGCCAAAAGGTGGTCCCTGCAGAGGTGAAGAAATATCTAGTCTTCCATATGGGTTCATAGTCATGTTTAGACCCCAGGACTATACCTTGAGTATAGATATTTGCCCTTTTACGTTCCACCAGCTGTAGCACTTTCCTGAGTGCCGTCACTTCACCTCCTGCGCTGACCTGTGTAAAGGGAGTGGTTCTGCTTGTACTACCTCATGTGCGCCACTGACCACTGTATATCCAGTGTAGAACCGTCTGTCTTCTCCGGCAGACCTGGAGCCATTTATGAGAAAAATTTAACATCTGGGTTAATCACTCTTCTCTCCCCCCTCTCTGAATCCGGGAAGACTGGCGATAGAATGAAGGATTCAGAGCTGTGCACCTTATCAGTGTATCTTGGGGCATCAGGAGTGCACACTGGAGTCTGAGCTGTCTGGCCTTTGCTCAGATGCTTGGGCTGTACTTGGGTGAGGACACTGTGCAAGGTATGTGGGGTTCACACTAACTGAGTGATCTAGGGTCTAGGATCAGCTCACTGGCCTTGCTGAGCAGATTGGTGGCTGCAGCTACTGACACATGAGGGGCTCCCCTCAAGACTGAGTCTTACCGGGCCTAATAGTGGGCCACTGGGGAGGCCACCACGTTCCTGGGCTAAGACCTGTGGCCTAGATACTCAGTGCAAAATAAAATAAAAGGCCTGGTTCAATAGGAGGAGCTTAGGGCCGGGGCAGACAGGATTTACCAGCTTAAGGATATGGAATGCATCAATTGCCTCCTGACTAAGGGCAAATGGGGAAGAGGCAATGCAGTCAGAAAGGGGCAACATCAGGTTGGGGGCAGCAGACCTTTATCCCAGGCCTGCAGGAGCTGGCCAGTCCTAGAATCATGTGAAGAGGCGTAAAGCCTCAGGGCAGGGGCACATTCTGGACTGCCAGCTTTCTTTCCTCTGTCAGATATCTGCCTGTGGCTGAGAAGCAGTGGCCTAGGAAGACCACCTTCTCCTGGCAGTACCGGAGTTTGTCTCTGGAAACTTTGCAACCCTTCTGGAACAGAAAACACATAAGGTCAATAAATGCATCCTGGCAAACAAAAACAGTAGGTCCTCTGCATACTGAAAAGGAGAACATCCAGTAAGGGGCAGTCTGTCAGGCTACTCCCTGTAGGGCCGTGGGGTATTGGCTGGATGAGTTTTACCCCCCTTGTGGGAATCTACATCAGGTATACTGGAATACTGAACTGGTAAAGGCAAATAGGTACTGGCAATCTTCATGTAGGGGCGCAGAGAGGAAAACATTTGCCAAATAAATGACAGTGAATAATATGTCACTCTCAGGGATTGCTGCCAGTTTGGGCTAGGGGCCACTGGGCTTCAGTACACTCATTGGCAACTTGGAGATCATGGACCATGCTACATGTGTCCGGCTGTTCTTTCTGGGTCTTTTCTTGACCTGAAATGGGTTAAAATCATCTTCGGGCTAGCAGGGGAGGGGCCGTCTCCGCCACTCACTATAGTAATGTTTCCGCTTTTTCTCATCCAGACATATAGGATTCTCTTAACTATCTATAAACTTCTGGCCAGACTCCAACATCTCAACAAAATCCAGGTACACTTGGTTTTTTAGTCATAAAAGGAATAAAAGTCAGTCCTAGTCTCTGTAATACTGTTGGGGGGCTCGTTCTTGCTTAGTCTGTTCGTGGGGTACACAGGAGGACATCACATCATACTGTATTCTTGTTCCACAATCAAATTCCTTCGAGCCTCTTTTTTTTTTTAGATTGTCAGGGAGAACTATAAACGCAGCCATCTGCCCCTGCCAATTGAAAATATTAGCACTAGCCTGTGAACCACAAGATAACAGAACACAGATTCCAGGCAACTCAATATGGAGAAATTCAGTTTTCCGTGAACATCAAGGTCACTGTCTCTCTCGTAGATAAGACAGACACAGCATTCAGGCAAAGCCCTAGACTTACATGTCAGTCCTTTACAAAACAAAACGCAGCTCCAACAGCCCCCACCCTTTTGTTAACCCCTTAAACGCCAGAAAGCATGTACCGAACACATTGCAACACTTTTTATAGTAATTTTTCTCTAATAAATTTTAATAATACTCAAACAAACAACATCCCACACTCCAGGACCCTTAGCAGACGCCCGAAACGGTGAAATATCACCAGCCGGCATTTTTTTTCGAACGTCTACTCAGAATCCAGTGTGGGGGGGGGAGGTTCAGCTACTATCCTCAACCACTTTCAGGGACTTGAAGGGAATATAACTTAAGATGGCCGCCACTGAAAAATAAACTGTCTTGAGATGGACGCCACTGAAGGATGGTAGGGCGTGTCATCTTTTCTAACCACCAGATACAGGGGTGGAGTCTGCATTACAGAGGCAATTTTTCTCTCCCTAAAAAATATAATAAAATCTCTTTTTCTCAAATTCTCTCCACATCAAAAACTTTGAAATGTCCCTTATCACCTGTCTCTTTCTTAGGACACCAGGTGGCTATACACATTTACCCTCCAATCCCAGCCGTCTACAGCCACAGGTATCACCATTCCCCGAGTCACAGGCAAGTAGCAGAATATATGTAATCTGAAACTTACCGTGATTGTGGGATGATCAGACCCAGTCGGGAAATGGTGACCCCAAGACTGCAAATAGTGCTGGAACGAGGGGGCGTCCTGGTCGTCCTGATCGCAAAATCTCAGCAGTGCCTCCAATGTTAGGGTAGGATTCAAGACATACTCTTTTAGTGTGCGTTGGCTGTGTGTTTCTAATCAATAAGCATGTGTGCACATCATAAGAAATTAATTCAGACAAATTGCTGATTTAAATCTCACTCATGCGATCATGGCCATGGCAAATCTGCACTGCTAGAACTTTATTTGGTTTCACAAAACTATATAGAAATTATGGAAGAAGCAGAAGGGGCGGAGAATTCCCAGCTCGTGTAGTCTCTTGATTGGAGAACTTCCTTGCTGTTGCTTATTGACGTCAGGATTGAAGTCTTGTTGACATTCTTTAGCCTTAATTGTTTTCATTATGATCACGATGCCGGCGCCATCTTATAATGAAGTCTCTGTTACAATGATTTTAGGAAAATAGAACAAGTAGAAATGACAGGATTTGATCTATCAGCAGGTTTACCTTAACAGTCCCCCCCTAAATCCTGGAATTTCTCTCAGCTACTCTTAGTCTAGAAGGACCTACAGATCTGCCCATATGTGCTTCGTTCTCCTCTTCACCAGTTGGATGACAGCAGACCCCTTGTTGAGTGTGCCCCCATTTAGTGGACTTTCACATATGGGAATTAAATCTCTACTCTACCTCTCCCTACTCCAGGGGGCTGCTTGATATGTTTCAGGGGTGGTTGATCTTAGAGGGATATCTTCATTATGCAAATTTAGGTAACTTGAGTAAGGGGTCTTTGGCTTGTCTAACTACTGATACCCATGATACTAGGTGGACTTGATGGGGGGGGACCACATAACCCACAATAAGTGACAAGAGCAAAATCACAATCCCCAATATCATCCGCACTTAAAGGAAACCCTTCCAATCCCCCATCCACAAAGTGAAGGATATAGTGTCCACTTCCGAGTTTCTCTTGGGTTCCCTGGACAGTCCTTCAATCTCTTCAAGTGCATGGGTAATGGATCCATAGGGGGCGATGTAATCTGGGATGTAACAAGCCACTCCCACCATCTTACAGACTCCTCCCTTCTCAGCAAGGGTCATGTCCAAATCCATGCGGTTCTGGGAAGCATCTCTGATATAATTCACAAATCTCTGTTGATTACAATAAAAACAGTTACCCAACCAACATCTTTGCTCATAGCTATCTGGGGAATAATAGACTCTAGACCTGCCCATATCTGATTGTGGGCCTTGTACTCATCTGGGACCCCCCTTGGTGCTCCCACTGTATCTGTATAAACGTTGTCATCTAGGTGCTTCTCTCTTCCAGAATCCTTTGGGATTCTCTACCTTTTCTTTATGTGTCTGATCAACCTTATCCCTGGGGATCACGAGGAAGGAATGCACAAGTGTTATCACCGTACACTCACCTTCCCAGCCTCTAGGCCTGACCTGACTCTCCTATCCCCACAAATCCTGTACACATCAGACACTGCTAATACAGGGTTACCTGTGCTGTCAATGTTAAAGAAGGTCATAGTCTTGTTGCACCAACCGTAGCTAAAGTCTCCTACCCTGGGGGCATCCTGGTCAGCCCTATAGATACAGTGATAGTCATGGTTGGGGTGTCCCTGAGCATACAGTCAGTCAGAAGAGACCAGCTAACAAGAAGAATAGGTTAATCTGCAATAGAAAGCGTGGAAGCGTGCTGACTTCCCTCTAACTTCACAGACATGGCACTGGTCAGCATGCTTGGAAAGGACCGTCGTAGCGAGGCTCCAGACTCTCTCTTTGGTGTCTCTTTACCACCACGTAGTCTCCAGGCTTCAGGGTATGCGTCCTGAGGTCTGTCTGGATCTGAAAAAGGAATCAGAAACGCTTTTGCAGACCTTTTCCAAGGCCTGGCTCAACTGTGGCATGTTCCACCTGGTTTCCTGCCATCAGTTATAGGGTCTGTGGGAAGTAGGGGCTTAGTCTGGGTGCACAGCCAAAAAATACTTCAAAGGGGGGCAATCCCATTTTTCTGTTGGGGGTAGTCCTAACTGAATGGTGGGCAGCAGGAAAGCACTCACGCCATGGTTTCCCTGTTACTTCCATGGCCTTCTGGATCTCTAACTTAAGAGTGCTGTTTATAGTATCTCAAATGCACCACCAACTTGGGAAGGGCAAGGGGTGTGCAGGGCCTGTTCTACACCCAGGAGGGACAAGGTTTCAGTCTTTACCTGTCTAGTGAAGTGGGTTCTGCGACCGGACTCTTTGGTCTCTGGAAGTCCAAACCTGCAGAAAAATCTCACTCACTAACTTCTTTGCCTCAGCTCTGGCAGTAGCCTTGGTCATGGGAGAAGCTTCTGGCCACTCTGCAAAGAGATCAATGCACACAGGCACGTATTCCTACGTACCACTTTTTGGTAGCTGGATAAAATCCATCTGCAGTCTCTGGAAGGGATACAGCAGCTTGGGTGTCACCTTCTGTGGGGTCTTTTCCACCTTACCCAGGTTGTGGAGGACACAGACTATACAGGCTTTCACTAGTCTAGTGACAGGGGTAGTAATGCCCGGGGCAAACCACTGGTGGTTTATGAGCGCTAGCATGGCCATTTTGGATGTGTGTGTGTGTCCATGGGCTACTTGACTTACTGTCGGGTGCAGGGCTCTGGCCAGGCACACCCTCTCTCCCAGCATCCAGGTCCCATCGGCATCTGGGCTCCAGCTCTCCTCCACACTTCCTTCACTTCTGATGACTCTCAGGCCACCAGGGACTGGAACACCTGTGGACAGCAGCTTTTAGCTCAGAACTCAGCGCTGAGACTTCAGGATAGTCTCTGGGTTCCATCTGTGCAGCTGCCTTCGCCATCCCGTCAGCCACATACTTGCCCTTGGCTTGTGGAGTTACCAAATTGTGTGTGCTTTAACTTTTATTATCCTCACCTCTTGTGGAAGTAGGAGAGCATCCATGAGCTCTATAACCAGCGTGCCATGCTTAACGGGGGTCCCTGCAGAGGTGAGGAAATCTCTATCTTCCATATGGGTTCATAGTCATGTTTAGACCCCAGAACTATACCTTGAGTATAGATGTTTGCCCTTTTACCTTCCACCAGCTGTAGCGCTTCCCTGAGTGCCGTCACTTCACCTCCTGTGCTGACCTGTGTGGAGGGAGTAGTTCTACTTGTACTACCTCATGTGCGCCACTGACCACTGTATATCCAGTGTTGAACCGTCTGTCTTCTCCAGCAGACCTGGAGCCATCTATGAGAAAAACTCAACATCTGGGTTAATTACCCTTCTCCCCCCCCCCCTCTCTGAATCCTGGAAGACTGGCGATAGAACGAAGGATTCAGAGCTGTGCACCTTATCAGTGTATCCTGGGGCATCAGGAGTGCACACTGGAGTCTGAGCTGTCTGGCCTTTGCTCAGATGCTTGGGCTGTACTTGGGTGAAGACACTGTGCAAGGTATGTGGGGTTTGCACTGCAACTGAGTGATCTAGGGTCTCTTAGGATCAGCTCACTGGCCTTGCTGAGCAGATTGCTGGCTGCAGCTACTGACACATGCGGGGCTCCTCTCACGACTGAGTCTAACCGGGCCTAATAATGGGCCACTTGGGAGGCCACCACGTTCCTGGGCTAAGACACCTGTGGCTTATATACTCAGTGCAAAATAAAATAAAATGTCTGGTTCAGTGGGATGTGCCTAGGGCCGGGGCAGACAGGATTTGCCAGCTTAGGGCTATGGAATGCATCAATTGCCTCCTGACTAAGGGCAAATGGGGAAGAGGCAATTCAGTCAGAAAGGGTCAACATAAGGCTGGGGGCAGCAGACCTTTATCCTAGGCCTGCAGGAGTTGGCCAGTCCTAGAAACATGTGAAGAGGCTTAGGGCCTCAGGGCAGGGGCACATTCTGGACTGCCAGCTTTCTTTCCTCTGTCAGGTGTCTGCCTGTGGCTGAGAAGCAGTGGCCTAGGAAGACCACTTTCTCCTGGCAGTACTGGTGTTTGTCTCTGGAAACTTTGCAACCATTCTGGAACAGAAAACACATAAGGTCAATAAATGCATCCTGGCAAACAAAAACAGTAGGTCCTCCGCATACTGAAAAGGAGAACATCCAGTAAGGGGCAGTCTGTCAGTCTACTCCCTGTAGGGCCGTGGGGTATTGGCTGGGTGAGTTTTACCCCCCTTGTGGGAATCTGCATCAGGTATACTGGAATACTGAACTGGTAAAGGCAAATAGGTCCTGGCAATCTTCATGCAGGGGCACAGAGAGGAAAACATTTGCCAAATCAATAACAGTGAATAATTTGTCACTCCCGGGGACTGCTGCCAGTTTGGGCTAGGGACCACTGGGCTTCAGTACACTCATTGGCAGCTTGGAGGTCATGGACCATGCTACATGTATCCGGCTGTTCTTTCTGAGTCTTTTCTTGACCGGGAAAATCATCATCAGGCTAGCAGGGGAGAGTTATACAATGAAAGGCACTAACTCTGTTTGGGGGGGCTGTTCTCGCTGACATCCTTGTCCATAACCACCCCCCCTTGTCTTGCCCTGTGGGGGCCGTCTTCGCCACTCACTACAGTAATGTCTCCTCCCCGCAACGCCCACGTGGGTTGGTCGGTTGAGACTTCCGGAGATGTTGTCAATCTCACTTCGGTGTGGTCTGTGAAACATCCTCTATTCCCTCTGTACGTCAATGTGTCAGAGTCCCTCCACCACATCTCCAGCCCAGTGTTCTGTGCTACCTATAAAGTTCTGGCCAGACTCCAACGTCTCAATAAAATCCAGGTACACTTGTGTTGATTGTTAATCAAAAAGGAACAAAAGTCAGTCATAGGCTCTGTAATACAGTTGGGGGGCTAGTTCTTGCTTAGATTGTTCATGGGGGTACACAGGAGGACATCACATCATACTGTATCCCTGTTCCACAACCAAATACATTCCTTCAAGTCTTTTTTAGATTGTCAGGGAGAACTCTAAATGCAGCGATCTGCCCCCTTCTGTAAACAACTTCAGCTTACTGTAGCGTCAAGGTCAGAACAGAACACAAAGTGATAACACTGCTCAGACAGAGCCCTAGATTTTTGGAGAACTTCAGCGTCAAGGCCATGTACATGTCTTCACAAAACAAAACGCAGCTCCAACAGCCCCCACCCTTCTGTTAACCCCTTAAACGCCAGAAAGCAGGTACCAGAGACATTGCAACACTTTTTATAGTAATTTTTCTCTAATTGTCGGGATCAATAAATTTTAATAATACTCAAACAAACAACATCCCTCACTCCAAGACCCCTAGCAGAGGCCCGAAACGGTGAAATATCACCAGCCGGCATTTGTTTTCAAACGTCTGCTCAGAATCCCGAGGGGGGGGGGTTCAGCTGTTATCCTACAAAGCCCCACAACCAGCCTTTATGGCTGCCAACAGCAATCAACTTTCAGGGACTTGAAGGGAATATAACTTAAAATGGCCGCCACGGAAAAATAAACTGTCTTAAGATGGCCCCCACTGAAGGATGGTAAGGCGTGTCATCTTCTCTAACCACCAGATACAGGGGTGGAGTCTGCATTACAGGGGCCATTTTTCACTCCAAGGAAAATATAATAAAATCTCTTTTTCTCAAATTCTTTCCACATCAAAAACTTTGAAATGTCCCTTATCACCTGTCTCTTTCTTAAACGGCACTATGAAGGATCCCTGTCACTCTGTCCTGGTCCGTCAGTCAAAGTTAGAGGTTCTCAGAGTCTGTTTGCATGTTTACAAGTTGTACAATCATCAGATCCTCTAACACATCCCAAAACTCTCAAACCTTCATTATTACTTTTTATTTCACCGCAAACCTGTTACATTAAATCAAATTGCACTTTTCCAACAGTCCTACTTAATTCATCCTACTTGACTCAACAACCTTCTCTCTACTTACATCAAGCCAATCTTCTGTCTACCTCATTTTTCCCTTCTTTGCACTGAACTATCGCTAGCGCACCAGTGGTTCCCTATGGGAGGACGTCCTTTCTATTCCGAAACCGCAGTATAATATTTCCGAGACCCTTACCGTGCAGCTGCTCACGGCTTAAGGGCTGACCTTCAAGCTCCCCGATCACCAGTTACAGAGACTTAGCTCACCGCGTGTCAGTTACAGAGGTTTATCAGAAGGTCTGACCTTCAAGCTCCCCGATCACCAGTTATAGAGACTTCGCTCACTGCGTGTCGGTTAGAGGTTTATCAGAAGGTCCCCGCTTAACGATCTCCCTTTTTCTCCTAATTCCTGTCAAAATCCCCAGACACCCGTTCTTTACCCGTTCTCCTATTCTGGCGGCCTATGTTTTTTTCTGTTCTGGCTCAGCAAAGCGCATACACACAGCAGCCAAGGCACTTCTCATACAGTTCTATATAACAATTCAGACCCCGATGCAGGACACCAGGTGGCTATACACATTTACCCTCCAATCCCAGCCGTCTACAGCCACAGGTATCACCATTCCCCGAGTCACAGGCAAGTAGCAGAATATATGTAATCTGAAACTTACCGTGATTGTGGGATGATCAGACCCAGTCGGGAAATGGTGACCCCAAGACTGCAAATAGTGCTGGAACGAGGGGGCGTCCTGGTCGTCCTGATCGCAAAATCTCAGCAGTGCCTCCAATGTTAGGGTAGGATTCAAGACATACTCTTTTAGTGTGCGTTGGCTGTGTGTTTCTAATCAATAAGCATGTGAATATAAATGCTCATATATAAAAAGAGGCAGGGCAGTCTCTTTTTCTATTCACAGACGCCATCTTAAAGGCACTGCCTTCAGGCTTCTCTGGGGTCCCGATCGGACCCCAGAGGTGCCATAGCAGCGATCGGCGCCCCCGAAAACGGCGTGGGGGCGCCGATCATGGGGTAAAGACCCCCGGAAGGCAGGTTAAATGCCGCGGTCGCGTTGACCGTGGCATTTAACGGGTTAAGCACCCGCGATCGGAGCCCACTCCGACCGCGGGTGTTAGCCGGGGATGTCAACGGTAGATTACCGCTGAAATCCTGCGATCCCCGATGCCGGTTCGGCTGCTGTGCAGCGCTAAACCGGCATAGTCTCTGCGCAGTAGCTGTACTGCGCTGAGCGCTATTCGCGGGACTCAGCGCAGTACAGCTACGGCGCAGAGCGCTAAGGGGTTAAAAATAGAAGCTTGTTCTGTTGTCTGCTCTGTAGAAAACCGGTGCGATTCACTAGGATGACAGTTGATATTCATTAGAAGTTGTGAACCAAGTTCCATTGGAGTACTAGGTGATGGGAAAATTGTGTAGAAGAAAGGACCTCACTAGGTTTTGACTCTTAGATGTACAGTTGCAGTACCAAAAATAGAAAGCAGTTACAGTGAAATCTTCATTCTTGTAAATTGCTGATGTTGTGGTTGATGAGCTATCAGTGATGAATTTACCACAGTAATTTCTGGTGTGTGACTGAGGTTTTTTCCATTGTGAGAAAATGGGGTGCTATGTAATTGTGCTAGTATTTATCCCAAATTCTGTTGAACGTTCAGTTGTTGTGGTATCTGACCTGTGCAATGAGAGTAAGTGTAGGTTTCAATGTTTGAGGATGTTTCAAATTGTCTGGCATTTTTGATGTTACAAACGTAGATTCAGATGTTTGTTCTGTGACAATCCTGAAGATGATGTGTTTGATTCACCAATACTTCCAGTGACAAGGTATTAGAATTTGTGCCTGCAGGTTCCAAAGGTGTGCTGTATGACTGTAAAAGTTGTGTGTGTAGGATCTCTGGTGGACCTTGTCTCAAAGAGGTCTGGTTTAGTTTCTTCTGGATAGTAGTTCCAGTGTTGTTGACGATTGCATCTCAGTAGTTTTCCATGAATTCAGAACTGTTGTTTCTTCTTTAGAAGAAACTTTGTGCTGTCACTTACTTAGTGTTAATTTCAAATGCAGTTGAATATTCAGAAGTTGACATAATGGAACTGTGGAAAGATCCAAAGTTGCTGGTCAGTGAATGTTGAGGTTTGATTTCTCTTGGTTCCTATGTTACAGTAGAAGATTAGAGCTTGTTCTGTTGTCTGCTCTTAGAAAGGTTGCGATTCACTAGGATGGACGTTGATATTTCATTAGAAGTTGTGAACCAAGTTCCATTGGAGTACTAGGTGAGTGGGAAAATTGTGTAGAAGAAAACCTCACTAGGTTTTGACTCATATATGTGCAGTTGCAGTACCAGAATAGAAGAAGCAGTTACAGTGAAATCTTCAGTCTTGTAAATTGCTGATGTGTGGTGTATGAGCTATCATTGGATGAATTTACCACAGTAATTTCTGGTGTAGTGACTGAGGTTGTTTCCATTGTGGATGAAAATAGGGTGCTATGTAATTTGCTAGTATTTATCCCAATTCTGTTGAAGTTCTGTTGTTGTGGTATCTGACCTGTGCAATGAGAGTAATGTAGAGGTTTCAATGTTTGAGAATGTTTCAGAATTGTCTGGCATTCTTGATGTTACAAACGTAGATTCAGATGTTTGTTCTGTCAACAATCCTGAAGATGATGTTTGATTCACCAATCACTCCAGTTGACAAGGTATTAGAATTTGTGCCTGCAGGTTCCAAAGGTGTGCTGTATGACTGTGAAATTTGTGTGTGTAGGACTCTTGGTGGACCTTGTCTCAAAGGATGTCTGGTTTAGTTCTTCTGGATAGTAGTTCCAGTGTTTGTTGACGATTGCATCTCAGTAGTTTTCCATGAATTCAGAACTGTTGTTTCTTCTCGTAGAAGAATCTGTGTGTGTCACTTACTTGTGTTAATTTCAAATGCAGTTGAATATTCAGATGTTGACATATGAACTGTGGAAAGATTCCAAAGTTGCTGGTTCAGTAATGTTGAGTTACTGATTTCTCTTGTGTTCCTGATGTTACGATAGAAGATTTAGAAGCTTGTTCTGTTGTCTGCTCTGTAGAAACCGGTTGCGATTCACTAGGATGGACAGTTAAAATTTCATTAGAAGTTGTGAACGCAAGTTCCATTGGAGTACTAGGTGAGTGGGAAAATTGTGTGGAAGAAATGACCTTACTAGGTTTTGACTCATTAGATGTAGCAGTTGCAGTACCAGAAATAGAAGAAGCATACAGTGAAATCTTCATTCTTGTAAATTGCTGATGTTGTGGTTGATGAGCTATCAGTGGAATAATTTACCACAGTAATTTCTGGTGTAGTGATAGGTTGTTTCCATTGTGATGAAAATGGGTGCTATGTAATTTGCTAGTATTTATCCCAATTCTGTGAACGTTCAGTTGTTGTGGTATCTGAACTGTGCAATGAGAGTAATGTAGAGGTTCAATGTTTGAGGATGTTTCCAGAATTGTCTGGCATTTTTGATGTTCAAAAACGTAGATTCAGATGTTTGTTCTGGTACAATCCTGAAGATGATGGTTTTGATTCACCAATACTTCCAGTTGACAAGGTATTAGAATTTGTGCGGCAGGTTCCAAAGGTGTGCTGTATGACTGTGAAAGTGTGTGTGGAGACTCTTTGGTGGACCTTGTCTCAAAGGATTCTGGTTTAGTTCTTCTGGCATAGTAGTTCCAGTGTTTGTTGACGATTGCATCTCAGTAGTTTTCCATGAATTCAGAACGTTGTTTCTTCTGTAGAAGAAATCTTTGTGCTGTCACTTACTGTAGTGTTAATTTCAAATGCAGTTAATATTCAAAGTTGACATAATGGAACTGTGGAAAGAGTCCAAAGTTGCTGGTACGTGAATGTTGAGTTACTGATTTCTCTGTGTTCCTAATGTTACAGTAGAAGATTTAGAAGCTTGTTCTGTGTCTCTCTGTAGAAAGGGTTGGCGATTCACTAGGATGGACAGTTGATATTTCATTAGAAGTTGTGAACTCAAGTTCCATTGGAGTACTAGGTGAGTGGGAAAATTGTGTAAAAATAGGCTCACTAGGTTTTGACTCATTAGATGTAGCGTTCAGTACCAGAAATAGAAGAAGCAGTTACAGTAAATCTTCAGTCTTGTAATTGCTGATGTTGTGGTTGTGAGCTATCAGTGGATGAATTATACCACAGTAATTTCTGGTGTAGTGAATGAGGTTGTTTCCATGTGTGATGAAAATAGGGTGTGCTATGTAATTTGCTAGTATTTATCCCAAATTCTGTTGAACGTTCTGTTGTTGTGGTATCTGACGTGCAATGAGAGTAATGTAGAGGTTTCAAATGTTGAGATGTTTCAGAATTGTCTGGCATTCTTGATGTTACAAACGTAGATTCAGATGTTTGTTCTGTCAACAATCCTGAAGATGATGATTTTGATTCACCAATACTTCCAGTTAGCAAGGTATTAGAATTTGTGCCTGCAGGTTCCAAAGGTGTGCTGTATGACTGTGAATTTGTGTGTGTAGGACTCTTTGGTGGACCTGTGTCTCAAAGGATGTCTGGTTTAGTTCTTCTGGCATAGTAGTTCCAGTGTTGTTGACGATTGCATCTCAGTAGTTTCCATGAATTCAGAACTGTTGTTTCTTTCGTGAAGAAAACTTTGTGCTGTCACTTACTTTATGTTAATTTCAATGCAGTTGAATATTCAGATGTTGACATAATGGAACTGTGGAAAGTTCCAAAGTTGCTGGTTCAGTAAATGTTGAGGTTACTGATTTCTCTTGTGTCCTGATGTTACAGTAGAAATTTAGAAGCTTGTTCTGTTGTCTGCTCTGTAGAAACGCGTTGCGATTCACTAGGATGGACAGTTGATATTTCATTAGAGTTGTGAACGCAATTCCATTGGAGTACTAGGTGATGGGAAAATTGTGTAGAAGAAAGGACCTCACTAGGTTTTGACTCATTAGATGTAGCAGTTGCAGTACCAGAAATAGAAGAAGCAGTTACATGAAATCTTCAGTCTTGTAAATTGCAGATGTTGTGGTTGATGAGCTATCAGTGGATGAATTTACCACAGTAATTTCTGTTGTAGTGACTGAGGTTGTTTCCATTGTGGATGAAATATGTGCTTATGTAATTGGCTAGTATTTATCCCAATTCTGTTGAACTTTCAGTTGTTGTGGTTCGAACTGTGCAATGAGAGTAATGTAGAGGTTTCAATGTTTGAGGATGTTTCAGAATTGTCTGGCATTCTTGATGTTACAAACGTAATTCAGATGTTTGTTCTGTCAACAATCCTGAGATGATGATTTTGATCACCATACTTCCAGTGACAGGTATTAGAATTTGTGCCTGCAGGTTCCAAAGGTGTGCTGTTGACTGTGAAAGTTGTGTGGTGTAGACTCTTTGGTGACCTTGTCTCAAAGGATGTCTGGTTTTAGTTCTTCTGGCATATTAGCTCCAGTGTTTGTTGACGATTGCATCTCAGTAGTTTTCCATGAATCAAACTGTTGTTTCTTCTGTGAAGAAATCTTTGTGCTGTCACTTACTTAGTGTTAATTTCAAATGCAGTTGAATCATTGACATAAGGAACTGTGAACAGATTCCAATTGCTAATGTAATGTCTGGTGATGTTGTATATTTATCTTGTTTACTGATGTTACAGTTGAAGATTCGTTGTTCTTCTGTGTTGTTGGCTCGTGGAAAAGGTCAGTTATGATTCATTATTTAAATGTTTTAAATCACTCCCTTTAATTAGAACCAATATTCACTTTAAAAAAAAACCATAAGAATATTAGGTTTTGAAACGTCCCAAACGTCCCAATCTATCAAAACATAAAAAAGATTATTCCGGGACGGTGAACCCTGTAGAGCTCAAATTTCCAAATTGCATCTAATCTTCTACTGTAACATCAGGAACACAAGAGAAATCAGTAACCTCATCATTTACTGAACCAGCAACTTTGGAATCTTTCCACAGTTCCATTATGTCAACATCTGAATATTCAACTGCATTTGAAATTAACACTACAGTAAGTGACAGCACAAAGATTTCTTCTACAGAAGAAACAACAGTTCTGAATTCATGGAAAACTACTGAGATGCAATCGTCAACAAACACTGGAATTACTATGCCAGAAGAACTAAACCAGACATCCTTTGAGACAAGGTCCACCAGAGAGTCCTACACCACACAACTTTTACAGTCATACAGCACACCTTTGGAACCTGCAGGCACAAATTCTAATACCTTGTCTACTGGAAGTATTGGTGAATCAAAACCATCATCTTCAGGATTGTTGACAGAACAAACATCTAAATCTACGTTTGTAACATCAAGAATGCCAGACAATTCTGAAACATCCTCAAACATTGAAACCTCTACATTACTCTCATTGCACAGTTCAGATACCACAACAACAGAACATTCAACAGAATTTGGGATAAATACTAGCAAATTACATAGCACCCTATTTTCATCCACAATGGAAACAACCTCATTCACTACACCAGAAATTACTGTGGTAAATTCATCCACTGATAGCTCATCCATTCCCCTCTCCACATCAAAAAACTTTGAATGTCCCTTACTCACCTGTCTCTTCTCTTCTTTTTAATGGGCACTCTGAGAGAATCCTGTCCTCTGCTTCCTGTTCCGTCTCGCAAGTTCGAGGTGTTCGACAGTCTGTTTTGCATGTTACAAGCTGTACATCTCGCAGTCGCTCTACACACTCCCCAAAACTCACAGACCTGCATAATTTTACAGTTTTATTTCAACACCTAATCGCAACCTACCAGCTGCTTCTGTTCCATTATAATAAATTGGCCTTTTCCAGACGTCCTCTTAATTTCATTCTACTCTTGACTCACCAACCTTCTCTCTACTTACAATCAGCCAATCTGTCTCGATCCACCTCGCGACCTCATTTCATCACTTCGTTGCACTGAACTGTCGCTAACCCACCAGTGGTTCCACCTCTGGATGGAAGTCCTTTCTTTCAACGAACCGCAGCAAATTTGTATCCGAGAACCCTGTACCGTGCGCTGACTCACCTTAAAGGGCTACCTTCAAGCTCCCCGATCACCATTTACAGAGACTTAGCTCACTCCTGCCTTTCGGTTAGAGTTGTTTCATCAGAGGTCCCCTCTTAAACGTCTCCCCTTATTTCCTCGTAATTCCTGTCAAATCCCCAGACACCCTGTTCTGTATAGCCCTTCTCCTATTCTGGCGGTGGCCTTATTTTGGCGGGCAAACATCCGTCCTTTTTCCCTTATTATGGGGCTATGTCTGATGTCATGACATACCGTCCTTTTTTCCTCCTAATTCTACGGCCCATATGTCTGATCTTTACGCGGCTGTCGCTACACAACTCCTCTCTAATAGACACTTTCGATACGCTCCCTCCCCCCTCCCTTTCTGTTCTGGCTGGCTCAGCAAAGCTTCATACACACAGCAGCCAAGGAACTCTCATACAGGTGCCTATTAACAATTCAGACCCCCGATGAAGGACCCAGGTGCTATAGCACATCTTACTACCCTCCCAATCCCAGCCTCGACAGCCCAAGGATATCACCATTCCCCTGATTCACAGGCAATATCAGCAATATATTGTAAATCTGAACACTACCGTGATCGAATGGGCTGATCAGACACGTCGGAATGGTGACCCCAGACGCAAATAGTGTCTGGAAGAGGGTGGCGTCCTGGTCGGCCTGATCGTCAAATCTCACGGACCATTCCCAATGTTAGGGAGGATTCAAGCATCTCTCTTTTAGTGTGCGTTGCTGCGTGTTTCTGAATCAATAAGCATGCGTGCACCTCATAGATAATATTCAAAGAACATTGTCTGATTTAAAATCTCCCTCAGCTATCATGGCATGCAATCTGCACTGCGAGATTTATTTGGTTTCTACAAACTATTAGAAAATTATGGAAGAAGCAGTAAGGGGGCTGTAGAACTTCCCAGCTCGTGTATCTTGATGTTGAGAACTTCCTTGCTTGTTGCATTATTGACGTCAGGATTTAGATGTCTTGTGACTCTTTAGCCTATTGTTTTTCATTATGATCACATGCCCGGCGCCATCTAAATGAGTCTCTGTTTAACAATGCTTTTAGTGGAAATAGGACAGTAGAATGACCAGATTTATCTATCGCAGTTTACCTTAACACCGCCATCTTAAGACACTGCGCTTCAGGCTTCTCTGGGTCCCCGATCGGCGCCCAGTAGGTGCCATGGCAGCATCGCGCCACAGACCGAAAACTGCGTCAGGCTGGGGGGGCGGATTGTGGGTAAAGACCCCCGAAGGCACTGTTAATCCGCGATGTCGCGTTGACCGTGCCTTTTAAACAGTTAACAAACCCTCGATCGCCGTGCCCACTCTTGTGTTAGCTGAAGCGGCCTCGTCTCTCTGCGCAGTAGCTGTACTGTGCTGAGCGCTATTCGCGGCTCAGCGCATGTACGCTACGTGCGTCAGGAGGGGGGTTAGGACTAGATGATGAGCGAGTATACTCAATCTCGAGTATATGCTCGGTCGTCAGTTTTAGCATACCTCGGACCGGCGTACTATACTCGGACAGTAGTCTCGCCGGCTCGAGTCCAGCAGTAAATTAAATAATACAATTGAATAAAGTTTTTTATTGTATAAAAAATATCTCAACTGTTTGCAGATGTTTAACTTGTAGAACCTTGAATAACACTATTCTTTCCACTTTCCAGTTGTTTCGCAAGCGTGTCTGCGCATCAGGTTCGGAGATGGTTCGGGTACATATGGAATTGAGAATATTTTGTTCTTTCAATGTTTCTGCACGTAAATTTGTCCTGTCTGTCACTGTTTTTTAATGTTTATAATTCTATTCTTCTATTCTTTCTGGCAGCTGCTGCGCCGGTATCTGCACGAACTATGGGATACCTGGCGAACACCTGCCTGTGAAGAATAGTAATTAAAAACTTAAAAACATTGACCACGGAGCATTAAGTGGCAAACAATTTGAAAGAACCATCATTCTTCACATCCAGATGTTCGTAAGCTCGTCCTAACTTAGCGGTAACAGCCGCGAACACCTGCAAATGAGAATGTGTTTTTCATGTGTTCTCTACAATACAACATCTGCAACAGCTAGAATTTTTTTTGTTTGACCTGTTCTTTTAGCTGTTCAAGTTTTTATTAGAAAAATGCTCTGGGTCTCCCTTGACTTCATAGGGGCGCTCTTATTCGAAAAGGAAACGATCACCTCGAGCATTGGAAAAGTTCGTCTCGAATAAGCGGTCAATGCCCGACATTTTTAGTGCTCGCGTCATCTCTAGTTAGGAACGCAGTTTTTCGTTGTTGTTTTTTTTGTCTCTCCCACCTGAAAAGTGCATAACTTTTTCATTTTTCTATGTACAAGATGTGGTGAGGGCTTTTTTCGCATAAACAAATTTTACTCCTCAGTAATGTTAAAATCCAATTGTGGAACTGTTTGCCTCACTTTATTGTGGGCAGACTGCACCCTTCTGCTTTATACTCTTTGGTTCATCACGATCAGGGTGATACGAAATTTATGCAGGTATTATTGTGTTTTAATACATTGTCAAAAAATCTTCCAACTTCTGACGCTAATAACTTTCTCATACTTTCAATGTGTATGGAGCTATGTGAGGTTTAATTTTTCTTAAAAAGAGCTGACATTTTGATCACTTTTTCTTGCATTTTTTAAATGATGTTAACAGGTTGTAAATGTAGCATTTCCGAATTTGGCCATTACTTTGTTATTGGGTTTACCGGCGGCAACAACCGTTTTTATATTTAACTAGATCGGGCATTTTGAGACGCCGCAGTACCAAACTGTTTGTGATTTTACTGTTATTGCGTTTTATATCAGTCTAGGCAAACGGGGGTATTCGAATTTTAGCTGGTTAAAAAAATACCTATTTTTTTAGACCCTCTACTATTTGCAGTATATTGCATTTTTACAACAGTATTCATCACAATGACATATGATACGACCGTGCAGATTGCCATGCAGCCTCAGGTCTGAAGAGCTCGAGCTGTCATGGAAACTTATTGCTCGCCCCCGTATGATGTCCCAGAGAGCAACGAGGCAATGCTGTCTGTTACATAACCCGCCGGCAGCATTGGAAGGGTTTGATACCCGCATCGGTGCCAGCACTGATCACGGGTACTAGGGGTGGGTGTTTGCTGCTGTATGCAGCCAACACTTAACTCTGTATGAGATGGGCTAAGCCCATAAAATACACATTCCCATGCAAACACTTAATAAAGTTTAAATAACACAAATACAAATAAAAACACATATTTGGTATATGTTACTCCCGTAACAATCTGTATAATAAAATAGATCATTATTGTACCTGCACAGTGAACACTGTAAAAAAAACTTAAAACAGAAAAAAGAAATTTTTTTATTAATACCCATTGAAAAATGCTTTGAAATGTGTTAGAAAATTTTTACGTGATCCAAAGTAAGACTGCTAATAAGAACAATTCTTCTTGCAAAAAAAAGCATATATATTAGTTTGTCGTCAAATAACAGATTTTTATCCCAAATTAATTTTTTATTCATGCAAAATTGGGAAAACAACAAAAATCCATATAATGATGTTTTTTGTAATAGGTGGCAGCCCATAGAATACAAATAAGCATTTTAAATTGGGCACTGCTTTGCTTTGGCATAGTGTAACCCTGCATATGTTTTCACTATTCGCTCCGAATGTCACCTCCCCTTTATTCTTGTGAGGTTGTATGTCACGAATATTTACATTTATATGTTTTAATCAGGGTTTTTCAGAAATTCAAGACATGAAAACTTTTTTTGGGAAAGAAAAAACATTCACATCCTTTTGCCATATTCGGAGGCCAACTTTTTCATACTTTGGTGCATGGAGCTGTATTGATTTTTTTGGTGACACTTGACCGTTTAAATACTTTTTACTTCCAATATTTACGTTCAGAAAAAACAAAAGATGCAATTTGGAAATTTGAGCACTCTACAGGGTTCACCGTCGGGAATAATCTTTTTTTATGTTTTGATAGATTGGGACGTTTGGGACGTTTCAAAACCTAATATTCTTCATGGGTTTTTTTTTAAGTGAATATTGGTTCTAATTAAGGGAGTGATTTAACAACATTAAATAATGAATCATAACCTGTTTTCCACAGAGCCAACAACAGAAGAAACAACTGAATCTTCACTGTAAATCAGTAACACAGAAAATCTACAACATCCCAACATTACATAGCAATGTTGGAATCTGTCCACAGTTCAATAATGTCAACTGCATTTGAAATTAATACTAAGTAAGTGACAGCACAAGATTTCTTCTAACAGAAGAAACAACAGTTCTGAATCATGGAAAACTACTGAGATGCAATCGTCAACAAACACTGGAATACATGCCAGAAGAACTAAACCAACATCCTTTGAGACAAGGTCACCAAGATCTCCACCACACAATTTCACAGTCATACACAGCACACCTTTGGAACCTGCAGGCACAAATTCTAATACCTTGTCAACTGGAAGTATGGTGAATCAAAATCATCACTTCAGGATTGTTGACAGAACAAACATCTGAATCTACGTTTGTAACATCAAGAATGCCAGACAATTCTGAAACATCCTCAAACATTGAAACCTCTACATTACTCTCATTGCACAGTTCAGATACCACAACAACAGAACGTTCAACAGAATTTGGGATAAATACTAGCAAATTACATAGCACCCCATTTTCATCCCAATGGAAACAACCTCAGTCACTACACCAGAAATTACTGTGGTAAATTCATCCACTGATAGCTCATCAACCACAACATCTGCAATTTACAAGACTGAAGATTTCACTGTAACTGCTTCTTCTATTTCTGGTACTGCAACTGCTACATCTAATGAGTCAAAACCTAGTGAGGTCCTTTCTTCTACACAATTTTCCCACTCACCTAGTACTCCAATGGAACTTGCGTTCACAACTTCTAATGAAATATCAACTGTCCATCCTAGTGAATCGCAACCGTTTCTACAGAGCAGACAACAGAACAAGCTTCTAAATCTTCTACTGTAACATCAGGAACACAAGAGAAATCAGTAACCTCAACATTTACTGAACCAGCAACTTTGGAATCTTTCCACAGTTCCATTATGTCAACATCTGAATATTCAACTGCATTTGAAATTAACACTAAAGTAAGTGACATCACAAGATTCTTCTACGGAAGAAACAACATTTCTGAATTCATGGAAAACTACTGAGATGCAATCGTCAACAAACACTGGAACTACTATGCCAGAAGAACTAAACCAGACATCCTTTGAGACAAGGTCCACCAAAGAGTCCTACACCACACAATTTCACAGTCATACAGCACACCTTGGAACCTGCAGGCACACAATTCTAATACCTTGTCAACTGGAAGTATTGGTGAATCAAAATCATCATCTTCAGATTTGACAGAACAAACATCTGAATCTACGTTTGTAACATCAAGAATCAAGACAATTCTGAAACATCTCAAACATTGAAACCTCTACATTCTCTCTTGCACAGTTCAGATACCACAACAACGAACGTCAACAGAATTTGGGATAAATACTAGCAAATTACCATAGCACCCATTTTCATCCACAATGGAAACAACCTCTTACTACACTAAACAGATTACTGTGGTAATTCATCCACTGATAGCTCATCAACCACAACATCAGCAATTTCAAGACTGAAGATTTCACTGTAACTGCTTCTTCTATTTCTGGTACTGCAACGCTACTCTAATGAGTCAAAACCAGTAGGTTTTCTTCTACAACATTTTCCCACTCACCTAGTACTCCAATGGAACTTGAGTTCACAACTTCTAATGAAATATCAACTGTCCTCCTAGTGAATCACACCTCTTTCTACAGAGAGACAACAGAACAAGCTTCTAAATCTTCTACTGTAACATTAGGAACACAAGAAATCAGTAACCTCAACATTCACTGTACCAGCAACTTGGACTCTTTCCACAGTTTCCATTATGTCAACTTCTGAATATTCAACTGCATTTGAAATAACACTACAGTAAGTGACAGCACAAAGATTTCTTCTACAAGAAACAACGTTCTGAATTCATGGAAAACTACTGAGATGCAATCTCAACAAACACTGGACTACTATCCAGAAGAACTAACCAGACATCCTTTGAGACAGGTCCACCAAAGAGTCTCCACCACCAACTTTCACAGTCATACAGCACACATTTGGAACCTGCAGGCACAAATTCTAATACCTTGTCAACTGGAAGTATGGTGAATCACAACCATCATCTTCAGGATTGTCGACAGAACAAACTCTGAATCTACGTTTGTACATCAAAATGCCAGACAATTCTGAAACATCCTCAAACATTGAACCTCTACATTACTCTCATTGCACAGTTCAGATCCCACAACAACTGAACGTTCAACAGAATTTGGGATAAATACTAGCAAATTACATAGCACCCCATTTTCATCATCCACAATGGAAACAACCTCATTCACTACACCAGAATTACTGTGGTAAATTCATCCACTGATAGCTCATCAACCACAACACAGCAATTTACAAGACTGAAGATTTCATTGTAACTGCTTCTTCTATTTCTGGTACTCAACTGCTACATCTAATGAGTCAAAACCTAGTGAGGTTTTCTTCTACACAATTTTCCCACTCACCTAGTACTCCAATGGAACTTGGTTCACAACTTCTAATGAAATATAACTGTCCATCCTAGTGAATCGCAACCGTTTCTACAGAGCAGACAACAGAACAAGCTTCTAAATCTCTACTGTAACATCAGGAACACAAGAGAAATCAGTAACCTCAACATTTACTGAACCAGCAACTTTGGAATCTTCCACAGTTCCATATGTCAACATCTGAATATTCAACTGCATTTGAAATTAACACTAAAGTAATGACAAACACAGATTTCTTCTACGGAAGAAACAACAGTTCTGAATTCATGGAAACTACTGAGATGCAATCGTCAACACACTGGAACTACTATCCAGAAGAACTAAACCAGACATCCTTTGAGACAAGGTCCACCAAAGTTCCTACACCACACAAATTTCACAGTCATACAGCACACCTTTGGAACCTGCAGGCACAAATTCTAATACCTTGTCAACTGGAAGTATTGGTGAATCAAAATCATCATCTTCAGGATTGTTGACAGAACAAACATCTGAATCTACGTTTGTAACATCAAGAATGCCAGACAATTCTGAAACATTCTCAAACATTGAAACCTCTACATTACTCTCATTGCACAGTTCAGATACCACACAACAGAACTCAATCAACAGAATTGGGATAATACTAGCATTACATACAACCCCTATTTTCATCCACAATGGAAACAACCTCATTCACCACCAGAAATTACGTGGTAATTCATCCACTGATAGCTCATCAACCACAACATCAGCAATTTACAAGACGAAGATTTCACTGTAACTGCTTCTTCTATTTCTGGTACTGCAACTGCTACATCTAATGAGTCAACCTAGTGAGGTCTTTCTTCTCTACCAATTTTCCCACTCCACCTAGTACTCCCACATGAGACTTGAGTCGACAACTTCTAAGGAAATATCAACTGTCCATCCTAGTGAATCGCACCGTTTTCTATAGAGCAGACAAACAGAACAAGCATCTGAATCTCTACTGTAACATTAGGAACACAAGAGAATCACCAACTCAACATTCACTGCTCAGCAACTTTGGATCTTTCCACAGTTTCCATTATGTCAACTCTGAATTTCAACTGCATTTGAAATTAACCTAAGTAGTGACAGCACAAAGATTTCTTCTACAGAAAAACAACATTCTTAATTCATGGAAAACTACTGAGATGCAATCGTCAAACAACTACTGGAGCTACTATCCAAAGAACTAAACCAGACATCCTTTGAGACAAGGTCCACCAAGAGTCCTACACCACACAACATTTTACATCATACAGCACACTTTGGACCTGCAGCACAAATTCTAATACCTTGTCAACTGGAAGTATTGGTGAATCAAACCATCTTCAGATTGTTACAGAACAAACATCGAATCTACGTTTGTAACATCAAGATGCCAGACAATTCTGAAACATCCTCAAACATTGAAACCTCTACATTACTCCATGCACAGTTCAGATACCACAACAACTGAACGTTCAACAGAATTTGGGATAATACTAGCAAATTACATAGCAACCCAATTTTCATCCACAATGGAAACAACCTCATTCACTACACCAGAAATTACTGTGGAAATTCCATCACTGATAGCTCATCAACCACAACATCTGCAATTTACAAGACTGAAGATTTCACTGTAACTGCTTCTTCTATTTCTGGTACTGCAACTGCTACTATCTAATGAGTCAAACGTGAGGTCTTTTTCTTCTTCACAACATTTTCCCACTCACCTAGTACTCCAATGGAACTTGCTTCACACTTCTAATGAAATATCAACTGTCCATCCTAGTGAATCGCAACCGGTTTCTACAGAGCAGACAACAGAACAGCTTCTAATCTCTACTGTAACATCAGGAACACAAGAGAAATCAGTAACCTCACATTCTGAACCAGCAACTTTGGACTCTTTCCACAGTTCCATTATATCAACTTTGAATATTCAACTGCATTGAAATTACACTAAGTAGTGACACACAAAGATTTCTTCTACGAAAAAACAACAGTTCTGAATTCATGGAAAACTACTGAGATGCAATCGTCATCCAACACTACTGAGACTACTATGCCAGAAGAACTAAACCAGACATCCTTTGAGACAGGTCCCCAAAGAGTCCTACACCACACAAATTTCACAGTCATACAGCACACCTTTGGAACCTGCAGGCACAAATTCTATACCTGTCAACTGGAATATTGGTGAATCAAATCATCATCTTCAGGATTGTAACAGAACAAACATCTGAATCTACGTTTGTAACATCAAAATGCCAGACATTCGAAACATCCTCCAACATTGAAACCTCTACATTACTCTCATTGCACAGTTCAGATACCACAACAACTGAACGTTCACAAATGTGGGATAATACTAGCAATTAAATAGCACCCCATTTTCATCCACATGGAAAACCTCAGTTCACTACACCAGAAATTACTGTGGTAAAATTCATCCACTGATAGCTCATCAACCACAAACATCAGCAATTTACAAGACTGAAGATTCACTGTAACTAGCTTCTTCTATTTCTGGTACTGCAACTGCTACATCATGAGTCAAAACCTAGTGAGGTCTTTCTTCTACACAATTTTCCCACTCACCTAGTACTCCATGGAACTTGAGTTCACAACTTCTAATGAAATATCAACTGTCCATCCTAGTGAATCGCAACCCGTTTCTACAGAGCAACACAGAACAGCGCTTCTAAATCTTCTACTTAACATCAGGAACACAAGAGAAATCAGTAACCTCACATTCACTGAACCAGCAACTTTGGACTCTTTCCACAGTTCCATTATGTCAACTTCTGAATATTCACCTGCATTTGAAATTACACTAAAGTAAGTGACATCCCACAAAGATTTCTTCTACGAAGAACACAGTTCTGAAATTCATGGAAAACTACTGAGATGCAATCGTCAACAACTACTGAGCTCTATGCCAGAAGAACTAAACCAGACATCTTTGAGACAAGTCCACCAAGAGTCCCTACAACCACACAAATTTTCACAGTCATACAGCACACCTTTGGAACCTGCAGGCACAAATTCTAATACCTTGTCTCAACTGAGTATTGGTGAATCACAAATCATCTCTTCAGGTTGTTGACAGAACAAACATCTGAATCTACGTTTGTAACATCAAATGCCAGACAATTCTGAAACATTCCTCAAACATTGAACCTCTACATTACTCTCATTGCACAGTTTCAGATACCACACAACAACATAACGTTCAACAGAATTTGGGATAAATACTAGCAAATTACATGGCACCCCATTTTCATCCACATGGAAACAACCTCAGTTACACACACCAGAAATTACTGTGGTAAATTCATCCACTGATAGCTCATCAACCACAACATCAGCAATTTACAAGACTGAAGATTTCATGTACTGCTTCTTCTATTTCTGGTACTGCAACTGCTACTCAATGAGTCAAAACCTATGAGGTCCTTCTTCTACACAATTTCCCACTCACCTAGTACTCCATGGAACTTGAGTTCACAACTTCTAATGAAATTCAACTGTCCATCCTAGTGAATCGCAACCTCTTTTTACAGAGAAGACAACAGAACAGCTTCTAAATCTTCTACTGTAACATAGGACACAAAGAATAAGAACCTCAACATTCACTGACCAGCAACTTTGGACTCTTTCCACAGTTCCATTATGTCAACTTCTGAATATTCAACTGCATTTGAAATTAACACTACAGTAAGTGACACACAAAGATTTCTTCTACAGAAGAAACAACAGTTCTAGAATTCAGGGAAACTACTGAGATCAATCGTCAACAACACTGGCTACTATACCAGAGGAACTAACCAGACATCCTTTGAGACAAGGTCCACCAAGAGTCCTACCCCACAACTTTTACAGTCATACAGCACACCTTTGGAACTTGCAGGCAACAATTCTAATACCTTGTCTACTGGAAGTATTGGTGAATCACCATCATCATCTTCAGGATTGTCGACAGAACAAACATCTGAATCTACGTTTGTAACATCAAATGCCAGACAATTCTGAAACATCTCAAACATTGAAACCTCTACATTACTCTCATTGCACATTCAGATTACCACACAACAGAACGTTCACAGATTTGGGAAAATCTAGCAATTACATACACCCACACCCCCCTTTTCATCCACAATGGAAACACCCTCAGTCACTACAACCAAAATTACTGTGGTAAATTCATCCACTGATAGCTCATCAACCACAACATCACAATTTACAAAGACTGAAGATTTCACTGTAACTGCTTCTTCTATTTCTGGTACTGCAACTGCTACAAGTCTAATGAGTCAAAACCTAGTGAGGTCCTTTTCTTCTACACAATTTTCCCACTCACCTAGTACTCCAATGGAACTTGCGTTTCACAACTTCTAATGAAATATCAACTGTCCATCCTAGTGAATCGCAACCGGTTTCTAAGGCAGCAACAGAACAACTTCTAAATCTTCTACTGTACACAGAGAACAAGAGAAATCAGAAACCTCATCATTCACTGAACCAGCAACTTTGGACTCTTTCCACAGTTCCATTATGTCAACTTCTGAATATTCAACTGCATTTGAAATTAACACTAAAGTAGTGACATCACAAAGATTTCTTCTACGAAGAAACAACAGTTCTGAATTCATGGAAAACTACTGAGATGCAATCGTCACAAACACTGAACTACTATGCCAGAAGACTACACCAGACATCCTTTGAGACAAGGTCCAAACCAGAGTCCTACACCACACAATTTACAGTCATACAGCACACCACCTTTGGACCCTGCAGCACAAATTCAATACCTTGTCAACTGGAAGTATTGGTGATCAAAACCATCATCTTCAGGAGTTGACAACAAACATCTGAATCTACGTTTGTAACATCAAAATGCCAGACAATTCTGAAACATTCCAAACATTGAAACCTCTACATTACTCTCATTGCACATTTCAGATACCACAACAACTAACGTTCAACAGAATTTGGGATAAATACTAGCAAATTACATAGCACCCATTTTCATCCACATGGACACAACCTCAGTTACACACCAGAAATTACTGTGGTTAAATTCACCACTGATACTCATCACCACAACATCAGCAATTTACAAGACTGAAGATTTCACTGTAACTGCCTTCTTCTGTTTCTGGTACTGCAACTGCTACATCTAATGAGTCAAAACTAGTGTGGTCCTTTCTTCTACACACATTTCCCACCACCTAGTACTCCAATGGAACTTGCGTTCACAACTTCTAATGAAATATCAACTGTCCATCCTAGTGAATCGCAACCGGTTCTACAGAGCAGACAACAGAACAAGCTTCTAAATCTTCTACTGTAACTATAGTGAAACAACAGAGAATCAGAACCTCAACATTTCACTGAACCAGCAACTTGGAACTCTTTCACAGTTCCTTTATGTCAACTCTGAATATTCACTGCATTTGAAATTAACACTAAGTAAGTGACATCACAAAGATTTCTTCTACGGAGAAACAACAGTTCTGAATTCATGAAAACTACTGAGATGCAATCATCACAACACTGGACTACTATGCCAGAAGAACTAACCAGACATCCTTTGAGACAAGGTCCACCAAAGAGTCCTACACCACACAATTTCACATCATACAGCACACCTTTGGAACCTGCAGGCCAAATTCTAATACCTTGTCTACTGGAAGTATGGTGAATCAAACACATCCATCTTCAGGATTGTCGACAGAACAAACATCTGAATCTACGTTGTAACATCAAGAATGCCAGACAATTCTGAAACATCCTCAAACATTGAAACCTCTACATTACTCTCATTGCACATTTCAGATACCACAACAACAGACTTTCAACAGAATTTGGGATAAATACTAGCAAATTACATAGCAACCCACATTTTTCATCCACAAGGAAACAAACCTCAGTTACTACTACACCAGAATTACTGTGGTTAAATTCATCCACTGATAGCTCATCAACCACAACATCAGCAATTTACAAGACTGAAGATTTCACTGTAACTGCTTCTTCTATTTCTGGTACTGCAACTGCTACATCTAATGAGTCAAAACCTAGTGAGGGTCCTTTCTTCTACACAATTTTCCCACTCACCTAGTACTCCATGGAACTTGCTTTCACAACATTCTAATGAATATATCAACTGTCCTCCTAGTGAATCGCAACCGGTTTCTACAAAGGACAACAGACAAGCTTTCTAATCTTCTACTGTAACATCAGGAACACAAGAGAAATCAGAACCTCAACATTCACTGAAACGCAACTTTGGACTCTTTCCACAGTTTCCATTATGTCAACTTCTGAATATCTCACTGCATTTGAAATTAACACTAAAGTAGTGACACACAAGATTTCTCTACGAAGAACCAACATTTTCTGAATTCATGGAAAACTACTGAGATGCAATCGTCAACAAACACTGGAACTACTATGACCAGAAGAACTAAACCAGACTCCTTTGAGACAAGTCCACCAAGAGTCCTACAACCACACAAATTTCACAGTCATACGCACACCTTTGGACCTGCAGGCACAAATTCTAATACCTTGTCACTGGAAGTATTGTGGAATCAAAATCATCATCTCAGGATTGTTGACAGAACAAACATCTGAATCTACGTTTGTAACATCAAAAATGCCAGACAATTCTGAAACATCCTCAAACATTGAAACCTCTACATTACTCTCATTGCACAGTCATGTACCACAACAACTACGTTCAACAAATTTGGGATAAATACTACAAATTACTAGCACCCCATTTTCATCCACATGGAAACAACCTCGTCACTACACCCCAGAAATTACTGTGGTAAATTCATCCACTGATAGCTCTCAACCACAACATCAGCAAATTTACAAACACAAAAAAAAAAATATTTCCAATGTGAAATTTTACAGAATGTCAATCAAGTCAAATTCTGGGAAAAATAACATAAAATAACTTGTATGTTTGTTCTAGAAATTGTTGTCTTGTATTTCGCTGAGAAGGTTCCATAGAAATAGATGGAGCACAGGATGAACTCATCCTGTACTTGATTTCTTACTTTTATTTGTTATGGGGCTCTCGAATGGCATGTATATATATAAATAAGAGAAGTGACTCAGAGCTTTAGTGCACCAGGTGGGGAGCAAATATAAAATGTACAAAAGTGTAATAGTTTAACAGCATTTCGAATTGAACAGTAACACCTTCCCCAGAAAAAAATTATTATGACAATAATTCCTTTATTTATATGGCGCACACAGATTACGCAGGGTTACACAGAGCTTGCCAAATCAGTCTCTTATTTACTTTCATAAATATTTTATTATTTTATAAAGCCCACAAAAACATAAGAAGGCAAAATACAATGCAGCAATAAAACTTTCTTTAAAAAGTTACTATATACCATAAACAGAGCCTGTAAAGAGTCACCACCTGATCAGTTCGGGGGCTGGGATGTTAGGCCCCTTCTACACTCGTGTTGCAGATAACGTCAGAGTCTGATCAGGGTGCGATCAGGGTCAGTGAAAAACTGACATTTTGTATCAGAGTGCACGCACCCTGATCGACTCTGACGTTATCTGCAACACGAGTGTAGAAGGGGCCTAACATCCCAGCCCCCGAACTGATCAGGTGGACTCTTTACAGGCTCTGTTTATGGTATATATGTAACTTTTTAAAGAAGTTTTATTGCTGCATTGTATTTTGCCTTTCTTATGTTTTTGTGGGCTTTAAAAATAATAAAATTTTATGAAAGTAAATAAGAGACTGATTTGGCAAGCTCTGTGTAACCCTGCGTAATCTGTGTGCGCATATAATAAAAGGAATTATTGTCATAATAGTTTTTTTCTGGGAAGCTGTTACTGTTCAATTCGAAATGCTGTTACTGTTACACTTTTTTATACATTTTATATTTGCTCCCCACCTGGTGCCTAAAGCTCCTAGTCACTTCTCTTTTTATATATTACATGCCATTCGAGAGCCCCATAACAATAAAAGTAAGAAATCAAGTACAGGATGAGTTCATCCTGTGCTCCATCTTTTCTATGGACCTTCTCAGCAAAATACAAGACAACATGCGATCAGGGTTTGGTCAGTGAAAAACTGACATTTTGTATCAGAGTTCAATCAGTCTCAGTTTTTGACGCGCGTTTTCAATGCAATTTTAATGCGTTTTTCATGCGCAGATAACGGAAAAAGGACTCTTTTCTATGGCAATTGATGCGTGTGTATCAGAGTGCAATGAGTTTTTGATGTGTCTCCATAGACTTGTATGGTGCGCTTTTCACGTGCGTGACTTGCAAAAGTAGAGCGTGCCGAGATTTAAACGCACGTTAAAAAAAAATGTGTGTGAAAAAAAATGCAAGTCTGAAAAAGCCCGTTGATTACAATGGGTCAGAGTGCAATGCAAGTTCTGCACGTCAAAAGCGCGCCCAGAACACGCACGTGAAGAA
This sequence comes from Engystomops pustulosus, assembly GCA_019512145.1. Taxonomy (NCBI): domain Eukaryota; kingdom Metazoa; phylum Chordata; class Amphibia; order Anura; family Leptodactylidae; genus Engystomops; species Engystomops pustulosus. Next base: position 75,931,243 of record CM033643.1, on the reverse strand, counting down.
CGCAAGTGTAGAAGGGGCTTAGGCCTACACCGACAATTTCTGGGCGTACTAAGAAAAGGCCATCAATATTAAATTGATGCGTTTTCATTTTCATCGCACTTTTTTATTTTTACTAATTTTTTTTATTTTTCCCGAGAAGAGCTGTGATGTGAGGTTCTTTTCTGCATTACAAATAGCACTTCATAGCGACGGTATTTAATATTCCATGCCGTGTTCTGGGAAGCGGTGAAAAAAATCTGAATGCAGTGAAATGGGTGAAAAAATCTGCACTGGTTTCTTGTGAGTTGGGATTTTACAGCTTTTACTGTGCGCCCCAAATTATATTTTTGCGACTTTCGGGGATGTTTTTTAAGGACTGTATGGCCATTTCATCACTTTTTATTGGATTATTTTATATTTTTCAAAATAGCAAAAAAGTAGCATTTTCCACTTTGAGCACTATATTCCGTTACAGGGTTAAACTCCGGGAAAAAACGTTATTATATTTCGATAGATCGGATATTTTGGGATGCAGCAATACCTAACGTGTTTATGATTTTAAACTGTTTATTACAGTATATACTCAAGTATAAGCCAAATTTTTTAGCACAAAAAATGTGCTGTAAAACCCAAACTCGGCTTATACTCAAGTAAAAAAAAAAAACCTCACCTTTCCGGTGTGCCCTACAGGTCTTCTGTGCGATCTGTCCGTCGGCAGCAGGTCCGTGCGACATCACAGGCTCTGACATCAGCCGCTGCAATAGTATTGTGTGTGCCGGCAGCTGACGTCAGAGTTGTGAGTTGTGAACTGTGGGTGTTTGATGCAATTTGCTAAAATATGCCCCAAATTTCCAAAACTATTCAAAAATGTAAAAAAATCCAGTAGGGTGAACATTGTAGCAGAAAACAACAATGTCAAATGTCCAAATAGTCGTTTTTTCTCCATCAATAAAGATTTGAAAAAAGGGAACAAATGACTGTCCCAAAAGGGTATCCATGAAAACATTGGCTGATCCCACAAAAGATGATGCCAAAAGTTTTCTACACCGATAGAAGTTATGAATGTCAGAATATGGCAATACCAAAAAAAAAAAAAAGATTACTTTTTTGAAACCTATTAAAACATAACAAAACTATAGAAATGTGTTATTTCCATGATCATACTGATCCAAAGAATATAGAGGATGTATTGTTAGGACTGCCCCAAGCTCTGCCCAGACAACTTCCACCTACCTTGGACGCCAACCGGTCCCCTGCCACTGCGCCTGGTGCAGAGTTTCAATGTGTATCAGGCATAGGGACAGGAGACAGATGGGAGAGACGGAAATTTCCCCACTGAAAAAGTCAGACAACTTCCCTTTAAAGAGGTGCCTTGTTTTACATTCATGACATGTGACAAGTGACATAATCGCAGGTCCTTTAGCCTTCTAAGAACAGCAAACTGTACACCATGTATGTGTTTTTCATGTATCTACACAAAATCACAGCAGTCTCCATGGAGGATGTAGAGGAGTAGAAGTCCATGGAGGCTGCTGTGACTTCATGTGTACAAGTTTGCTATTATTAAGAGGCTAAAATACCTGAGATTATGTCACTCTGGTTCCATGACATGAACTGTGACCAGTAAGGAGGCATAAAGCATGGGAAGGATTGGATGGGAGGGGCTGGATGAGCAGGACACGTCCCATCTGATGCCAGGAAATATAAGATAAAAGGTGATTTATGTGGATGTAGGCGAAACAATTTTTTAGCTAAAAGAAGGTTGTCAGTGAGAGAATAGGGCTCTATGGGAATCAGTCACTGGCTCTATATGTGCAAATGTGGTAACAGGTTCCCTTTAAGGACTAAGTCCCTTTAGCCCTGTCATACCAAGCCCAATTTTTTAAATGTGTCCTGTGACACTATAGGTAGTTATAACCCTTGAACACTTTAACATCCAGGAGATTTTGAGACTGTTTTCTCCTCACACATTGTACTTAAAATGAGTTAAAAATAGTGGTTTGCTTAATCATACACTGCTCAAATAAATCAAATTTATTAACCAATGGTGGCCTGGATTTGGAGTCACAAAATTAAAGTGGAAAAACACACTACAGGCTGATCCAACTTTGATGAAATGTCCTTAAAAAAGTCAAAATGAGGCTCAGTATTGTGTTTGGCCGTTATGTGCCTGTATGCCCTCGACATGCTCCTGATGAGGTTTACGGATGGTCTCCTGAGGGATCTCCTCCCACACCTGCTCTAAAGCATCCACCAACTCCTGGACAGTCTGTGGGGCAGCGTGACGTTGGTGGATGGAGCAAGATATGATATCCCAGATGTGCTCAATCAGATTCGGGTCTGTGTAACGAGTGGGCCAGTCCACAGCTTCAATGCCTTCATCTTGCAGGAACTGTACATATACTCCAGCCACATGAAGTCAAGCATTGTCTGGCATTAGGAGGAACTCAGGCCCAAGAGCAGCTACATATGGTCTCAACAAGGGTCTGAGGATCTCCTCGGTACCTATCGGCAGTCAGGCTTCCTCTGGTGAGCACATGGAGAGCTGTGCCGCCCTCCAAAGAACTGCCACCCCACACCATTACTGACCCACTGCCAAACCGTTAATGCTGAAGAATATTGCAAGCAGCAGATCGCCTCTCCACTGTGTCTCCAGACTCGTCACGTCTGTCACATGTGCTCAGTGTGAACCTGCTCTCATTTGTGAAAAGCAAAGGGCGCACACAGCCAGGCATAGAATGGAATAGGGCGCCATTCAGAGAAGAGTTGCATTGTCACATGATATGATATTCCATATCATAGGGGGTATTTACAAATAAGACATTACAGAGTACAAACATCATATGGAACAATAGTCTATTAACACTGTATAAGACTTGCAGCTCCAATAGAAGGTTATGTTACCATAGCAGCTCTGCCCCCTCTAATGACAGTGTGCACTTGTGCACATAGTGCCATCAGCAGTATCGTGTTGTATATATGACAGCCCAATCCTTTACTGTGACAGGGGGCTGATATTATCAGTCACCTGTCACACCTGCACCTGTATTCTGGGGGGTCTGGGACCACCATCAGCCCCAGCCCACTCTGTAGGTTGAGACAATAAAAAAGTTGTTCACCACTTATTTACACAATGAAATATTACTATAATTGTCTCAACTGGCTACTTAAAGAGGACCTGTCACCTATAAAAATGGCACTAGGAGCTTAGTAAAGTAAGCAGCTCCTAGTGCTAAATGGACGCAGCAGTGTTTTACTGCTAGCGTTATCTGAAACCACCGATAACGCTACCAAACACTGCTGTGCTGTATACTAGAAACACCAGACCGCTTTGAGAGTATTCAGGAGGGGGTGGTCCAGGGAAGAGGCAGCGCTGCCACTCCTTAGGCCAGCAGTGACTGCTGCACGCCATGCGGCAGTCACTGGAGGTTTCCAATAACGCTAGCAGCGTAACACTGCTGCGTCTGTTTTAGCACTAGGAGCTGCTTACTTTAGTAAGTATAGGTGACAGCTCCTCTTTAAGCACAGAAAACAAGGGATATATCGATTTTCTTGTGTAAATCGACATCTATTAACACTTTATACGACTAGGAGTTACATTACTGTCATACTCCTCCTCGGCTAAAAATACTCCTCAAAATGGTGAGAGGAATATTATTACCCTTCTGGAAAACTTTACTACGACAGCTGATTGCACAGGTTCTTACAGACATTGGCCCAATATGTGGTGTTTTGTGGTGATTTTCACTTTGTTAATGTGAAATGTAGTTTTTATATAGGATGGGCTATATTAGGGGATCTTATTCTTTTTTTTATTTTTTTATTTAACCCCTTACCAACATGTGCTGTAGCATTACGCTACGTTGTTACATTACAGCATATATTACAGCACATTGTAATGTATGAGGAGTAAAATCCCCATATACTGCCATACTGTAGCATGGCAGTATATGATAGGATCTTACAGACAACCTAGGGTTAATGTACCCTTGGGAGTCTGAAATATAGTAAAAATAAAAAAATAAAAAGTTTTAAAAAATATATATAAAAACCCTAAAATTTCAAATCACCCCCCTTTCCCTAGAACTGATATAAATATAAATAAACAGTAAAAATCATAAACACATTAGGTATCGCCACGTCCGAAAATGCCCAATCTATCAAAATATGATAACCGTTTTTCACTGCGTTTAACCCCGTAACGGAAAATCGCGCCCCAAAGTCGAAAAAAAAAAACATTCTATAAAAAGTGATCAAAACGTCGCACAGTCCTAAAAATGATAACATTGTAAACGTCATTAAAATCCCCAAAAAACGACACCACCCACAGCTCCATACACTAAAGTATGAAAAAGTTATTAGCGCCAGAAGATGGTAAAATCCCCCAAAAAAATTTTGTACAGGAGGTTTTAATTTTTTTAAATGTATGAAAACATAATAAAACCTATATACATAATCGTTCCGACCCAAAGAATAAAGTAGACATGTCATTTGGGGCGTAAAGTGAAATTCGTAAAACCCAAGCCCACAAGAATATGGCACAAATGCGTTTTTTTACCACTGCATTTGGAATTTTTTCCCGCTTCCCAGTACACGGCATGGAATATTAAATACCAAAATTTTGAAGTGTAATTTGTTACGCAGAAAATAAGTCATCGCACAGCTCTGTACATGGAAAAATTAAAACGCAAAAACTAAAAAGGGCTGCGGCGTTAAAGGGTTAAACCTTTTTCCCAGAGTGGGACATAAACAAGTGATCATTTGCTCAGAGTAATATATTGCCATTCTAATGTATTGCAACATATTACATTAGTCAGACTATGCATCTGCTGAAAGCACGCTCGAACAGGCATCTACTGGAACTAGTACTTGGGGACCGTCTGCCAATATTCAAGTACAGGCATATACAGCTCCCTTTACTTTCCCCTGCAGGGGATTTAGGACAAGTAGAAAGTTCCACACAATCGCCTGAGAGCGAGAAACGGACAGGGGCTTTGTGTGACTCAGCACACTACATCATCAACCACTTCCTCAGAAAGGTGGGGCCAAGAGAGACTTTATGTAGAGAATTCAACCTAAAGCAGCCCTCAGGAATTGTCTTCAGAGAGTCACATGTCTCTCTCATTCATAAGGGGGCTGGGTTAGAAGTGTCAGCGTCAGTAAGGAGGTTAGGTATACAGGGGGAGATATATCATTAGGCAGGATTTTGAGCAGTTGTCTATGTGTTAGACCCGCAGGTTTCCAACAGTTGGATTTATAGTGCGGTGTTTGTGCAGTGTTAAATGCCTTCCTATGTGAGTATCAGCTGTGTGTGCTCTATGCGAATAAACTGCACCAGTCGCATGTTTAACATCTGCTCAATTTCTGCCTTTTTGCAATGTTTTTGCACAGGAAATTCTCAGATACCTCAAATATAATATTGAGTAAAAACTTCCCCCTGTAGTAGCAATGGACCTACATACACTTTGCCTTCTTTTGAAAATTCTCAGTTGATAAATGTGGTGTTGCACACTCTGGGGTGTATTTTTTCTGCCAAAAAAAAGCAGAAATTTTTGTTTGCTCAAAAATTTGCGACAATTATACACCAAGAAGCTACATAGGACTAATGATAAATCTATGCAGACTGCATACTACAGCTCCATGACGAACAGGCAGCATCAATAAAAGTCTTTTTTTAGAAGAATGGTGGCTCTAATCCCATGAAGAGAGGCATTAGTGGGACATGTATAAAGACATATAGAAGGTAAACCTTCTTTAATATGGGGTGTGCTACACACTTCTGTCAGAGTCTGCATGATAAATGTGGTGCCCATTTATGTGCAGAAATGTGTCCCTGAAAATAAGAAAATGTCTTATATTAATTTTTGCTCCTAAAGAGGTACTAGGTGTTATTTTCAGGAAAGGTCTTATTTTTCCCTGAACATGATGCACAAATATTGTTGAACATTAACAACATTTATCACATGAAAAACAAAAAAGATGCTTTCCATCAAGAAAGCCTTGTTATTCTCTGTCTGTATATGGAACGATTCAACCATCTACAAAGTACCCTAGAGGGTGTAAAAAAGGTTTAAAAAAATCACCCCCTCTTTCCCTGATATAAAACATAATAAATAGTAAAAATCAAACATGTTAGTATTTGCCATGTCTCAAGATGCCCGATCTATCAAAATATAAAAAAGGTTATGCTTGGCGGTGAAAATATCACCCAAATGTCTGAAACGCTCCTTTTACACCATTATACAGCACATAAAATTTTTTATAAAAAGTGATCAAAAGGTCGAACAGGCCTAAAAATGGTAGCATTAAAAATGTCATTAAAACCTGAATAAATCTGGCATCACCGTGATTGTACAGAACCAAAGAGTAAAGTAGATGTATCATTTGGAGCGCCTAGTGAAATTTTTAGAAACTGAGCCTGCGAGAAAGTGACGCAATTTCACTGCATTTGGAATTTCTTCCAGCTTCCCAGTACACTGCATGGAATAATAAATAATGTCACTAAGAAGTAAAATTTGTTACACAGAAAATAAGCCCTCATACAGCTCTGTACATGGAAAAATAAAAAAGTTATGAGATTTTGAAGGCGGAGAGCAAAAAATGTATGAAAAAATGCTGCGTCCTTAAAGGACACCTGTCATCAGGTCTGTGTCACTTGTCCTGTCACCACTACCTGTTGGAGCAGCTCACAAGGATCCCATCACAGCCTTTATCTAGTTATTTCATACATTAATCATTGTAAAAACATCTATTCTTTATTATGTAAATTAAACGCATGCAGTAAACGCGACGTGTGACCGCACCCTAAATGTTACACAATGCAAATCTCTTCTTCGCAGCTGTTGTATTGCATTTCGAAAGGAATGTGAACCCAGCCTGACTGCATAAAGTATTAAACAGCTTGAACACTGAGGCTGCATTCACACATTGCACTGCTTTTAGTAAATGTGGGCCAAACTGCACTGTGTAGTTTGCCTGTATAGTATGCAGAGGGCGCCAGATTCAGGATTTCTGGTGCACGTTCTTCATAAATCCGGTGCCCCTGCACTTCTGACAGAGTGCACCGTTTTTTTTTTCAGGTGTACCTTTAACATGGGGCGTGCACCACATTTCTGTCAGACATTACATGATACTTTATTTGGTTATAATAGGAAAATATATTGGAGTTAAACTACTGAACATTTTAGCCACTTGATTGTTCGGACTTGCACCTTGTATCCATAGTTTCTTCTGTCGACAAAATGTACAAGGGTTCCTTTACATGGTTATCAATTCAGTGATTGTACTAGTTATCCAAGTCTTGGCATTGTAATCCGCTGCATCCATATAGTCTAAATTGCAAGAGGCCAGCACCCGTCTGTTAGGGTGAAGAAACACGTGGCGTTTTTACTATGTGCGTTTACAAAACGCATCCGGTTTTGTCCGTTTTTAATTGTGCAAATTTGGAAAACCGGACAAAACCGCATGCGTTTTTAACCCCTTAACGCTGAAGCCACTTTTCACCTTCCTGACACGGCCCATTTTTTAAAATCTGACATGTGTCTATTTAAGTGGTTATAACTTTGGAACGCTTTATCGTTATTCGAGACGAGCACTCGAGCATCGGGAAAAGTTCGTCTCGAATAACGAGTACCCGAGCATTTTAGTGTTCGCTCATCTCTAGTACATAGTCATTTAGACCTTTTGGTTTAGCTGTACCCAAGGTGAATATCCAGCGGGATTCTCTTTGGCAGACCATTTTGTCATAGTCACCCCCTCTGGTTAAGGGGTTAACATTTTCTATGCCCTGGAAGCTGATCACTTCGGGACGTCCTTGATGATACTCCCAGACGTGCCTCGCGACCGGGGTATCTTGTTTGTTAACTATATCTCTGACATGCTCTCCTATTCTCGTTCGCAATTCGCGAATTGTTTTGCCAACATATTGGATGGAGCAACTGCAGGTAAGTAAATAGACGATTCCCGTGCTTCTGCAGGAGATAAATTTTTTGATGGAAAATATTTTACCTGTGCTGGAGCTGTGGAAGCTAGATCCTTCTCGGATATATTTACAATTCTGACATCTTTTGCATTTAAAGGTGCCCGATGGAGGTTTAGAAAGCCAGGTCGATCTGGTCATCGGCATTAGATGGCTATGGACCAAACTATCGCCAAGATTTCTCCCTCTACGAAAGGTAATTTGCGGTGCATCCCCAATAGAGTTGCCGATGTCCGGGTCACGTTGAAGGATCCCCCAGTACATTTGGAGAGTCTGTCGGACCAACTTATGTCCCGCATCAAATGTCCCTATTATACGGGTCTGAGATTCCACAGTGGTTTTGGGGAGAGGATTTAAGAGGTCATTTCTATTTGTACAGAGCGCATGTTGGTAAGCGCTTCTCAGTACTTTGTCAGGGTATCCCCGTTGACGAAATCGTCGATGCAGGTCTGCTGATGAAGAGATAAAATCCGGAAGGAGAGTATTGTTTCTTCTTGCTCTCAAGAATTGCCCTTTGGGTATGCCCCTTAACAGGGACTTGGGATGATGACTCTGCCATCGCAGTAAGTTGTTCGTTGCTGTCGGCTTTCTGTACATGTGAGTGGTTAGTTGGCCTGTATCTGATTTTTTGATGGTAAGATCCAAGAATGTGATTTGAACCGTTTGAAATTCAGATGTGAAATAGAGTCCTATTTCATTGTTTTATTCAAACAGGCTACAAAGTCCTTGTATTCATCTGCGGTACCTTTCCATAGAATGAGCACGTCGTCTATGAAACGTAGCCACAGTGTCACATTATGAGCCCATTTGTCCATGGCTTCACTAAACACTATCTCCTTCTCCCACCAGCCCAGGAAGAGATTTGCATATGTGGGGGCGCATGGGCTCCCCATTGCAACCCCCCTGAGCTGGTGGAAGTATCTGCCATCGAACACAAAGGTATTGTGCTCCAAGACGAATCGGAGAAGCTCCAATGTGAATCTGTTATGCCTCTGACATTGGATGTCTCTGGTGTTTAGAAAGGACTCAACTGCATGATAGCCCTTTTCGTGTGGAATTGAGCTATATAAGGCTTCCACATCGAGGCTGGCCAGATGTACACCAGGGTCTAATTGTAGACCTTCAAGGCGTCGCGGGACATCCATGGTGTCCCTAATATATGAGGGTAACGTGGCAACGAAAGGACACAGAATTTGATCAACATACATGCTGATATTCTGAGTGACACTGTTAATGCCACTCACAATAGGTCTACCCTTTAGGGGGTTTAGACCCTTATGGATTTTTGGGATACTGTAAAAAGTGGCTGTGGTGGGATGTTTTGGGAGGAGAAATTGGTACTCTGTTTGGCTGATCAATTTTTCTCTGAGAGCATCTTTGAGTATTGTTTCTAGTTTGTTACGTAGAAGCATTTTTGGATTTGAAGGCAAAACTCTGTAGCACAGTTTGTCATTGAGAATTTTTTTGCTCATCAGAGTATATTGTTCTCTGTCCATGATGACCAAATTACCGCCTTTATCCGAAGGCTTTATTATTATGGACTCATCTTTCTCAAGATCCTTAAGGGCCCACCATTCATCACGCGAAAGGTTCTGACACTGAGTTTGTTTCATGTGTGTCTTCAGTAGATGATCCGTGACCACCTGTAAAAAGGTGTCGATCAAGGTATTATCATTAAGAGGGGGGAATTTAGTTGATTTCGGCCTAAAGTTGGTAAAGGGGCCTTCTCCCTCTTGTTTATTGCCTTCCTCTAGGAGGCTTTCTAATGTCGTTAGACAGTCAAGGTCTATGGGCTCTAATCCCAATTCCTGACATTGGCGTCTATCATGCTGCTGAAAGAATTTTTTCCATTTCAGCTTTCTACAGAAGAGATTTAGGTCTTTAACCCAGGTAAATAGGTCAAATGATGGTGTGGGTACAAATGACAGACCTCTCGAAAGTACTGTGTGTTCAACTGCTGTTAGAGTTCTGGTTGAAAGATTGATAATCTGCATTGTGTCACTTTGAGGTGTCTTTAAGTTTGTCAGTTTTCCTTTCGCCCCCGAAGTTGGTATTCTAAGGGTGGCGGGTCCTGAGATAAAAAACCTCCCCTAGTTGCTTTTTGAGATCTGCCTCTATCAGTGCCTCTGGCTCCTCTACCTCTCCCCCGCTTGGGGGTGCCTCCACGTCTACCTCTACCTCTGGAGGTACCTCTGCCTGAAGTATCACTATCGGAGTTATCGTTTTCTGACGAAGTGATATCAATCTCCGATTCTTGGACCCTAGTATCCCCCTTGGGGTTCAGGTCTAGAATGTTTCCTTCCTTGAAGTCTATAGTGTCTCTGCAAAATTGAAAGTGCTTCCTTTCTTTGATTTGTGCAGTGAAGCGTTCGATAGTATTCTGCAGTATTTGTTCCTTGCGCTCAAACTCAGGATTATTTGAGAATTTTTTTGCGCTTTCTATATTTGCTTTTAGCTGCGCATCAGACGACACTAGTTTGATTTTTTCTTCCTCTAGCAGGAGGTTCATAAAACGGAGAGAGGAGTCTATGGATTCCCTTTCCCACTTTTTCAATAAGGCTGGGGATCTTATCCTAGCAGATGGTTACTGGGGTGAGGCGGCTGTATGTAGCGGTGTTACTGGGGACGAGGCGGCTGTATGTGGCTGTGTTACTGCTGGGATAGTGGAAAGGAAGCAGGAGGATGTGTGTGTACGATACACTTAGTGGGATTTTGCGCCCAGGGGCCCCCACCAACCTTAATCCGGCCCTGTGGATACATCTGTGTGTAGTGGTTCTTGTAGCACTGACTACAACAGCAGTTCTCATTGTGGATCTCCCCCCAAAAATTCTTGTGCACCTTTTTCTACCACACTCTTTTTTCTTTCCACTTTCACTCACACTATTTAGTGAAATACTACCATCAGCAGGCTATTAGAGATCAGCAACAGTGACGGGCCTACCAATCTCTATCAGATGTTAGGCTGCCATGGCAAGCCGCCAAACTGGTGCCCTGCCTGTATGAATATTATAGCCCCTACAAGTCTGGGATTCAATTCCTACATATGGGACTACTTTTAATCTGAAGTTTCAGGACCTTTGAAAACTGAAATTATTATGCTTCATAAACATTGTGTGATGGGTGAAAAAAGACACCAGAGTGTTCAACTTCCTCAACAAGTCTTCAAACCATTGTTGTGGTTTATAAAGTAGTCATTACTTTCTTATTCTAGGTGGGTGGTCCATTGCTGGGAGCCTTATTGAGCACAACAAGTGGGCTTCCTTGTATTACCAAACGACTTGAGAAGCTGGCATCACAGGGGGAAATTTAGTTGATTTCGGCCTAAAGTTGGTAAAGGGGCCCTCTCTCTCCTGTTTATTGTCTTCCTCTAGGAGGCTTTCTAATGTCGTTAGACAGTCAAGGTCTGTGGGCTCTAATCTCAATTCCTGACATTGGCGTCTATCATGCTGCTGAAAGAATTTTTTCCATTTCAGCTTTCTACAAAAGAGATTTAGGTCTTTAACCCAGGTAAATAGGTCAAATGATGGTGTGGGTACGAATGACAGACCTCTCGAAAGTACTGCATGTTCGACTGCTGTTAGAGTTCTGGTTGAAAGATTGACAATCTGCATTGTGTCACTTTGAGGTGTCAATATGTTTGTCAGTTTTCCTTTCGCCCCCGAAGTTGGTATTCTAAGGGTGGCGGATCCTGAGATAAAAAACCTCCCCTAGTTGCTCTTTGAGGTCTGCCTCTATCACTGTTTCCGGTGCCCCTGGCTCCTCTACCTCTCCCCCGCTTGGGGGTGCCTCCACTTCTGCCTCTACCTCTGGAGGTACCTCTGCCTGATGTGTCACTATCGGAGTTGTCGTTTTCAGACGAGGTGATATCAGTCTCAGATTCTTGGACCCTGGTATCCCCCTTGGGGTTCAGGTCTAGAATGTTTCCTTCCTTAAAGTCTATAGTGTCTCTGCAAAATTGAAAGTGCTTCCTTTCTTTAATTTGTGCAGTGAAGCGTTCGATCGTATTCTGCAGTATTTGTTCCTTGCGCTCAAACTCAGGATTATTTGAGAATTTTTTTGCGCTTTCTATGTTTGCTTTTAGCTGCGCATCAGACGACACTAATTTGATCTTTTCTTCCTCTAGCAGGAGGTTCATAAAGAGAGGAGTCTATGGATTCCCTTTCCCACTTTTTCAATAGGGCTGGGGATCTTATCCTAGCAGATGGTATTAAATTAATACGAAGGCCCCTGGGAACTATATTGTTTCTTAGATATGTTTCTAGAGATTGGACCTCCCACCAGCCTCTTAGATGATCCTTATATGCTTTAGTTAGTTGTCTAAAAGCATTAGTGATGGTAAGATTTTGTGTTGGTGGAGGTAAGTCTTTGTCTGAGAATACTTCTCTAGCTTCTGTCAGCCACTTACTCGTGTCTATTTCCCCTGTGAGAAATCCTGCCATCTCAATTGATCATCAAATTTTGAATATATTTGAACTAAGTACAAAAACACACTCGTGAAATTGATATGTTTACGTTTCATTAAACTAAATGACTAAATACAAAAATTCTGCCTGACTAGAAACGTTTAAAAGACAATATAAATTTTATTATTTACTATTAAAAACGGATGGGACTAGTCCTATCGAGTACACACTGATACTTTTCAGGCATTGGCCAGCATTGACGGACTAGTGCAGTGGTCCTATCCCCAAGACAGCCCTGTTTAGGGAATTGTATTGCACTGTCCCGGTTTTGCGAGCCACAAGCGGTCTATCATAAAGTGCTTATTTTGATAGCTTTGATAGGCCTGTGTGAAGGTGCTGGTGTTTGCCAGTGACCTAATTTCAAATAACCATTGTTAGTTACACCTAACGCGTTTCTGCATCCCCTTATTTGTAATGGGATACGTCCTCAGAGGTGCTTAAAAACTGTAAAAGGATGATGATATTAGGTATTGGATCACATCCCTAGCATTTCCCCCCA
>CM033643.1:75808586-75918294 GCA_019512145.1 Engystomops pustulosus | reverse complement strand
TATTACTCCATAATATTAATATCACTTGTATTTTCTGTATGTGAGAAAAACATCTACAAACACACTAAAAGCCAAAAACCCCGAGGGCACATATCATGTGAAAATATAATATTGTTCTTTCTCAAAGCGTTTGGCCCAGGATGGCATAAGCTGACACGTCAACAGACCCCAGATCGGCCTGCAAGGGCACTGCCCCAGAAGAGTAGTCGTCTATGACATCCTCTACACGGCAACAGTGGTCTAGCCTATGGCAGTGTGCGGACACTGCTAAGGTCATCATGACAAGCAGTCGATCATTGCCTGGTTCAGGTTCCATGGGTGGGAATATTTGTATCAAAGACCTTTGTTTTTTACAAAAAAAAAACATCATTCAATAAAAATGCCATAGTTCCCCAAAACAAATAAGAGAACACAAACAAAGCCTAAATCACAACAACCCCCAGCCGGTCCGAACACCCCATAGAATAAAAGTATTTATTGAACCCCACGAGGAAATGCAGTAAAACCTTCATAAATATTATTTTTGGGCTATACTGTGAACACCAAAAAAAAAAAAAATAAAATCATGCCAATGGATGGCATGAGGGCCGAACTCCTGCCCTCAAAAAATAAAAATTTCTTAATTTTCAACATTAGGTTGATACCAACCCCAAATGGTAAAAAAACATTGAAAAAGCACACTCATCTTGCAGTAAAAAAAAAAAATACATAACATGACCCCAATAGTGAAAAAAAGCGAAAATTTTATAAGCCTGCAAAAGGTGAGGGGCCCATGAGGAACAACTAAATCCTGGCAGCTGGCAAGGGCCTCATATCCTCCCCCGCCTTGCTGTGTGCCATAAAAAAGTACTGCCACGTGGTGTGTGTGTGGGGGGGGGGGGGCGAGTCTCTACCGGAAATTGCAGAACAAATGTTAGGTGGGTTTGTCTTTATAATATTTGCAATTGTACAGTTTAATGGCTAAAGAAACAGTAACCGACACAATTTGACCATTCTAAATTTCACCTCCGTTTTGATTAATTACTAGAAGAGTCTTCAATGGTTAACAATCTTCCTAAAAGCTTTTTCTGGATTTGAGTGGTGCAGATTCAATGGGTTTAAGGATATAGGGGTTTATGATGTTAAATCTGGAAAATTTAATCAACGTATTTATCCCCAAAAAGATCAATTACGGAAAATATGGAGGGGGGGGGGGGGGGGGAGATATTTGATTTGTAAGACGCGTGACAAAATATATTATCCAGACATTTAAAAGAAATTATGAAAATAAAGTAGACAGCAACTAATTTAGGTGGTAAAGCTACCTGAAAAATCAGATAGTTCAAAATGGCAAAGTTTGCAAAAAATTCATCATGTTTTCTTTATGTAATAAACGTACTCATCAGCCACATTTTTCCCTATCCACTAAAGGAAGTACAACCCATGTGTGGGAAAAAAACAATCTGAATCATTTTGCTAAATAACATGTTCAAACGTTTATACCCATTTAATCGATGCAATCAGAATCCAAAAAGTGACGAGCCTGAAGGGGATTCCGGGAATATGAACGTCCTGACACAAAAACCCCATGATGATATCAAAAGGATACAACAATACTCAAATGTCATTAGTCACAATGGAGCGTAAATAATTTTGATTTTATTACTTTACAATTACAAATTTATGGCCGCTTTAAAGTAGGTGGAGGAGTTACACTAAGATGGCCGCCACTGGAAACTACCATTCCCATGATCCTGTTAGTTCTCAGTACGTCCTCTCCTCGTTATAGCACTCTGCTCCCAGTGATGATGTAACAGGTTTTCTTGTCTTTGTTATCCCCCCCATAGTAATAATGTGAACTGCATCACTACAACACTGCCTACTGGATGCCTGCATAACCACCGATCTACAGCCAAACAAAGTGTTGATCACATGACCTGCCAGGCAGGGGCCGGACAGGTATGGCATGGGTACCAGGCGGCCATCTTCGTTCTGCAACGGACCGCGCGGAGGAATTAAGGCCCTGAGTAAAAAGGGCCAGTAGCATTGTAATCTTCTTCGTCTATGGTCTCCCGCCTTTTTTGTTCTGCTAAGGGAGCAAAATTTTAAATACAACTAATTACACCCATATAGCTTATCTTTGACGGACCCAGGGTATATGAATGATGCTGTTCCGGGAATACCCCTTTAAGCTAACAAAATAGCTGTGTCCCTTAAGGGATTTAAGGAAACCTACCATTTGATTTCATGCATTATGAACCAAACTGGTTTTTCGAAAAAAAAAAAAAAAAACGTTAAAATTAACCCCTTCCGACATTGCGTACTATTACTGCATGGAGTGCGTTTCCATCAAAAGGCAGTAAGATAGTAACGTCAAGCTTCTGGCGCCGGCTCCGTTCATGACCAAACCCGCCGACAGTCCCACACCACCGCCTCTACACGCCGCTGTCGCGGCTGCCCGGCATTTAGCTGGAATCTGACCCCTGCGGCTCTTCCTGGTGGGGTCCGCTGCTCCGCGATCCGTACCCCGGGCTGCGCGATCTGCCTTCCGGGGAGCGGGTCCTGGCCTGCAGCATCTCAGCGTGTACATAATATAAGTGTATACATCTGTTTACACTATATAGGTTACGAATAGCTTGGACAAGCGATCATGGATCACTTGTTCAATCTATTAAACACACCTACCTTGAAAAGGATTATCCCCTAGAGGTCTAAAGATTGACAAATCTCCACTACATGTATTTTGCGAGAAATCCACAAAAAGTTGAACAACGTGCTATACAAATGTTCAAATTGATTTGATGCAGCTCATTGTCCTCCTATAGAGAAAACATTGGACTAGATCTGAAGCAACAAATTTTCTGTTTGAGAGCATTAACTTCTTTTACAAATGAGGCGGGAATATACACGGGCGATCTAAATACATAAAGGACCTTGATCTACAGAGGAGGATATAACTAAACGAAAAAGGAATATTACAGGATTGAAGACAATGCCCAAAAATCGAATTTATGATTGGAAGATTCATCCCCCAGAAATTATGGGAACATCAGATCCATTTTGAAAAAAAGATATGATTCACAGGCATCGGACACATCTGATTATCAGAGAAAGGTTAATTTCACGTCATCAGAAGGAGAAGCATCAGATACTTAATCCAACAGGAATGATTAAAGAGGATGAAGACATCTGGATAACACCTATCACGAAAAGATACTCCAAGCAAAGCTTCTACTGAAAATCCATCAAAAAAACGGGTAACCGAAACAGAACGAAGAAAATACAGAGAAGAGATACTCAACTCGCATAAAAAGAAATAATTATAGCTAAATAGATTCACAGGACAATGTTTGAGAGGTCTTTCACCCCAAGTCTGTCAAAAGACCAGTTGTCGGTATAGCTAAAGGACTGAATTCGTCCCAGTCTCAGCATTGTTGACATTTTTTTTTCAACTCTGCTGGATGTAAATCGATTCGTTAGAACAATTACTGTAAAGAACATTTTTTTGATAATGTACCAATGACCATGACAGTCTCTCTCCATGAATCATCTTCGGCGCAGCGGGGATAGATCAGAATTCACTGACCTAAGGTTTCCATGAAAAAAATGCTTTTACCAACCCTTAACGCTCTGCGCCGTACTCTACGGCTTCAGATGTATAAAGGGATGTATAAGAGGGCCTCCACGGCTGATCCTCTTCATACAAAGTGGGGGTTTTTGCACAATGCATAACACCCCCACCGCTATAACCGCAGTCGGTGCTAGCACCGATCGCGGCTATTAACCCCCCCCTTTTTTGCGCCGGCAAGTCGCCGCGGCATTAAAAGACGGCGGCGCGCGTCGCCGCCATTTTTTTTTCACGCCACGCCCTCGACGTCATCTGGGGCCGGCGATCGGTTTGGCCATGTAGCCTCGGGTCTTCTTTTGAAACGAGGCTTCTGCAGCTGCAGTATTCTTTACTGAGCCATGGCTCATTGTAATAATGTGCTTCAAAAAGGCCATATATTGGCAAGCAGAAGTATTGCAGGATACGGGTAGCAGCGATCTGACTATCGAGGGTTAATGTACCTAGCTGGTCTGAAAAGATAGTGAAAAAAAAAAGGAAAAAAAAAGTTTAAAAAATAAAAAA
The DNA here is from genome assembly GCA_019512145.1 of Engystomops pustulosus. Lineage (NCBI taxonomy): Eukaryota > Metazoa > Chordata > Amphibia > Anura > Leptodactylidae > Engystomops > Engystomops pustulosus. The sequence goes on along the minus strand of CM033643.1, from coordinate 75,914,186 downwards.
AATTATAAATTTAAAGTTTTCCCAATCACCCCCTTTTCCCTAGAACGAGATAAACATATAACAGTAAAAAAGCACAAACATATTAGTAATTCCGTGCCGCGTCCAAAATGCCGCTATCTCATCGATAAAAAACGGTTCGGCCGCGGTGGACCTCCGAGTCCTGAATGGCGGCCCAAATTGGTCCGAAATGCGACTTTTACCCTTTTTCTACATAAAAAATGAATAAAAAAATGGATCAAAATAATCGACATCCCTCAATGGAAGCAAGGAAAACGGTTGCCTCATTTCGGCAAAATTGCCACCTCACACTCTCCGTGCTCACAAGTATGAAAAAGTATTAGCAGTCAGAAGAGGCAAAAAACTTTGTTTTCTGTTTGTACACACATTTTTAAAATTTTTGAAATGTATTAACCACAATAAAACCTGTTAAATTTGGTACACCACACCACCCGCGATCGCACCGAACCAAGACTAAATAGGCATTTTATTTTGGAGCGAAGAGTGAAAGTCGTGAAAAACTGCTCCCACAAGAACGTGACTGCACGTGACATTTTTTTTTCAATTTTTCACATTTGGAATTTTTTTTCAGCTACGCAGTAAAGCGCAATGTTAAAAAATCATCATCGGGAAAGTAAATTTTGTTCCGCCCAACATAAGCCTCACATAGGTCTGTACACGTAAAAATGAAAAAGTTATGGATTTTTGAAGTTGAGATCTAGAATCGCCGAAAAACCTGCTCTTAGGGTAAGAACTTACATGAGCGCAGTGGGAATTTAGGACCTGCCACTTGTAAGATGCTTCAATGTCAAATATGCTACAACTAACATGAATTTTTATACGCCAATAAAATCCAGGGTACCTGCATTAGATCTCTTTCAAACTTTATTGAGAAGGGTTCATCAACGAAATAAGTTAACTCATTCCCAGATCATTCCCATGGCAATAATCTTAGTAACAAAGCCTTCAGTGTACAAACTCATAAAATACATCCCCATCTGATAATCCGTACATCGGATAAAAGTAGCTCGTGGTGTCATGGACGCAGGTTTTCTATGTCCATTCTAGCTAGAAATTTCTATATGACCCCAAGCGTACATTAGACGCCCATCAGCCCCAACATCGTCTGCCAAGAACTTTCAATCAATTGATTAATGAGGTATAGCTTGGGGGTCCGAGAGAAAAAACACGAAGTGTGTGAACATTGATAATCCAAACATTCCATATTCCATGTACGTCCCAAAACACTCAGAAAAAGATGGGCCCTCCGCCCCCTCATCCCCTCGTCCAATCACTCAGGCATTGGGTCTCATCAAGCGAGCGTCTCAGGGCCGGGGTGGGAGTCGCCCTCCAACCACTGGTCACTATAACCCGGCTTCCTTAATGGGACAGTTCAGACGTACTAGACTACGTTTCTTGGAGGATGTCACAGTGAACGATTCCGTTTTTTTGCACATGGAATTATCTGCCTCTATTCTGTCTCCCCCAGGCCATACCCATCACTGCCGTCCAATACCATGTGGATAACTATCGTAAATTTGACACCTGACACTGACCGAAAAAGCCGTCCTATTAATCTGGCATCGAATATTTTATTAAATAATAACTTTTTTATGTTCCATAATGAATATGGGTAAAGATGCTGGCCCGATGGTCAAAATTTTCCTTCCCCCTCATTGGGCCATATTATTTATGGCAGGGTGGGAAGAAACCAATATTTTTTCGTCCAACCAATTTTTTTACGCAACATTCTTTTTTATGGAAGATATGTGGGACTACATCTGATGGTATAGCAGGGTGATGCAAAAGAGGTTCAAAATTTTGGCTCGTATATCAACAATAATGACATCATTTAAAACTTTCCCACGTCAGAACACCATCCACCAGCAGACTCTTTTTTAGATATTAATTTGAGAGTCTCACTTGGGATGTGAATCGGTCCACAACAACCATGGTTTGAACACCCCAGCAGGGGAATTTCATCTTATCGCATCTAGTTCCATCCTAACAACCGTCCATGCATTCCTTGGGAAATTCTTACGAGCGAAGCGCTGTGCTCAACGACACAGAGTTTCCATACAAATCCCGTGGCCATCTCCGAATAGATTGAAGGAAGGGGTTACTCCCCCCCCGGGACTAAAAATGCTAAAGAAAAGAAAGCCTCAAGTCAATCTAAAAGAACTCTAAAAGAAAAGAATACTACTCCGCCACAACTGGCCAATCCATCATGTCCCCACGTTTAGTACTCCATACGCGCACATTTAATAAGATTAAAAAATATTATCCAAAAATAACATTCCGTTTTAAAACCAGGACACAACAGTGTGTGAGATAATGAAGAATGGCCACAGAAGTGAGCTAAACGAGTAAACTTAGGTAACCATCCTTTCAACCCCGCACATTTATTCCAGTTAACAGTGTTAACTGTTGTCCATGACGGCTTCTACAATGCTGGCAATAGATGTCGTTTTTTTCTATAATTCACGCAACAGGACCGTTAGAGTTTCAAATTGATGATAAGACAAATAGGAAAAATAAAACGTTGATTATTGTTACACACAATACGTTGTATACATCATTCAATTCGCATGCTTCTCCCATATCTATTGGCTGCACAATACAAAATTGAACACAGGATCTCACCCATAAATAGTATAAAACTTCGACTCCAATGCCTCAGGAGCCGCGAAACATTTTAGTGACATAAAAAAAAAACACAAAAATAAAAATCTCTCCAGTTTCCCTCCTCCGCTGTTTTCGGCCTCGAAACAGGTTAAGAAACCATCCATACGGCGGCAACTGTATAAGAACTCCCTTCTTACGTGGAGGCGTTTTATGCTTTCTTTGAATGCTAGATAATCCTCTTGAATCCTCAAAAAACTATTAGCCTACATATACTAATATACAATATGTATGCATAAAGTTTTTCATTTTTCATCTTTATTTTATGTCTTGTTCCGCTAATACATAGGGTATAACTAGATTGCAGGTGCCGTAACCACAGGAAATGATGGCATCCAACTTAATAGTTCAGTTGTGCCACAGTGTAGAAGTGTTGTTTTATCGGGGTTGATACCATGATTAAGGCTATCCGCATGAGCTGCACGCGTAGTCTCTGCCAACGGTAACCGACACCTTTCATGCACAGGTTCATTGCGGCTTTTCATGGATATCGCATAATTGATCCTTTATTGACCCACAATGCTCCGGTTTCTTTCTCAAACTCTTTTTGGATTCCCCTATGGATGCCAGACACGCGTGACCAGCACGGGACTTAAGAGGAAACCCAAGCTACAGACCATCAGCCAGGGAATGTGAGACACCCCCTTTTTTTTTCTTTTTCTGGGTTGTTTGATATGATTAACACACTTTGAATAAAAAGAAATTAAATTAGAATAAAGTTAAGTCCCCTTAAACAAACATTCTATACACATCCATAAAGTAAAAAACTGAAAGCAAACCAAAATAGCCCACATTTTGGTATGGCCGCTCCGTAACACTCTGTACCATAAAGTCAGCACACATCTTGGACCCGTATTGGTGAACACGCCATGACCAAAAACGCGAAAAAATCACCAAAAGGTCATTTTTTTCAGAAAATCCATGCACAACATGTTCTAAAAGTGAAAAAAAAAAAGTTTTTCACCAAAATGTACCACTGAAGGAAACTCAACACGTAAAAATAAGTCCTAAACCATCGGTCAACCTGGGTTTCCAGTTTTGACTTCTCCAATTTATGATCCATCCTAGTTGTTCTGAGGATGGTAACGTACAATCCCCTGTGTCGGATAGCTTCCTGTTCGGGATCCGTGCACAATCAACAGATCGTCTAAATACGGAATTAAGAGACATCGCCTGTTCTTAATAAGGCCCCCACTTTGATAAAATTTTGAAAAACTCCCTCGAGCTAAGTCAGCGCTTGACTGGAAGTGGTGTATCCGCCCTTCTGGGTTGATAACCCGCAATCCGGAGAAATTCTGGGACGGTTGGGATAGTTTGGTACTGATAATAGCCATCCTGTAGTTCCTCGTCACATGAATGCCCCCAGAGGATCGGCATAATTTGCTACTTATCGCCATTTTTGAATTTCCTGTTAGGATTACTGATTTATACCTTTCAGTTTTGCAATGCATCCTGAAAGAACCTTTGGTTTTTTAAATTAGAATAAAATGGGGAAGTAAATGACCTTCTATCTGCGAGAACGAACAGGATGATGACATCTATTCTATTAATTTCTGTATTTTCTTCCCCGCTGCAGGGGCAAGTTAATGGTAATGGCTGTCTGGTAAGAAAAATTTCTGGGGATGAAAGAACGTTTATCTCCAGCCTGTACCGTCTTCTACAGTGTAGAATCCAGGGTTCGTGTTATTCTGTCCCACTTGCTGGTAAAACGTTAGAGTCCTTCCCTCCACTCTGGCGGCAGTTTCTGAAGATGGTGGTGTTGCTGGCGCCAGCGGAGAAGCCCCTTCCTCTCCCCCTTTGTGGCACGCTCCATTGCCCCTGCTTCCTTTCCCTCGGAAGGAAGTTCTTCTCTTTCGGTCCCCAAAAAGCGAGTTTTCTTCTGACCCACTTTTTGCTTCAGGAAAGCTTTTTGGTTCCTAGCCGCTGCCTTTTCGAGGAGTGAGTCACTCGTGACAAAGAGGTACTCTCCTTTTGAAAAGGAAAGCCATAATTTACAAATTTGACGGAAATCGCCTGTCCACTCGTCGTATCAGAAGCGTCTTCTTGCTGAATACTTACTTCTTACACCCTCATGCTGAGGCGTCCGCGACAAGGCAGCGCGGACGGGATATGGCGTGTTTCTAGGAGAATTCTCTGGATTACCATCCTTATTAGGATTTTCGAGGGGTGGTTTCACCGACAACCAGAAAAACAGTGTACGAGACACGATGTTTTGGCGCTATTAGACTCAGATTCCACGTGGCCGATGCCCCATGGTTTCGTCACCGACCGATCTGCTTTCCGGTCCATGTGATTCGGTAGTTGGGGATAGCATCTTCAAAACGAAGATCGATCGTTTTGGCAAGCTCTTTGTTACTGGGATATCCACTTTTTGGAAAGCATTCCAGATGGTCGATTCGCCCGCAGCAAATGAAGACATTTTACACTTTCTCTGATAGAGATCTTCTGTTTTCCTGGCTCTCTCCATTGTCAAGGAGGAGAGCTACGGTTGTGTGTGAGTGGAAGACCCTCTCTTGTGGCGTTATAGAATCACAAAAGCTTCTCCTGGTTGATTTTGGCGCTTCAATGGCGTCAATCGGAAGCGTGGCGCTCATGGCTGGCAAGAGGGTCTAGGGTCTTCCGACATGACAAATATCTGGATTCCTCTTAAACAGCAGATTGGTGGAGGAATAGATCTAAGCTAAGGAATTCTTGACTGAATCGTCAACCTGACTCAGCTCACTTCCGGACTCTGATTGGTATTATACTCTGGGCTTGTTGATAAGGCTCCTAGGCAAAGATTAGCTCCAGTGAAGGCTAATGACATTGAACCTCCCCTTAAAATAAAGTTTCCATTTCGTCCAGAAATGGATGTTTTCTCCTCGTTTAAAGGCTATCAATAAAGTCTTTGCAGTGGCTCTATAGTCTTAGATAACTTGTTTAAAGCCATATTGCATCGTCTGAGGTGACTTTTCTTTTTCTGCAGCTGTTTGAGGGCAATCCGGCGGTTCTCTTCTCCTTTTGGTTTCCCTACATAGAGAGGAGAATCGTATTACTATTTAACTGTAACATAAGTACTACGTTGTATGGGAGAACACCCCAGTCACACATAGACACCCCAAACCACTTCACCGGAGCTAGGGCGGTGGATACACAGCACTATGTAGACACATATATATAGATAAGATGCATTGTCCAAGATCTGATATATATACCAGGAGGTATATGGTCATACGTGCCTTTAGCACCCACCTCGTGAGTAAGGCAATAAATATGGCCCGGAGGTTAAGACCTGAAGTAACATCGTTTGTTTTACCCAAACGATTCATCACAATTCATTGGTACAGGATAGCTCCATTGGTTATATGTCCTTACACTGCTAGGATCAACAAACTCGGAGTTCCACCTACTGCATTTAACCTCAGGCACTGTGCGTCCCGCCATTTTAAATCTTTACCGCCCACGCGCCGGACTCTGCTCCCGATTACCTCATTTCCGTTCGCCCCCAGAATTTGTCACTGGCGGCCAGTCGGCACCGCCGCCATTTTGTTTAAGTCGCGGATTCGTAGAACCGCACGGGGTCGCAGACAGCCGGCTACCGGCCCCAAATGCCGACAAGTAAGGTCGTATGCACCGATGGCTGCTGGCGGTAGGGGTAGAGAGGAGGATCCCCGCTCCACAAAAAAACCCATGCTCCCCTCTCACTGTCCCTCTTGGATGGAAGGATCGGAGGGAGATTTTCCCTACTACCTGCCCTGTGTAGGGAAAGGACGACACGTAGATGCAGGGGTGGGTATTTAACTTCTCTGCTTCATGTCCCTACCGAGTCAGTGGGTCATCCTATCCCATGGGGGCCCGTCTTGGGGGACCGCAATGGAAATAAGCCCTTCTTGTCCAAATTGCCAAAAACAATAGATTGTATAGCCAATAAAAGTGACAATGCAGAACTGCTTCTCTTGCGGCAGCTTTCTCTTGATGCCCTGAAGTGTGCCCATACAGCAGTTTACCACCACATAGGGGGGTTGGTTAGACGCGGGGAGGATTGGTGTTAAATTTGTTGAGCGTTTTTGGTATTTTTATCGCACTTGGGATGATGATATTAGGTATTGGATCACATCCCTAGCATTTCCCCCCATATTACTCATAATATGATAGCACTTGTATTTCTGTATGTGATAAAAACATCTGACAAACACACATAAAAACCAGAGGGCAACATATCATGTGAAAATATAATATTTGTGTCATTCTCAAAGCTTTTGGCCATGATTGCAATAGCTGACACTTCAATCAGGACCCCAGAGCTGCCTGCAGGCACTGCCCGAAAGATATCGTCTTTGACATCATCTTAAAGGCACAGTGTCAGCCTATGCATGTGCGGACACTGCTAATTTCATCATGAACAAGCAGTCAGATGATTGCTGGTTCATGTTCCATGGTGGAAAAATTGAAAACCTTTTTTTTTTTACAAAAAAAATAATTCAATAAAAATGCCCATATGCCCCAAAACAAATAAAGAGAACACAAAAAAAGCCTAAATCACAACAAACCCCACCGGGTCCGTAACAACCCATAGAATAAAAGTATTTATTGAACCCGCACGAGGAAATGCAGTAAAACCTTCATAAATATTATTTTTGGGCTATACGGTGAACACCAAAAAAAAAAAAAATAAAATCATGCCAATGGATGGCATGAGGGCAGAACTCCTGCCCTCAAAAAATAAAAAAGTTTCTTAATTTTCAACATTAGGTAATACCAACCCCAAAATGGTAACATTGGAAAAAGCATCTCATCTCGCAGAAAAAAAAAAAAAATACCATCACATGACCCCAATAATGAAAAAAAGCGAAAAATTTTATAGCCTGCAAAAGGGGCCAATGAGGAAACTAAAATCCTGGCAGCTGCAGGGCGCTCATTCCCTCCCCCGCCTTGCTGTGTGACCATAAAACAAGTAACTGCCACATGTGTGTGTGGGGGGGGGGGAGTCTCTACTCGGGAGAAATTGCAGAACAAATTGTTAGGTGGGTTTTCTTTATATCATTTGCAAATGTGTACATTTTAGGGCTAAATAAACATTTAACCGACACAATTTGACCATTCTAAATTTCACCTCCGTTTTGATGTAATTACTATGAAGATCTCAAGGGGGGTGGTAGCTGAGAGGAGGACACTGTGTAAGTTGAAGTCTATTCTGGAGAATAGCTCCCATCCCTTGCATGAGACTGTGGTGGCATTGGGGAGCACATTCAGTGACCGACTGCTTCACCCCAAATGTGAGAGGGAGCGATATCGTAAGTCATTCCTCCCCGCTGCCATCAGGCTGTTCAACAAACAAGGCCCAAACAGAAGTAACCTGCGCCCCCCACCTAACCAGTCCCTGCAAGTCCCATCCACAGACTAAACATCAAACTGACGATCATTGCTTGTCTCTTTTTTGTCTTTTTATCCCCCTTTTATTTTTGTTCATTTATCCCTAATATTATTATTGTTATAGTTTCTGCTGCTGCAACACTGTGAATTTCCCCACTGTGGGACTAATAAAGGATTATCTTATCTTATAAGGAAAAAAAAAACAAGCATTTTATGGAAACTGTTTATTTCATTCAAGCTTTAACTTAAATCACAAAAGCAGCTCAGTGACCCATGTTATCAAAAGTAAAAATTACAGCTAGATGCACATCACAGACTTCTAGAACCATAGAGGGTAGGCAACCCACAGGGATTTTCATACTGTATAGTATAAAGTTATGCCCAATTAGATACAGAACATTGATCCAAAACTTGTAGAACATTGTGTGATGAGGCCTTTTATACATTGGACCTTACAACTCATGTGGGTTTCTCCATCTATAAAAGGTTACAGTGATTCTATAGGACTATCAAGGTACATCAACAGTAGTCATCAACAGGGTGGTTAAACTGAGGCAAGAGATTAACATGAAACATGCACTGCAGAAAACATGTATTAGAAAAGCAAAGTTCTTAGGGAAGTCATTTCACAATCTCAACAACAGAAAATAAAAATGGTAATGTAATTAAAGTAACTTGTCCACGGTTTAAGTAGGACCCGAATAATTTAATCTTAAGTGCTAACCCTGAAACTGAAGAGTCTCATTCTTAATAAGTGCTTCTGGGTATAATCTGTAACAGTACCAACACCTTAACCAGGATAGAAACCATTACAATTTTACAGCATTTCTATAGAAAACAACTTCCCACACCAGTATAAATACGGTAGAAATTTAAAAAGACACAAAATTGCACTCAGAGAAGAAATCAAACTACCTTTAAATGCAGCCTGAAGACCACAAAATACACAAACTACAAGAATAGAGCTAAGCATTGCAAGCAAACAAGCTACCTAAAACCAATTATGGGAAACACTGTCCCCGATAATTAAGTACACCTGTAGTGTAACATATGAGGGATCACTGCCCCCGATATAACACTGTGGTAGGCAAAAACTACCAATTTTGTACATAACCCACTATGGAAGACACTGCTCCCGATAATGTTAGTTCAAATTCATGATATAAGTTACTGGAAGTTCTGCTTTAGGGTATGTTCACATTCAGAGGGAAAAATCCGCTGCAAGATTTTTTTTTTTTCCCCCCCATGTGTTTTTGAGTCAGTGCACATTCCACCTTAATATCGGACAAGTCCTTTTATCCCTCAACAAGTGGGAAAAAGAAAACCAGATTGAAAGATTTAGTAGATTTTGAGATTGATATTTCTATGTCAGAAAACACAAATATGAACATACCCCATAAGATGTCAACCATGGAAATAGCTTACTATCCAGAGTTTACATCGGAATAAATATTGCCAACAACACAACCTTCCTAACTTAATATAGCAGGATGGAAGTACAGGACAAAAGTAAGCTTCAAGTGGGACATCTTAATAAATGAAACCCCAAAAGGATGGCTTAGGAGCCGTTGTGTATGCCCACTAGCCATTACCAACCACGCCGACTGGTGGCTGGCAGCCTTCATAAGCAGCAGGTTTTATCTCTTTGCCATGGCACAAGACATTGATCAGAAACAATGTCTATAAATAAAAACAATGTAGCTCAAGGCTCCTGGACTCTATGGACCCCAAATCATATTTTTTAAATCCACATTAACAGCTGCACATGAAGGGTGCCAGACACCAATAACATAACCCTATAATAGATGGCATCTGTCTCACTGCGGCAATTGAAAAAGGTTTCCCTTCAGTTTAGGCCTCGATTTGCGTGGCACAGGGAAGTGCAGAAATTCCAGTATCATGTCTGACCAGTTAAGCAGATGCTGCTTTTATCATAGGAAAAAAAAAAATCCGACAGTATAACTGTCAATTATGGAAGGCACTGCTTCCGATAATTACCAGGATAACAAAATTAACACTATTTATAGTGATCGCTGTCACTGATAAATAAATATGTATTCAGTGCTGTAAAGACGCTCAGAACCCTTCCAGTTTGTACGCACGATTCACATAACGACTGCTCCTGCACCGCAGGTAAAATAGCAGCAGATGACCTGAAAGAGGCGGCCTAGAAAACATGGTAAATAAGGGGGTAAAGGCCTGTCTCAGTGCTGTAAAACGTTTGGTATAATCTAGCACCTGGAGATTTCTGAGGCTAGAGCTGCGTTCACACGTGTGTTTTGTAATGCAATACAACAGCTTAGGAGGTTTGTCTAATTGCATTGCATTAACATTTCGTAGATGCAAGTGTTAACAGTGAAATGAGGCAAATCTCCTCAGTTGTTGTATTGCATTTCAAAACACAATGTAAGTGCCATATGTGAATGCAGCCACAAAGTACAAATATACATGGAAAGGGGAAGGGGTGCATATGTAAAAATTTTGCATCACAACCAAATTTTTTGACAAGGTGCTGGAGGGGGTTCTGCCCTAGGCATAACCTTGTGCATGATAGATTACAAGACAGGCGATATGAAACCCCTCATTGAAATGGCTCATATTTGTGGCACAGAATGTAGAGGGAGGGGGGAAAAAAAAACACAAAGGGTAAAAGAGTATGTAAGAGTATGGTGAATGAATGTGATAAGTGTATGAGAAGAAGTGCTTCACTTGACATGTACAGCATGATCTTAAAACTCATTATCTATTTCCCAGATCTCGCCCTCCAGGGCATTGGCAGCGCTCTGTACAGTCCAGGTAAGTAGAGCCAACTGGTTTTTGAACATATCTTCATTAAACTGTGCCTTGTTGTTATTCAGCAAGTCAATGTGTTTTAATGCTGCATTGAAAGTATGATTGCCATTGCCATAGAGGATATGGCGGAATGGGGATTCCTTAGGAGAAACATATGGAGACAGCATAGAGTGTTCAACCTAAAAGAAAAGGAAACAAATATACATATTACATACATTAAAATTCCCAGCATCTGGAGAGGAGGAAAGTAAAATGATATTTTATATGTAAATGTATTTTGCTTTGAACATAGTCACAGTCATGAAAGAGTAGAAAAACCGCGCTTCTGGAGGACGTTGAGTATAAGATGTGAAAACTTTCTTTTATTCGGCCTCTTTAAAATCACATCAAGGCAGTGTGCACACACAAGGATACCATGACAAGGATATCCATGACTAAGCTAGTCTGAGCGAAACGCGTTGGATTTACCACGTTGTATCCTGGGTGTGTGCACACTGCCGTGATGTGATTTTAAAGAGGAACGAATAAAAACAGTTTTCATTTATACATACCAACGTCTCCAGAAGCGCTGGTTTTTCTAATCTTTCATTGTTGCTTAAAGGGGTATTCTCGTCTGGGCACTACATTCAGTTTCACTAATCTGCTATATAAAATTTCCAATTGGATGTTATTAAAAAAAATGTTCCGTTGAAGATCATTTTCATTAAAGGTAGTAATTCGTCCCTAGAACAGATGGCTTCTCGGATACGGGACCCACGTCACACTCTGGGGGACGCGCGGTGTGGCAAGACTTGGGCTATTGAGCCCTGCCGACATACTGGTCAGCGCTCATTACCAAGGATCGATGTTGGGACATGCGGTAACAAGATCCCGGACATTCATATGCACATAACCTTTTTGTTTATTTCGTAAATACCAGGCCAGCAGCAAGGGGGCCGTGCCGAGGAGCCATCATCTTTCTTAAGTGGACCAAAATGACTACATTTATGAGAAATGATTCTTCACCAGAACTGTTTTTAAATACATCTAATTGAAGAAATGTTTACATAGGCAGATTTATCAAACTGAATGTGAATGCCCAGATGAGAATACCCCTTTAAGTCTATGGGGATCTTCTTGTATCCGTGCAATGGAAGCAGACTGCGTGATTGGTGAGCTGGATCTTTTTCGTTTTTTTCTTTGTGCTTTTGCTTAAGCATAGTCACAGTCATATTACAAAGGGCAGAATAAACTACATCACGTGCAGAAGCTTTCCAGAAGTGAACTGCAAATGGTTTGTGGCAGTTTGGAAGAAATAGCGTTTATAAGTGCATTACGCTTATAAAACCACAGATGAAAAGCTGCATCAAGATCTAAATTTGTTTTTATTAATGTAGCTTACATGCCATTTTTACTGCATCATGTGGAACACAAAAACAAAAACTTTAAAGCCTTCATACACACGAACATGAACCCAGGAATAGGACCCTGTGTTTTTAATGTTGGCCCAGGGTTGTGGAATCCATGGCCGTGTGCATGAGGTCAAAGTATCAGTTACAAGTAACACCAGTTTACACAAACATTTGATTAAATAACCTAGGAGTAAAGAGAGTTCTTAATCAACAAACAGACTCTGCCCTCTTGTCAGAAGGGTTACCTTCATAATGCGATCATTGAGAGATCGTAAGAAAGGCTTGTTGTCAAGATCAGACTCCAAAAAGGTCTTCTTGAGAGTTTTAGATGCCCTGTTAAAGTCTCCCCAAGCAGAATTCATCCACTTCAGATTAAGATCCATACTCTAAAAGATAAAGGGTAGGGAAACAAAGCACATATTTAGTATATGTTTTTAGCCAATGTTGAATGCTGGACATAGAAAGTAGCTACTACAAGAAGATTAACATTTTTATAATATATAAACAAAAGCAGCAGATGAGATTACATCGTCTTCCTATACCACTACACAAATCAGTAACCTAAAGTACACAAATGAGTAATTTTCCATACCGTTATTGCATTTCTTTGCCTGTTGAGAGCCATAGTCTTTTTTAGCAATTCCTCTGCATACTTAGGGATGTCCAGTGGCAGCATATGATCATGTGTTACACGCAGAATTATCTGGCCAACTATATTGGCAGCCGTTCTACACATGGCTTCGACATTCACCATGCTCTTAAGATTCTGGATAGTGTCCTTCTCAGTTCCAAGATATGCATATGGAAGTTTTCCCTATGTTTTGGGGGGAAAATGAAATTCTTGTAACACCAAACTTTATAGATTATGACACAGCAAAATATATTGATGGCAATACCTTGCAACTGCATCAGGGAAATATCCCTGTACAACCCGTTCAGATATTTGAACATTGAGGTCTCCTCTTAGAGTATAAAGAAAAAATGGAGGAAAAAAAAAAAAAAAAAAAAGGTATAGGCACAAAATTACCTTTTGAAAGCGGAGAGATACAGATGGGATACCAGAATATGCAAGGAAGGGGTATGCAGCATCCTCCATGGAGAATCCATAGCTGTAAATGATTAAAAGAAATCTTATTAAAAAGGTGTATTTAGCAAAGAACTGGTTACGACAACCTCTGTAGTGAACCAGCTGCCGATTCTTAGTAAAATAAAATTAGAAAATGATTAAAGAAAAAAATATATATATATATATATATATGAGATAATCTTATATTATCTATATATATATTATATATATAAGATATATATATACCCATGGGCAGTTAATACTAGTCCTTAATCTTCCCAGTCAGCATGATTCTTCTAAAAGATTGATAATTGGTATTAAAATTGCCAATAAGAACCTGTCGTCATGATTTTGACCTAGTGATAGGTTCTCCAACTTATTCAGAAAATAAAACCTCAGATTAAACTTTTAAACAGCACCTGCACTGTAAGGTAGTCATTGGTCCATTTTGAATGCCTGAAATTGTTACCCAATAGGGAAACTAAGGTTGCAATCAACTGCAATACTATGATGACTGCTTAAAAAAAAAAATGCTAGCGTAAGGGACTCCGTTTATACGTACATTTTAAATGATTACATTAAACTTTATAATTAGAATCAAAATATTTTCAAGCAATCTACCTAAAATCAGCTGATGAAGCCTTTATTAAGGGATCAGGCACCTGTGCACAAGGAAAGGAAATTATGTTAACAATCTATTGTATCTTCCACATCTTAAGGACCTCACCACAAATCTAACCTATAAAGGTAAGATTGGGTGGTAGGTGGCATTTGGGACGTGAGGATGTACCCTTTAAAGGGCTAATCCTCAGTCCCTGCACTTTATTTTTTGAGAACTTTAATTGATTTTATTCAAATTTACTTAAGTGGCTACCGGGCGTGGATAGCACCTTTGAGATACACGAGGCGGCTATCCACGCCCCGGGTAGGCCACTTAACCCTCTACTCACCCTCTTCGGTCGCGCAGCTCCGCGTAGCTGCGCGCCTCGTCCGGGGAGCTGCCGTCTGCGCTAGTGCGCAGAAGGCATGCCGCCCCTGTTTCGGAGTGTGTGTACCGCGCGCAGGGGGGCCTAGTCTCTTCTGCGCATGTCGCAGACGGCAGGCTCCCCGGACGAGGGCGCGCGACTAACGGCGAGCTGCGCCGAGATGGGTGAGTACGGAGGGAAGGTTACGTTTTTTTAAAGGGGCTACCGGGCGTGTGAGTAGCCGCCCGTGTAATCTTCCATAAGCGGCTACTCCACGCCCCAAGATGCCACATAGTAAATTTGAATAAATATCAAATTAAAGTTCTCAAAAAGTGCAGGACGTGAGGATTAGCCTTAAAAGGCTATCCTCACAGTCCCAATGATCCCCGTACCACCCCGCCCAATCTCCTTATAGGTAGATTGTGGTGGTGGTAGGTGCCCTTAGTGTGTAAGCAAAATCAGAATATTACCTCTTTTAGGATTTTTTGGATTGTGTAGTGCAGAAGTGGACTAGTAGATACTTGCAGTGAGCCAGAACCTGTAAAAACCACACATTGTTAGTAATGTTTGGGATTGGAGGTAAAAAGCTGGGTATCCCACCATTTTTCCATACCATATCACTGCCAAAAAGATTTGAACTCATCAAAAATATGAAACTTGCAAAGAAAAATTGGATATAATTACACATGGCAAGCCTACGAGTCTCTAAGAGAGTGTAGGCTGCCATGATAAACAATCGGCAACCTCCCCCCCTTTCAATGACGTCATGGACATGATAAACAATCGGCAACCTCCCCCCCTTTCGATGACGTCATGGGTGGGGAGTAAATCGGCCATCCAAAATGGCTGTGCCCATTGGAAGTAAAGTAAGGTACTTTCCCCATCCATACGCATTGAAAGGGGGGGAGTGGCCGATTGTTTATCATTGCAGCCTACACTTTAGAGACTCGTGGCTTGCCATGTGTAATTTATCCATTTTTCTTGCAAGTTTCATATTTTTGATGAGTCAATCTTTTTGGCAGTGATTGGTATGGTAAAAATGGTGGGATACCCAGTTTTGTTCCTCCAATCCAACATTACTAACAATGTGTGGTTTTACAGTTCTGGCTCCTGCAATATCTTACTAGTCCACTTCTGCATACACAAATCCAAAAATCCTAAAGAGGTATATTCCTGATTTGTACACACCTAAGGGCACCTCCAGCCACCACAATCTACCTATAAGGAGATTGGGGCGGTGGTGCGGGGATCATTGGGCTGTGAGGATAGCCTTTTAAGGCTAATCCTCACGTCCTGCACTTTTTTGAGAACTTTAATTTTGATATTTATTCAAATTTATTATGTGGCTATCTTGGGGCGTGGAGTAGCCGCTTATGAAGGTTACACGGGCGGCTACTCACGCCCCGGTACGCCCTTTAAAACGACCTCCCTCCGTACTCACCCATCTCGGCGCAGCATCCGCCGTAGTCTGCGCGCCTCGTCCGGGAGCCTGCCGTCTGCGTACATGCGCAAGAAGGAGCAGGCCCGCGCCTGCGCCGGTAACACTCCGAAACAGGGGCGCAGCTCTTCTGCGCCTGCGCAGACGGCAGCTCCCCGTACGAGGCGCGCAGCTACGCGGAGCTGCGCGACGAAGATGGGTGAGTAGAGGGTAAGTGGCCTACCCGGGGCGTGGATAGCCGCCTCGTGTATCTCATAAGCGGCTACTCCACGCCCGGTAGCCACTTAAGTAAATTGAATAAATCAATTAAAGTTCTCAAAATAAAGGCAGGGATGAGGATTACCCTTTAAAGGGCTAATCCTCACGTCCCAATAGTCCACCTACCACCCAATCTACCTTTATAGGTTAGATTTGTGGTGGGAGGTCCTTTACGGATGTGGATAATACAATAGATGTTGAACATAATTGTCCTTTCCTTGGTGCACAGATGCCTGATCCCTCCTTAATAATGGCTGTCATCAGAACTGATTGTATAGGTAGATTTGCTTGAAAATATTTGATTCTAATTAGACAGTGTTAAAATGTATCATTTAAAATGTAGTATACAACTGGAGTCCCTTAACGACTAGCATATTTTTGTTTTAAGACAGCTATGTATGGCAGTTGATCAACCTGTTGCCTATGTGGGTGACAATTCGGCTATCGAAATGGACCAATGACTACTTACAGTGCAGGTGGGTTTTTTAACAAGGTTTAATCTGAGGTTTTATTTTCTGAATAAGTTTGGAACCTACCCTAGGATCAAATCATGACGACAGGTTCTTATTGGCAATTTTAATACCAATTATCAATTTTTTTAGAGAACAGCTGACTGGGAAGATTAAGGAAGTATTAACTGCCCATGGGTATATATATATCTTATATATATATATTATATAGATATATAGATCATCTATATATATATATATATATTTTTTCTTTTTTCTTTAATCATTTTCTATTTTATTTTACTACGAATCGGCAAGCTGGTTCACTACAGAGGTGTTCGTAACCATTCTTTGCTAAATACACCATTTTAATAAGATTCTTTTAATCATTTACAGCTTGATTCTCCAGGGAGGATCTGCATCCCTTCCTTGCATATCTGGTATCCCTCTGTACTCTCTCCGCTTCCAAAAGAATAATTTGTGTGCCATACTTTTTTTTTTTCTCTTTTTTTTTTTTCTCTCCCTTCTCCTCTCCCATCTTAATACTCTAAGAGGAGACCTCACATGTTCAAATATCTGAACGAGTTGTACAGGGATCTTTCCCGTATGCAGTTGCAAGGTATTGCCATCAATAAATTTTGCTTGTGTCCTAATCTATAAGTTTGGTGTTACAATAAGAATTTTCTATTTCCCCCCCGCCAAAACTAGGGAAAACTTCCATATGCTATCTGGAACTGAGAAGGACACTAATCCAGAATCTTAAGAGCATGGTGACTGTCGAAGCCATGTGTAGAACGGCGGCCATATAGTTGGCCAGATATTCTGCGTGTAACACATGATCAATGCTGCCACTGGACATCCCTAATATGCAGAGGAATTGCTAAAAAAGACTATGCTTCTCAACAGGCAAAGAATGCAATAACGGTATGGAAAATTACTCATTTGGTACTTTGGTTTATGATTGTGTAGTGGTGTATAAGGAAGAGACGATTAATCTCATCTGCTTGCTTTTGTTTATATATTATAAAAATGTTATCTTCTTGTAGTAGCTACTTTCTATGTCCAGCATTCAACATTGGCTAAAACATATACTAAATATGTCTTTGTTTCCCTACCCTTTATCTTTTAGAGTATGGATCTTAATCTGAAGTGGATGAATTCTGCTTGGGAGACTTTAACAGGCATCTAAAACTCTCAAGAAGACCTTTTTGGGAGTCTGATCTTGACAACAAGCCTTTCTTAACGATCTCTCAATGACGCATTATGAGGTAACCTTCTGACAAGAGGGCAGAGTCTGTTTGTTTGATTAAGAACTCTCTTTAAACTCCTAGGTTATTTAACAAAAGTTTGTGTAAACTGGGTTACTTGTAACTGAGACTTTGACCTCATTGCACCACAGGCCATCAGGATTCCACAACCCTGGCCAACATTAAAACACAGGGTCCTATTCCTGGGTTCATGTTCGTGTGTATAGGCTTTCAAGTTTTTGTTTTTTGTGTTCCACATTATGCGTAAAATGGCAGAGTAAGCACATTAATAAAAACAAATTAGATCTTGATGCAGCTTTTTGATCTGTGGTTTTTATAAGCGTAATGCACTTATAACACTATTTCTTCCAAACTTGCCACAACCCATTGCAGTTCATATCTGGAAACTTCTGCAGCACGGAGATGTAGTTTATTCTGCCCGTTTAATATGACCTGTGACATGCCTTAAGAAAAGCACAAAGAAAAAAAACGAAAAGATCCAGCTCACCAATCCAGCAGTCTGTTCCATTGCACGATCAGAAGATCCCCAAGACTTAAAGGGGTATTCTCATCTGGTGGCTTCACATTCAGTTTGATAAATCTGCCTATGTAAACATTTCTCAATTAGATGTATTTAAAAAATAGTTCCTGGTGAAGAATCATTTCTCATAAATGTAGTCATTTTGGTCCACTTAAAGAAACGATGATGGCTTCCTCGGCACGGCCCCCCTGCTGGCCAGGTGTTCAGAAATAAACAAAAGGTTATTGATATGAAATGTTCCGGGACTGTTACGCATGTCCCAACATCGATCCTTGGTAATGAGCGCTGACCAGTATGTCGGCAGGGCTCAATAGCCCAAGTCTTGCCACACCGCGCGTCCCCCAGAGTGTGACGTGGGTCCCGTATCCGAGAAGCCATCTGTTCTAGGGACGAATTACTACCTTTAATGAAAATGATCTTCAACGGAACATTTTTTTTAATAACATCCAATTGGAAATTTTATATAGCAGATTAGTGAAACTGAATGTAGTGCCCAGACGAGAATACCCCTTTAAGCAACAATGAAAGATTAGAAAAACCAGCGCTTCTGGAGACGTTGGTATGTATAAATGAAAACTGTTTTTATTCGTTCCTCTTTAAAATCACATCACGGCAGTGTGCACACACCCAGGATACAACGTGGTAAATCCAACGCGTTTCGCTCAGACTAGCTTAGTCATGGATATCCTTGTCATGGTATCCTTGTGTGTGCACACTGCCTTGATGTGATTTTAAAGAGGCCGAATAAAAGAAAGTTTTCACATCTTATACTCAACGTCCTCCAGAAGCGCGGTTTTTCTACTCTTTCAGACTGTGACTATGTTTCAAACAAAATACAATTACATATCAAATATTCATTTTACTTTCCTCCTCTTTTCCTCCTCTCCAGATGCTTTGGAATTTAATGTATGTAATAATGTATATGTTGTTTCCTTGTCTTTAGGTTGACGACTCTATGTTGTCTCCATATGTTTCTCCTAAGATCCCCATTCCGCCATATCCTCATATGGCAAGGCAATCATACTTTCAATGTCAGCATTAAACACATTGAACTTGCTGAATACAACAATGCCGTTTTAATGAAGATATGTTCAAAACCATTGGCTCTACTTACCTGGACTGTACAGAGCGCTTGCCAATAGCCCTGGAGGGCGAGCTCTGGGAAAATAGATATGAGTTTTAAGATCATGCTGTACATGTCCAAGGAAGCACTTCTCTTCATACCTTTATCACATTCATTCAATTCACCATACTCTTACATACTCTTTTAACCCTTTTATGTGTTTTTTTTTTCCCCCTCCCTCTAACTTCTGTGCCACAAATATGAGCCATTTCAATGAGGGTTTCATATCGCCTGTCTTTTAATCCTATCATGCCCAAGGTGATGCTAGGGCACAACCCCCTCTCCGCACCTTTTCAAAAATTTGGTTGTGATGCAAATTTGACATATGCACCCCTTCCCCATTTCCATGTATATTTGGACTTTGTGGCTGCCATTCACATATGGCACTACATTGTGTTTTTTGGAATGCATCACAACTGAAGGAAGATTTGCCTCATACACTGTTAAACACTTTCATCAACGAAATGTTAAATGCAAGGCAATTGACAAACCTCCTAAGCTGTTGTATTGCATTACAAACACATGTGTGAACGCAGCTCTAACTGAAAAGCCTCAAAAGCTCCAGTTGCTATATTATACCAAACGTTTTTACAGCACTGAACAGCCTTTACCCCCTTATTTACCATGTTTTTCTAGGCTGCCTCTTTCAGGTCATCTTGCTGCTATTTTACCTGCGGTGTGCGCGAGCAGTCGTTAGTGAATCGTGCGTACAAAACTGGAAGGGTTCGAATCGTCTTTACAAAGCACTGAAATACATATTTTATTTATCATGACAGCGATCCTCTAAATATGTTAATCTTTGTTATCCTTGTAATTATCGGAAGCAGTGCCTTTCCATAATTGACAGTTATGCTGTCGGATTTTTTTTTTTTTTCCTTCCTATGATTAAAAGCAGCATCTGCCTAACTGGTCAAAACATGATACTGGAATTTCTTCTGCACTTCCCTGGTGCCACGCAAATCGAAGGCCTAAACTGAAGGGAAACCTTTTTTTTCAATTGCCGCATGAGGACAGATGCCAGTCTATTATAGGGTTATGTTATTGGTGGCTGGCACCCTTCCATGTGGCACTGTTAATGTGGATTTAAAAAATAATATTGGGGGGGGTCCATAGAGTCCAGAGCCTTGAGCTACAAGTTGTTTTTATTTATAACATTGTTTTCTTGATCATGTCTTGTGCCAATGGCAAAGAGATAACACCTCCTGCTGGCTTATGAAGGCTGCCATCCACCAGTCGGGCGTGGTTGGTAATGGCTAGTGGGCAATACACAACGGCTCCTAAGCCTCCTTTTGGGGTTTTCATTATAAGGATGTCCCACTGAAGCTTACTTTTGTCCTGTACTGTTCCATCCTGCTATATTAATAAGTTAGGAAGGTTTGTTGTTTGGCAATATTTATTCCGATTAAACTCTGGTAGTAAGCTATTTCCATGGTTTACATCTTATGGGGGGTATGTTCATATTGTGTTTTTCTGACATCGCAATATCAATCTCAAAATCTTACTAAAGAATCTTCATCTGGTTTTTTCTTTTCCCCCCTTGTTGAGGGATAAAAGGACTTGTCCATATTAAGGTGGAATGTGCACTAGAAACTCAATCTGTATCAAAAACAAATGGGGGAACAAAAAAATCTTGCAGCTTATTTTTTCCCTCTGACATGTGACCATACCCTAAAGCAAATTTCCGTAACTTATATCCATGAAATTTGAACTAACATTATCGGACAGTGTCTTCCATATGGGTTATGACAAAATTGGTAGTTTTTTTGCCTACCACAGTGTTATATCCGGGGGCGTGACCTCATATGTTCCTAACCGGTGTACTTAATAATTATCGGGGACCGTGTTTTCCCATAATTGTTTTAGAGGTAGCCTGTTTGCTTGCAATGCTTAGCCTTATTCTTGTATTTTTTGTGTATTTTGTGGTCTTCAGGCTGCATTTAAAGGAGTTTGATTTCTTCTCTGAGTGCAATTTTTGTCTTTTTTAATGTCTAACCGTATTTATACTGGTGTGGGAAGTTGTTTTCTATGAATGCTTAAAATTGTATGGTTTCTATCCGGTTAAGGTGGTTGGTACTGTTACAGATTATAACACCAGAAAGCACTATTAAGAATGATACTCTTCAGTTTCATGGTTCACACTTTAGATGAAGTATTCGGGTCCTACTTAAACCTGGACAGTTACGTTAATGACATTACCTTCTTTTCTGTGTTAAAAAATTGTGAATGACTTCCCTAAGAACTTGCTTTTCCAAACTGTTTGCCTGCGTGCATGTTTCATGTTAATCCTCTGGCTCGGTTAAAAACCACCCTGTTTTGATGACTACTGGTTGATGTACCTTTATAGTCCTATAGAACAACTGTAACCCTTTATAGATTGAATGGAGAAACCCACAGATTTGTAGGTCCAATGTATAAAAGGACTCATCACCAATGTTTCTACAAGTTTTGGGATCAATGTTCTGTATCTAATTGGATAACTTCATACTATACAGTATGAAAATCCCTGTGGGGTTCCTACCCTCTATGGGTCTAGAAGGCTGTGATTGTGCATCTCGCTGATTTTTCTTTTGATAACATGGGTCACTGAGCTCTTTTGTGATTTAAGTTAAAGCTTTGATGCAAATAAACATTTTCCCATAAAATGCTTGTTGTTTTTTCCTTATAAGATAAGATAATCCTTTATTAGTCCCACAGTGGTGTAAATTCAGTCAGGTTGCAGCAGAAAAACTAACAATAATCATATTGGTATAATGACAAAATAAAAGGGGGGATAAAAAGACAAAAAACAGACGCAATTATCGCAGTTTTGATGTTTAGAAGTCTGTGTATGGGACTTGCAGGACTGGTTGGTGGGGGGCACGCAGGTTACTTACTTCTGTTTGGGCCTGTTTGATTGAACATCCTGTGGCACAAGCGGGGATGAATGACTTACGATATCGCTCCTCTCACATTTGTTGTGAATCGTCGGTCACTGAAGTGCTCCCCCAATGCCACCACAGTCTCATGCAAGGGATGGGGCTATTCATTCTTCGCAGAATGACCTTCAACAACGACACATTGTCCTCCTCTCAGCCTACCACCTGCACTGTGTCAAGAGGACCCCCCAGACAGACTGGGCTTTTCCTAATCAGTTGTCCAGTCTTCTCCTCCACTTTAGCTGAGATGCGGTTCCTCCGGTTTCCCAGAGATATACAAAACCAAGAAGATGGCTTTTGCCACTAGCATAGTGAATGAGGAAATCGGCCATCCAAAATGGCTGTGCCCATTGGAAGTAAAGTAAGGTGCCATGGTCGTGTTAGACTGCCGCAACAGTTACTGCACCGACCGTGGCAGTAACAGGCGGATGTCCGCCTGTGAGCTCTCTCCATACATCCCCACAGCAGAAGGACGTAATAAGCACATCCTGGTGCGCGGAGGGGTGAAGAATCTGTGCATGCACCCAGAAACCGGAACACGTGATATTTACATTGCCAGCATAACCTTATAGTATGTGATAAGCTCCTCCTACTCCACAACACACTGCTTACAAATAAGACTGTTTTCATAGTGACAGGTCAACTTCTACACTGCGTTTTAATTGTTTTTAACATACCTTGAATTATAGCATCCAAATTGATATATGCTATTGCTTTGAGATGCAGGGTAGTAAGGTAACCCTGAAAAGATAATATCATTAGAAAGTCATGCAAAATGTATTACATACAGAAATATTTATGCGCCTACAATATTTTTCAAGTCAGAATATGGAAAATACCTCCAACCATTCAGTCGCACCAACAGCTCCAAAGTCCCCTGCACTCCAGCTTGCAAATACAATGCTCCTTCGGGGTTTATACCCGTCTGTAGGATATAAAGGTTGTTTTAACATTTAGCTACCATAAAAAAAATTATGCACGTTAACCATTAGCCATCTTGGGCTTCCATCTCAACATCCAACATTGTTAAACACTTGACACAATCCCATTTGTTTGTGAACAAATAAAAATGTAAAATACTGTATTATCCAATAAACAGCAGCGAACTTTCACAATCCAATACAAAACCTTAAATAGGAACATTTGTCACTCCCGGGTTGTCATTTTTAATAGATTGCTTTATTTTTCATGAAGGTAGGATCATCTTTTCCTACAATTCCATTGCCATTACCAACAGCAGTGTCTCTACATTGATCAGCGCTGAAGAAACCTATAATTTATTCATTAATTTTCCCCAGAAGAATTTGGGTCACAGTGGCCATAAAAGACTTATAGGGGGAGATTTATCACTCCCAGTTTTCAGGTGTAGAAGGGGAGAGGGCGTAGAGGGGCGCGACGGCCGGTGGAGGAGGTGGGCACGGGGGCCAACTTTCGGTCGCTGGTTTTTATGCAAAACTACGCTGACCTAGTTTTGATCGCCGGCCGCGCCACTCACTGGATACATCAGGTAAGAAGTTGATAAAACTTTCTAAACAAGATAAACACAGGATTTACAAACTTATGTTCTTTAAAAGGATTCAGAGACTGTATTACTTCGTCATTCATCCATTTGATGGATCCTTCAACTAAAACCAATGGGAGGCCACAAGAAGCAACATACAATATATTGGAGAGATTTATTATTGCTTCTAGATTAGTTTTCTGCACTGAAATAATTACAAATGCACCGATTATTTTTATGCCTATGACATTCCCGTCCTCTGCTTGCGCACTTATGTTTGAAGGTTTTTACTCAAAACTACGCCAGGTCGGACTGGCATAGTTTTGCCTTGCAACGCTGCGGTCAGATGGATACACCAAGAGGTCTGTGCCAGGACAGGGAGTAAGGTGGCCTAACCTTCATACATATGACAAACCCCCCCCCATATCACCTGCATATGCCACTCAAGTTAAAGGAAATAAAGCTAGGTAAAACAGAACATACCATTAACCATTTCTGATAACATGCGGGCAAGCTCCAAAAGCAGAGAGGTCCCGACAATTGTCTTGGATACTCCCAAACCCATGTAGTCTCTCTGGGCCCCAACTACAACATATCGATCTAGAACAAATACATAAGGAATTATTAGTTGGGAATGCTCCCCCCCGCCCCCCCAAGTCAGTTTTCCAGAAAGCTACAGCAGAATGGTTTGGCTACCTGGTTCATCAAAGCCTTTAATGACTCCAAAGACATTGTAGATTTTCTTCTCAGCATTCTTATTGTTCACTTCCAGTTTAACCGTATACCTGTTGTCAAGCTTACAACCACCAAACCAACTAATTGGACAGTCATTAGAGTCAAGTTTACTAGAGGGGGGGAAAAAAAAAAAAATCTCAAGTTTTGAATAAATAGTCAAAACACAAAAGTGACATGAGTGAGTTACAGCAGGTCACCCCCACTTACTCAAAAAGTTTTTTTCCATCTCTACTGGAAAGTGTTTGAACTGGAATCTGTGGGAGTCCAGAAGACTTTGATGGTGGAAATTGGGTATGGTTAAATGAAGGGAAGCCAGGAGTGAAAGGATCACCACTACCAAAATGAGCCTGCATAGGAACAACAAAATAAGGTATTACTTTTTGTAATGTATTTTTCAAGTTTATATGAGCATTTAACCAGAGAGAAGAAGCCATAATGCAGTTGTGATGCAGCCGACCGCATCCAATTAACTCTGCGGCCATAGTTAATAACATAAACCCCTTCCCGCCGATGCCCTTTTTCGTTCGAGTTTTTCATTTTTCACTCCCCAACTTCAAAAATCTATAATTTATCTATATATCTATACATTTTTTATGTACGGAGCTGTGTTATGTCTTCTTTTCTGCGTAACAAATTAAATTTAAAAATGGCGGTATTTAATATTCCATGCTGTTTACTGGGAAGCTGGAAAAAAATTCCAAATACAGTGAAATTGGTGAAAAAACGCATTTGCGCCGTATTCTTGTGGGCTTGGATTTTACGGCTTTCACTGTGCCCCAAATAATATGTCTACTTTATTCTTCGGGTTGATACGATATAGGTTTTAGAACGTCTTCATACATTTACTAAAATTAAAACTTTTTTTGGTATTTTGCCATATTTTGGCGCTAATAACTTTTTTTTACCGGCTATGGAGAGGACTCAGCTTGTGAGCCCTCTCCATGCACCCGGCATGTGATGATGTATTAAGTCACATGTCAGTAAGGGGTTAACAGTACATTAAAAAAGTCACCGATTTGGGGAAAAAAAAAAAAAAAAAAAAAAGGGGGTGAGCGAGAACATCCTCATTTGCGGATAAAAGTCATCCTCATTTATAGCATTTCAGAATCCATTCATAGGCAACATGTCAAGACTTGTCTATCACTAATGCATTGGTCACAGCCTCGCCATTATATCACCAGCATGCCCCCAGTAGTATATAGCCAGCCACACGCACCCCAGTATGCTCAGCACATAAAAAAATTTAAACTGAGCAGCAGTTGTCAACACATTGGTGCGCTTGCTGGGCCGTGAGCACAACCTGGAGGCGGCATGGTGAGTTTTTTTAATATGCCCGAGTATAAGCCGACTGGGTAGTTTTCAGCTCAAAAATTGTGCTGAAAAACTGTTTATATGCAAGTATATAGGGCAATTTTGTTTTGAATTATCAGCACAATTAATTCATTGGATGCGGCCGGCCACATCAAAACTACATGCCGGACAAGAAGTCTATTCGCACACTAAACACAAGCAAAATACAAACTTACATGACCAAAGGGACAATCAATATCAGCAGCTGCTTGATCTGGAAATGAGAAATCAGATGGAACAGGATAGATCAAGACCCCAGATGCACTAACACGTTCAGCATTTCTAACCTAAAAAGGAAGAGTAAAAGTAAACAAAATGTTAGCATTTCATACAGGGGCACCTAGAAAGACTTTAAAAATTCCTATAATAGCAATATGTATTTTTGAGGAATTTCCAAAGACTCCTCCTTTGGTAGCATGGGAACAAAAACAATTCCCCTATGCTCAGGCAGTCTGCAAATATTGCACATGTGCAAGAATTCATTCCTTGAGCAGCCGCTCTAGTAAGCTGCAGGTCGCACAAGAAACAAGTTCTCGCGCAAGCATAAGATTTGCAGACAGCCAGCTGACATCACCGGCTGATCATAGCAGGGCAGGTCAGAGGGGTGCATAATATTGGGGGCCGCTATGAGGCGCGCAGCTGACATGAGCCCAAGGACCTCAGGGTTATTTATTTTTATAAAGTTCTTTTCTGCGGAATCCATGGAACTAAGAGACATTGCCATCATCCCCTAGAGCAGTGGTGCCGAACCTATGGCACAGGTGCCAGTGGTGGCACTCAGAGCCCATTCTGTGGGCACTCAGGCCATTGTCCCAATTTAACCATACAGGACCAAATCCACAAAACCTTCCTGCAGTCCCAAGCAACTTAAAAGATACTGCTCTCAGAGCTATTTAAAAGCGATGTTTCATTGGCTGTTTGAACTGCGGGAAAAGTGAGAAGGTCAGTGGACAGAACTGCATTGTCTTTGGACACCATTCTTCCTGGAGAGAAGCTACAACGATAGTCTGAATTTGCCCACCATTGAATGTTGTTGAAGAACAGGTAGCAATAAGTTACTACTTGAAATGCCATGTTGGCACTTGTTGGTAAATAAGTGGATTTTGGATGTAGTTTGGGCACTCGGTCTCTTAAAGGTTCGCCATCACTGCCCTAGAGGTAACGAGCATGCTTAAGAGGACAGTCTACCATCACTTATCTGGTGGTAGATAGCCTTTAAAAGGGATACCATCACTAAGCTAGCGGCATCTACAGGTACAGTATGAAATCTCGCCCATTAACCTTAAAAAAAAATAAAATCAGAGTGCAGAGCTTAAAGATGGGTCATTTTTTGCAAAACTAAACTGAAAAAAGGATCTGACAAACTGAAAAGAAACAGAACTGAAAAACAAAAAAAAATTCCCTCAACATGAGACCTGGACAGCTTAAAATCACTTTTTATTTAAATATTTCTTGGTGACAAAGAACCGCATTGGATCATTACATCTTTTCAGGCCTCTAGGTGCGAGAACCCTAGGGGGCCTACTAGATTGAATGGCAACTTTATTCACAAGACATGAAGCAGTGTTTTATGTGGTTATATACTAATGGGTGCATCGAATACCTGTTCAAAATTTCAACCTTTTGGCAGAAAGATTAAAATCATCTTTTTCATAAATTTTAGAAGAAATTGATACAAACCCCTACCTTTTCTGACATGGGTATAATTCCAGATCGTACAAGAATAATTTTTCCAGTTAGGTTATTTTTTTCACGGAGGTCTTCAAAATCTTTTTCAGTACCATAATTGGCATACATAAGGTTAGCCTAAAATGAAAACATTTAAAAAAAAGTTTAATGTATTCAAAACTATTACAGTAAACTTGTGACCACAAAAGTTACATTTTGAGTGCTCTAGATGAACAGCTTTGGCTTCTTGAAGGCGATTACTTGTGGAATAAAATTTCACAAATTACACTTCTCTACTATCCACTGGTCCAAATACTCACAAGATAGGTTTCTAGAAGTTATGATTACTGGGAAAGTGTTCACAGTCTCCCTAATTGGTGAAGTGGCAGGCCTGTGCATCCCATCACTCCATACAAAAGTATGGGAGTGTCAGAAATGACAGAACACGTCCCTCAGCTGTCCCTGCACTCATATACAGTGAAAAGGTCCGTTTGAGTGCATGCTGGTTGTGCCGCAAAACTCATTAGTGAAATGGGGACCTTGTTTGCCCAAATTATGGTGGTTTAAAGGACAAACCCGTTAAAAAGAACCTGTCATACAAATTAACCCACCCAAAATAAGTCCTTAATTAAAACTATGAATTGTTCATTTCCATGGCTGCAATGTTACAAAAATCAGTTTAACTTGTATGCAACTCACCTGATGGGAGTCATTCACACTGAGTCATGAATATTAAATTTTACTTGCATTGTTCTGCCTCCTTGTTCCTAACAGGTCCATGTACGATATTCTGCTATATGGAACATTGAGAATTCTGTAACACTTCTGGGCACTTAAAGTCATGTGACCAGGATGACATCTGTTAAAATCCCATCTACCGCATATTTATGTATCTGATAACATGAAATAACATGAAATAACAGCAGCTCCCATGGACACTTACTCCTACCTGTCCTCTATGGAATTCTATTTCTACCCATCCTCGATGTGAAAGAATAATCCAAAGTAATTTTGATTAGGTTTGAAGGCTATTAAGAGCAACCTCAAAGATATGTATACTTTTTAAAAAAAAAAAAGCCAACTTACAGTTACGGAGGTAGCAGGACTGTAAGCCACATATGAAGTAGGTGTAAAGGTCTCTTCTGCTAATACATCTTTGAGAAGTGTTACTTTGTTATCCCTATAAAGAAAAATAACTATTTAGAACATTTTATTTGACACACACACACACCATCCAAAGACTATTAATAAATATGCCTCTCCAAAGTTTTGCTCATTTGAGAGTACTATAAATACTACGTGTGAAGGGAAAAGAAATAACATACCTGTTAAAATCTTGTAAGGTGACATAATGCACATCATCCCACACTTTGAGAGAAGCGATGCTGCTGAATTTCTCATGTACCATTTTAGTCACTCTCTCTTCTTTATCAGCACTAGTTCCAGGAGAAATCTCAGACAGGTCCCTGGAAGAATGAAGAAATGCATTGTGTTATTGTATCCTAAAAAGCTGATTAATGAGATTAAATACATAAACTGGTTTCATGCAGAAGAAAGCACAAATAGTAAAATTTTAGGCAAAGTTTTGAACTCAAAGTGATAAGGCTGATAAATGCATTTTTTGTTGGATTTTCCCTTTGTTGTGTATGCACTGTGGAGCTTGGTTTTACTAAAAGGTGTCCAACATCCCTAACGTTCTATGACTTGTGTTGCCACATTCTCAACATCTTTATTTTCGAGAAACCTATCAACACTTTTTGGAGCTAATGTCAACATCGACCCAATTTGCATAGCTAGGTATGACAGACTCAGCATATGAGGTAATCAGTGGGAGACTTGGGGAACGTGAAGGAGCGGAGCTGTGAAAGGAACAATAACACCCTTAGGAATCCTCAAGCCAAATTTGCATAATGCTATATTTTCCAGAAAACTGTGGCTGGAACTTAAAAAGTGCTACTAGTTTTAGGACAATAGGGGCGATTGCAGAATCCCTCATCTGATATATATTATGATGGATTTTGTAGGGTTCCTTTGGTCGATCACATGTTTATTTCAGGAGTGTGCATCATTTACTCACATTTATATTTCTGTTTGAATTAGCCTGCACAACTTGCATAAAAATGTGCTCCTCAAAGTATATTTAGGTTTTGAACATCATGCAATTTATGTATACAAGACTGTGTATTCAGAAGTTTGGCCACATGAACAACTTTCATACAACTTCCATATGCATTCGCTGGTTTTAAAACACTAGTGTATGGGAAGGCATATGTTCCACACATTTCTAAGGCTGTAGGAACAGCAAAGAAGGGGCATTTAAAGTACTTACTTAATATTTAACTCAAATTTAGTTGTTTCTATCTGGTTTTGTAAAAGCAGCTTCAGACTACTCCAATCTAGGATTGTTGGCATCTCTGGTTGTGCATCATGGTCCACTCCATCCGAGTCATCAGTAGAAGATTGGCACTGTACTTCTTTACTAGGTGGCAAGGAACCAACACGCCCTCGGTAACTCAAGTATCCCGTAAGGAACCCTGAAACAGTGATGGCAAATAGTTTTGCTAATGTCTACCTTTAAAGTGCAGTTGTCACGTAAAATGGTAAAAACATGGCAAAAAAAGGCAAACAATCGCCGGAACCGATTCTAACGAAACTCAGCCAAGTTCAACGTGTGCTGGAAAGAAAATTCTGCCAATGCACGCACTGAAGCCACCATATGATAAATACAGGCAAACAAATTACTTGTGAGAGTAATTGAAAAGAAAAAAAATTGAGTTTAGAAGCACAACCCTTTCTGCTTCGAGTGACATCCAGCTTCAGAGCAGCCGGTTACTGATGCACGGACATCAATTACAGAAGGGGGCATTCTGAGGCAGGGAGAGGCTGGCGTCACCGCTAAACGCTCCACCTACTTACAATTTACTGGGTTGTAAAGTTAAGAATAATGCCACAACACAAGTCCCTGAAAGGAACATGATCTGGAAGGTGTTAATAAACTGCTATCAGTTTCTTGTGAAGCACCTTAAATTTTATTAAGCATTTATTTATGCTATGTTTTATTGCCTTCCCTTCTCTGAGAAACTTTGCAAGACACAAAGTAAAAGATTTTTCAAAATGAAAGCTTATTTTTCAAAAGTCTTACAATTTTGTTTAAAAAAATATATATATTTTGGGACTTGCATTTAAGAGGCGGGAAAAATTTTTTTTAAATTCTTTGTATTGTCTCCATGTGTGACTATGAGGAGCTGGCATATCACATTGCGGCCTCCTAGTATATATAGTCAATGTGCCAGGCTGTGGTATCCTGTCCTAAAACAGTGTTCCGTCCCCTCCTTGACCACTTGGCATGGAGGAGAAGGTGTATTTGCAGTAATTGTGACTCATGGCTTTTAAACTGGTAAACTGGCAGACAAGACACGATAATCCTGCAATAAATATATCAGGCCTTAACCTATACCTCACCTGACTGTGCAATTTTAACGTTTACCATCATTGATATTTTTGGACCACAAAGATTCATTTTTCACTTCCCACCATCAAAAATCTATAAAACCTTATTTTTCCCCCATGTAAAGAGCTGTGTGAGGCTTGTTTTCTGTGTAACAAATTGCACTTCATAGTGACAGTATTTAAGTATTCTATGCCGTTTATGGTGAAGCGGGGAAAAAAATTCTGAATGCAGTGAAGATGAAAAACGCTTTTGCGTCATTTTCTTGTGGGGTTGGATTTTACAGCTTTCACTGAGCACCCCAAATGACATGTCAACTTTATTCTTTGGGTCAGTATGATCACAAAGATAACAAAATTTGTATATGTTTTATAATACATTTACAAAAATAACCTCCTGTACAAAAAATAAAAAATTCTTCATCTTGCGGCCTTCTGGCTCTAATAACTTTCATACCTTGGTGTACGGAGCTGTGGGTGGTCATTTTTTGCAACTTTTGATGAAGTTTTCAATGCTATCATTTTGAGGACTGTACGCCCTTTAGGTCACTTTTTATTGAATTTGCCATTTTGAAAAA
Source organism: Engystomops pustulosus (assembly GCA_019512145.1). NCBI lineage: Eukaryota > Metazoa > Chordata > Amphibia > Anura > Leptodactylidae > Engystomops > Engystomops pustulosus. The sequence continues at coordinate 75,882,690 of CM033643.1, read as the reverse complement.
TGGCATTTTCGACTTTGGGCACTATTTTCCGTTACAGTTTAAACGTCGGGAAAAAGACATTTTGATAGATTGGACATTTTGCAACGCGGCGATACATAAGATGTTTTACTCTGTATTTATATCAGTTTTAGGGAAAGGGGGGAGATTTGAATTTTGTTTTTTTAAATTAATTTACAGTATGGCAGTATATGGGGGAATTTGCACATTATTACAATGTGCAAATCGCACATTGTAATAGATAGCCTAAAACATGACAGCCTCGGGTCTGTGTGTGACCCGGGGCTGTCATAGCAACGGATCGCAGCTCCCCAATGACGTCATGGGGTGCGACGATCTGAGCCAAGATGATGCGGCGAAGGTGTGTAATCCGAGCAGCTTTGCTGGTGTCGATCAAAGGGTTAACACTCCCGATCAGTGCTAACACCGATTGCTGGTGTTAGGGATGACAGTTTGCTTCATTGTGCAGCAAACACCCACTGAGTATGAAGAGGGCTAAGCCCATGAGCCCACTTCATTCTCCCCCTTCACTACTGTATGTACAGTAACATCCAAATGCAGTAAGGGGTTAAGGAAATGTTTTGCAAATCATAGTTTCTTCACCAGAGTATCAGGCAACAGCCATTACTGTGAACTGCTAGGCAGGTGTCAATGTGAGTCTTTATATAATCTTACATTTCAGGTTTTCGTATACTAATTTTATATAAGTTGGAAGTTGTCCTGAAACAACTGGTAGCAAAAGGCTCCATTGTAAATGATTCAAGTCATTTGTTCAGTTGCCAACATTACAAGACTGGAGTGGCATTGTCTGAATTGTTCTTACCTATCATAAACAGAAGAACAACAACGAGAACTTTAAAGCATAAGCTTTTACACCCATTTTTTCCAGACTGATGTGTTACATGAGGGTCTCCCATAGGCTGATCACCACATTCTTCCTCATCCGCCAGCTTCATCTCCACTTGACTGTTGTCTCCATCTGTTTGAGGAGTCAGACTGAAGCGTGTATATGTAAGAGGGACCCTGCCAAACTAAAGCAAAGAACACTTTAATCATTCAATTCACAATCATTATGGAATGACATGTAGCAAGATTTTTGGGGATACAGGTGGTCCCCGACTTAGACAACAACTGGTTACAAACAGACCTCAGGATGATGGTAATTAACTGTACTTTAGCCCTAGGCTATAATGATCACTTATTAAAGGTGTCTGCAGTTAAGCTGTATTGTTGAACCTGGTTCTTATGACAACCAAACATTTATAAAATATACAGTTCCGATTTACATACAAATTCAACTTAGGTTCTGTAACGTGACACGGGGACCGCCACCCTTTTAGGGTGTAATCTCAGTGTGGGAAATGCTCCTGCACAGTGTAGCAGCTAGTGAAGTTAAAGCAAATATGGGGCTCTCGGTAATTCCCCCGTGGTACTTAAAGGTTATTAGCATGATTTTAAAAGTTAATTTTAGAAGGAAGGAAGCCATAGATAAATATAAGATTACCACAGTCACAGTGCCCCTGGTTTATCATGAACTTTTAAACTTTTTATTTTTCCATGCAATAGCTGTGTCAGGTTTGTTCTTGTACTGACCATTTGTTACAACGTGCCACTGGTACATTGTAACAAAGGATTAGAAAACATACAGCCTTGGGTCTTTCGTCACAGGGAGCGACGATCTAAGCCAACATGACGGCGCCCATGGACTGCTGGCAACGATCGAAGTGTTAACACCCTATATGCAGCAAACACCCAATTTGTATGGATAGGGCTCAGCCAGCGAGTCCTCTCCATACAACCGTAGCAGACTCTGTGAAGAGACCCCCCACAGATCTCAAGAACAAAGGGGTCCGATGTACCCCCAATCGGACCCCTCGACTCTCCCCAAGATAAACGAAGCAGCCAGTTGTGCATGGCCAGGCTTCCCCATTTATCTCTATCGAGCTAACCGAGATATCACTGTACTCAACAATCTGTCGGCTCCACAGAGATGAAAAGGGCATTCCGACCATGTGCGACCGGCTGCCCAGACATCTCAGGGAGTGGCGACGTGACTGACCGGGGTACATCAGACCCTTCATTCACATGATGTGTGGTGGTCCGGTCTCAGACCGCCACTGATTACCATGTTAAAGGGAAGATGTCACCAGGGACCTCATTTTCACTAAAGACAGATTGTAAAAGCCCATGGCACCTGCAGTGCAAAAATGCCCCTCTGCATTACAATAAAGTTGTGTGTTACAACTTACTCTTGCATCCAGACAAAATCCTGGGGTAGTCCCAGGGGCTGGACTTTGTTTTGGATGCATTTCAAAAAACAACATGTGACTTGTCTAAGCTGCAGACTGCCTCCATCTTTGTGCTCCTGAACAGCTCTGCCCCCCCCCCCCACCTCTGATGTCAGCTCACCAGGCTGTGACCTCTGAGAAGGAGCTGAGTGGGGGGCTAAGCTCTGAGGAGCAAGTAACACAGTCAAGACACATGTTTTTTTGAAATGCATTCAAACCAAAGCCCAGCCCCTGTCACTACCACAGGATTTTGTCAGGATGCAAGGTAAGGTATAACACACAATTATATTGTGAAGGAAATGCTTATAAGAGACAAAGGCAGATTTGCACTATAGGTGTGATGGGCTTCTGCAACCTGTCTTTAGTGAAAATGAGGTCCCTAGTGACAGGTTCCCTTTAAGCCCTATAAGAATTCCTTTAAGGTCTAGCAGGATAGGGAATGTCATTAAAAGGGATACACCCTCATTGTTCATTAAAAAAGGACACAAAAGCACTAATTATAATGGTAAAAACGCTGCTGCGGTATTTTTGCCATTTAAATAAATGCACGATTTATACTTGCCATCAAGTGTGCAGCTAGTTCTCTACTCCAGGCAAGGACTCAATACCACAAGCTTCCAATATCAAGTCAAACTAAAATCTGATAACCAAGAGAGGCTTCCAGCATTGTACAATTACCCGGAAAAACAGACCATGTACTCTCCTTGCATCTACATAGCAGTGAGACCAACAATCGTACAATTACTGTGTGCACAGATGATGGTGCCCATGCTCAGCGATCACTTTACTCACTCCTATGTGACAGAAGGAGGACTACAGCCAGCCATTTCTGGAAGCCATCTACAACTGAATGGAATAGTGGGTACCTCCATTCTATTTACACAGGGCACTCAAGGGGAAGCCCACTTCTCAAGGTAGTGGAGGTCCCAGAAGTGGGATTTCCATTGAATAGATCATTAAGACCCATCCTGTGCCTTCACTGATCTGCCATAGGACTTTCATTTTTCCATACAAAATGATACTTACAATATTTGTGATTGTGGTCCGCGCCCTTTCCATTTTCATCAAAACTTGATCAATCCCCTGCAAAGTAAGGCATAATAAAGATTAAACATTCACATAAGAAAAAGAACATGCTAAGCCTAGCATTCCTACACAAAGAAGAAACCATGCACAGCTATACATGCAGAAAATACACTGCAGATTATAGGACCTTTAAATTTTCATATGCCTGCATTACTATGTACAGAAAGCTACCACTGACAAAGGACGATTAGAATGTCAATTTTATTCTTTGGGAAAGGGCAAATCCTATATTAATCTGCAGCAAAAAAAGACAGGAAATTTCACAATGAATCCACGCATATAACATGTAGTTTCACTACAGATTTCCTAGCATAACTTGCAGGGCAGTCTGTATTGAGGAGCTATTTTATCAAAAAGCTTCTATATATTGAGGAAGGGTACATCATAGGGAAAACAAATTGGGAAATAGGAAGCATTTTTCGATAGAATTTCTTTATAGGCAGTTGGAACTTTGTTCTTTGGAAGTCTTTACTTAGATGACTCATACAACCAAAGATCTTGTAAAATTAGGTTTTATATCAAGATAAACAGATAAAATATTGTTTTAACAGGAAGCAAGAAGAGCTCAATTATTGACTGAGCTGGCAGAACTGGTTGGCACTAAAGCCAAGAACTATGAGGACAAGGAGCTCCACAAAATAGAGGTGGGACCCCACTGCAAAGTCCAATCTAAAGAATAGTGTTCACTTGCAGTGTACCCATTTTCTTTATGGAGATCCCATAGTTGCTATACAGCTGGTGACCAAATAACTTATACCTGCTGTAGACAAATGAAAACTGTTCTCTGTGTCTTATGAGAAAGGGTGGCAGATGGCCATTTTATGATGGGGGTCGCTTGACCCCCCGGAACTTGCAGTCCGGTGCAGGATCAGAATGCACTAGTATCGGAGAGCAGCAACGGTTTTTGTTCTGCTGCTACTAACATTGAAAGCGGTCACAGACCTCCTGGACTGGTACCAAATACTATCCATGGTCTTACCTTTCTATTTTCAATGCATTCAACAAATTACTCTCAATTTTTTTTTTTAATCAAATGTTTTCTCTGTCCATTACTAGTGACTACATAAGCCAGGCTTGTTCTTTATACAGCATTCCAAGAATCACATGAAGGTCACGTTGTCCCATGAAATTTCCCTGTACATAGCAGTGTCAGCTCGCTGTATAGAGGATAAGCCGATTAAATAAAAATGTGACCCTCCACTACTTTTCAGCTCTGATCTAAACTTCCTACAGCAGACAAGGAGTTACAGGAGTAAAAGATGGCATAAAAGAGTAAAGAGAAACACTATAAACGTGGAATATAATCATTAGGATTATAAATGACATGTCAAACAGCACATGACATAAGGTGATCACCTATAGGTTACATGTTCTTTATGCAATGACATTTACACATTAACCATTTATATATATTGCTTTATCATAGACACGCGGAGGGCAGATGACTCGGAGAATGAATTGATCTAGAGAGTAACCATGCCTCAACATTTCCTGCCCGTCACTTCCGACTTGGCAGCCATGTGCATAGGGTGACTGCGGTACCTACAGAGGCCCAAAATAACCTTGAAGGGTGTAACCTTTCTGTCATTCAATGGGGGTCATGCGGGTGTTGCCCGGCGGGCAATGGGGGGCACGCTGCCATATCTGCAGCGCACACATTACCAGCAGGCGCAAGGTTTTGGGGAAGCGGGCACACCACGTGTTACCGTTCTCACCCTAGGGCTGCTCCTATCACACCCCCGCAGGGACACAGCACCCGCCATGTGACCTTCAAGTTCAAGGTGCCATAAGGCTACATTGCCAATGACAAAGGGACGCAATAGCGCGGGCTGAGTATATAGAGTGTATATGGGCCGAGGCAGCAGCACCGGAGGTCTCGTCTGCAGAGAGCGGTACGTGGCCGGGCCGGGCCGGGCGGCTGCACACTTACCTCAGATCCTGCAGACTGTCGCCAGCGCCGCGTGTGCGGATCATTATACACGCCCCTCGGCACGTCCGCACGGCCCCGCCCACTGAGGGGAGGAGGCGCAGTCCCCGCCTATAGTACGGAGCTATGGTACGGCTGCATCTATACGATATGACAGAATATGGCGAGCCCGGGTTATAAAATTAGTCAATGCCATCTTGGGGAAAGGCAGCCAAAGTATAGTCCTAGAGATAAAGAACCCGAGCTCAAAGGGGCTGTCCAGGTTCATTCATTTTTATAAAAATAAAAAAAAAATCACCTCCAAAGTCATGTAAAGGGGCTGAAGAGAATTCGAGAAGAGTCACAATGAGAGGCTGAAAAGGAAGCTTCAACTGGGTTGCCCATTGCTTGAGCTACATAATACCCAAACCCAGGGCAGGGGACAAGGTATAGGCCAGAGGTGGCGCACCTATGGCAAGGGTGCCAGAGGTGGTACTCAGAGCCCTCTCTATGGGCACCCGCGCCATCACCACACTGCAGACGCTGCCAGACAGGATTTAAGGCTTCTTGAAGTCCCAGGCAGCCCAGGACCCTAGAAGGAAGCTACAATGATAGCCAAAGCTTTTTCTCCTTCTTTGTACTGTATTGGTATCCTCAGGTGCCTAAACAATTTAAACCTGTGACAGAGCAAGGAGTAATAAAGTTACTGTTTAAATTGTCGCATCGGCACTTTGCGAAAAAATATGTGGGTTTTGGATGTAGTTTGGGCACTTGGTGTCTAAAAGGTTTGCCATCACTGGTATAGGCAATCCCCTTGTCCGCCCTCATCTGCCACCCTTAGGGGGGCGCTATCCTGGCTCTCAATAGTAATCAGCGGTTTGTGAGTCTTAGAGAAGCACATAGTACTGATAAATGAGTGTAGGCAGCACTATGCTACTGCTGCCTGTGTCCTGTGTGTGACCCAAGCGCCCTCTGGGTCATAGAGAGGACCCCAGCAGCAGTGTTAATTCATTGCCAGCTTCCTGGAGAAAAAAGTGCAAGAGTGAGAAGAGGGCTGCAGGGAGGAGGGGTAGGTGAGTATACATTTTTTTTTATTGCTGTGCTACTTATATACTGGGGCATGTGCTATGCTATTTATATATTGGGGGATGTGCTGGGCTTACCTGTATAATAGAATAGCCCTACCTATATACTGGGGACTTGGGCTGTGCTACCTATATACTGCGGTCATGTGCTTTTCTACCTATATACTGGGGCCACGTGCTGGGCTTACCTGTATAATGGAATAGCCTTACCTATATACTGGGTTACTTATATACTGGGGGCATGTGCTGGGCTTACCTGTTTAATGGAATAGCCTTACCTATATACTGGGGTCATGTGCTGTGCTACTGATATACTGGGGTCATGTGCTGGGCTACTTATATACTGGGGTCATGTGCTGGGCTTACCTGTATAATGAAATATACGCCTATATACTGGGTACCTGTGTGCTCTGTATCCTACCTATATACTTGGGCAAATGTGCTGTGCGTTACCTGAAATAACATAGGGGGGCAGGTGCGGTCTACCTAAATATGAGGCATGTGTGTGACAAATGGGGATTGCTGTGCTACCTAAATGACTGGGGCCATAGCTGTGCTACCTATTATACCGGGGGGCATACCTGGGTTACAGGATAATGGAATAAGCCCTACCTATAAAACTGGAGGGTGTCCATGTCTTGTGCTACTATTCCGTGGGGGCATGTGCTGGGCTACTATATACTGGGGCATGTGCTGGTGCTTACATTTATAAGGGAGGCTATATGACCTACTATATATTGGGTGGGCATGGTCTGGAGCTGTTACATGTATAACGAATAGCCCTACTGATACACTGGGTCAGTGACTGCGCTCTTCCAGATAACGGGGCGCATGTGCGCCTGGCGTACTGTATAAGGAGTGACTACCTACAATACTTGGGGCCCAAAATGTGCTGGGAAGGCTGTATACTACAGGGGGCCAGGCAGGCTGTATACTATAGGGGGCCGGGCAGGCTCTATACTACAGGGGGCTTGGCAGGCTATACACTACAGGCGGCTGGCAGGCTATACACTACAGGCGACTGGCAGGCTATACACTACAGGGGGCTTATACATGAGTTGATAAAAAAAATAAACTTACATACGCACCCCCCGGGGCCCCGATCTGGCGGACGGCGCATACTATGCTCCAGCCGGCAGATCGCATGGGCGATCTCTGCCAGCTGTTACACCTCAAAGAAGACAGGACCTACGATGAGTATCAGGAAGCCGCGACGAGCAACGGGGACACCGATAGGTGAGTATGTAAGTTTATTTTTATGCGGGTGGCTGTGTATAAAGGAGGCTGGCTATATTAATGGACTGGTAATAGCTCTCATACTCAGTGGTGGCCCGTATACTTAAGGGGGCTGGCTGGTGATATTGAAGAAGGCGTCTTTGTAATTAAGGGGTTGGCTGATATTAGGGATCTGAGGATGACTGGGTGATCTATATACTATGGGGTGGCTGGCTCTGGAAGTTAAGGGGGCTGGCTGGCTGTAGAGTTAAAGGGGCTGGTGTTAACTTAAGGGGCTGGTGTATATACTACTGAGGTCTGACTGGCTATATACTACAGGGGGCTGGCAGCTTATATGCTACAGGGGCTGGCAGGCTATATACTTCTGGGTGCTGGCCATATCCTACAGGCACTGGCAGGCTATATACTACTGGGGACTGGCTACATACTACAGGGGGCTGACAGTCTATATACTAGTAGGGGCTGTCTGTATACTACTGGGGACTTGCTGGTTACATACTGGGACCAATACATTTCCCACCCTCGGCTTACACTCGAGTCTATAGGTTTTTCCATTTTTTGTGTTAAAATCTCAGCTTATAATCAGGTCGGCTTATACAAGAGTATATATGGAATATATTTGTGGTGTATACATTTTAGCAATATATTTATATGTGTAGTATTTTCACTGGCAGTACATATTTTTTATTTGCGCTAGATAGCTGGTAGCCCGAATTTCAGATGATCCCATAGCAGTTGGCCTCTTTCTTATAATTTTTTTTTTGGTATAATTGTTTTTATTGTTTTTCAAATTTACAGGTTGAAAATCCAGCATTACATCAATGTCAATGTCTTGAAAGATACAGCAATATCATATGTATTGCTTCAGGGATATAAAATTACAATTACAATCGGTGTTTGTTTTAGCATAAACATTTCTCACATTGGTATAATGTAGCTTTCCAGGAAGCTTTACAGAGTAGAGAACCTGTGAAGTACTACTAAAAAACATGTTTCAACTTGAACTGTAACATGAACTGTACAGCCATTGACCTAGGTCAGTGATGGGCAACCTTTTGAGTTTGGTGTGTCAAAATTCGCCAAAAAACTAGCATAACTCGGGTGGTGTGTCCCTTACAAAACAATAATTTTTTGATATTTCTAGTTTAATAACAAATATGTATACCGTACAGTACTCTGAGTATAAGCGACCCGAGTATACTCAAGACCCAATTTTACCACCAAAACTGGGAAAAACTATTGAACCGAGTATAAGCCGAGGGGTGGGAAATGCATTGGTCACAGACCCCACCAATATATAGCCAGCCAGCCCCTCATAATATACAGCTGCCCCCAGTAGTATCAGCCTGCCCCCGTAGTAGACGCCCTGCCCCCCTTAGTAAGCAGCCTCCCCAGTATATACAGCCTGCCCCCAGTAGTATACAGCACTGCCCCCAGTATATACAGTACTGCCCCCATAGTATACAGCACTGCCCCCGAATATACAGCCACCCCAGCCGCCCCCATAGTATACAGCCACCCCAGCCTGCCCCCAGCAGTATACAGCCACCCATCCGGCCCCCCAGTAGTATACAGCCTGCCCCCAGTATATACAGCATGCCCCCAGTAGTATACAGCCACCCCCTGCCCCCCGTAGATTACAGCATGCCGCCAGTAGTAACAGCGTCCCCCAGTAGTATACAGTGAGCCCCAAATTAAAAAAAAAAAAAAAACTTATTTACTCACCCTCCGGGGCCCCGATGCGCAGCGCTGCTCCCCCCTGTCATCGCAGATCCTCTTGGCTGCCCGGCTCCTCTTCTTGCTCTGCGCCGTCTTCTGTCTTCTTCTGTCCATTTTTAATTATTTTTTGACTCGTGTATAAGCTGAGGGGACATTTTTCAGCACATTTTTTGTGCTGAAAAACTCGGCTTATACACGAGTATATACGGTAATTATTTAACTTCTAGGGTACTTTAACCATAGGTTGTCTGATTGATCCTACCATGTACTGCCATACTACAGTATGGCAGTATATGGGGTTTCCTAATCATCTAATACCATGTGCAAATCACACATAGTAATAGATCGGTTACAATCAGACACGTGTGGAATTGCTTAGTAACCTGCAAACTTTCAGTCATGAAAGTTCACAGGTCATAGCTGATTATTTATTTCAGGGCTTGTACGTCACAAAACTGACACACAAGCTCAGATGACTGTCTTCTATCATACAGTGCACTGACCTTACTCACTGTATGATGGGAGTGGTTATCCTCCCTTGCCCCTGCTGTGGAGATGGTCAGTGTAGAGGTGGCAGCTGATGGGACATCACACAAGGCAGCAGCGATGTGGCCTCTGTCTGTGCTGCCATCCTCCCCCCACCACAACTATCAGGAGCTGCAGAGGAGTCTCCTGGGTGTATGGCCAGGTCACCTCTCCTGCTGTGTCCCATGCTGATACCTGTGCTGACTGGAGACACTAGGCACAGCTCACACATGGGGAGAGGTCGGCCCGATGTGGAGGAGGAGGGGGGTGCTGGAAGCTCAGTGCAATCTCTCAGCCTCCTGGCTACTGCACCTGGTCATGTAGGATGAAACTTAACTCTCAGGCAGCCGCGTGTCAGTGAAAATGGCTACGCGTGTCAGCACTGACACGCGTGTCATAGGTTAGCCATCACTGACCTAGGTTGTGATAGAAATACCTAAAGAAGTTATGCCATTTTGTGCCTTCGACCAAATGTTGATGTGAGTTGTGGGAAGAAAATAGGAGTGGTCTCCCTTTTGAAATGCTGCTACAGTCGGGTTAGGTTAGGTGTGTTTAGAGGCTACTATGTATAATCCCATCTAAATGTAAATGTTGGGGGGGGGGTTCTTCCAGGGGTGGCAGTTACAGTATGTGACTGCCCCACTGCCTATGCCTCTGACCTTAACCCAGGGTGCCCATGATTTCAGAAATTGGTTGTGCCTCCTATCTGCCCAGCTTGCCAGCTCCTCCAACCTATAAAAGTGATCACTTTTCCCCTACCATTGCTCTACTGTAGGTAGTACTTTCGTAAGCCAATTTGTGGGGATTAGGAGTTTCACCGCCTGGACCATGAGTCGCCAATTGTGCCCTTTTCGGTTTCCATGTAGGGTTGGGTAGCCATAAAAGAACGGATTCAGGAGTGAGTCTTATGGAGGTAGATGTTATGCTATTGATTTGTCCTTCTACTAGATTCCAGAATGGTCTAATAAACGTGCAATCCCAAAAGATATGTGCAAGGGAGCCACCCGGTTGTCCACACCTCCAACAATTATCCGTAGGACCTAATCCTATTTGTTTCAAATAACTTGGTGTTCTATACCATCTGGTAATAATTTTATATGAGTTTTCCTGGACTTTTATACATCTCGAGAAACCGTGTGAGTTCTTGTGTATCATGTCTAGTGGAGTGCAAGAAATATCTAACTCCTTCTCCCATTGGACAATGGCTTTCTTAACATTTTTAATAAAAGGGAGCAATTTAATTTGCTTGTCAGCTAAATGTTTTGCCCAGAACCATGCTGATATCATTATTAATGATTAGAATCTCATATTTTGAATTGAACCATTGAGCTGCAGAATTAGAGATACAGGCAGTTACAATTCTGTAAAATTTTTAAATTTTTTACATATTACCCGACCCTTGGCAATACCGATCTGAAATTTATTGTTGTAATGAACCTTACACCTGTGGCAGGGTCCATCCTTGATCAACAATTACAAAACCCTGATCTAGATTGTCAAAAGGATTGCCTGGCTTCACATATTGGACAATATCTCTAAATGTTTGCTTTTTTTTCTTGCTATTACTAAATCACTGTTTTAGGCAATATTTTTGGTGCCGAGTAGCATATTCTGTAGGAAACATTTGGATGTACATGTTAGTTATTAAAGTACTTAATTTGTACATTACAGTGTGGACATGCATATAATTTTTGCAAATTTCACCTTACATGGAAATATTAGGACTTTCTGTACAAAAATCTTAATTTTGCCATCTTCTGATGCTAATAACTTTTTCATACTTTGATGTACAGAGCTGTATATGGTGTCAAATTTAGCGAGATGAGCTGATGTTTTTATTGCTGCCATTGTGATGACTATATGACCTTTTGATAACTTTTTATTAAAGGGGTTATCCGGGTGTATAAAAATACTGAGGGCCGGGGTGGGCTAGTTAAACATAATAAACATGCACTTACCTCGTCCGGCGCTGCCGATGTCCCGCGCCGCGGTCTGTCTCCTCTGTGCGCCGGTTTGTATACAGGGGTGCATAGGGAGCTTCCGGTCGGCCGGAAGCTCCCATCCGACACCATCTCCCAGCGCTTACAACGCTGAGAGATAGGGACGGATGGGAGGAGCCGGCCACATCGCGGACCGGTAGTTCCCTGTGCGCGGCTACTGTGCCCCTGATCGAAGGGACCGCGTTGCGGGACATCGGCGGCGCCAGAGGAGGTAAGTACATGTTTATTATGTTTAACTAACCCACCCCAGCCGGGCCATAAGTAATTTTTAACAGCCGGATAACCCCTTTAAATTTATTATGTGTTGCAAAATGATGAAAAAGTGGTGTTTTGGACATTTGGGTGCTATTTTCCGTTATGACTTAAGACTTAAGGGACGTAGCCATACCTAACATCCTTATGATTTTATTTCATTATTTGATTTTAAATTAGTTCTAGTGCAAGGGAGTCATTCAAATTATTATTATTTTTTAATTTTACTATTTTTAGACCCCCTATGCTCCTACCATATACTGCTGTACTGCAGTATCTGGAGAATTTGCTAAAGATCACTGACACAAAAATCAGTTGGCTCGTGTCCTGGGATCCCTGATCCACCCAAATCAAGTTGGCTTCGTCCTGTCAAGAGCAACTAGTGCAAACACTGTTAAGACCACCATGCCCATAAAGTGCAGCTCCCTTTCACTTGATGCCGAAAAGGCATTTGACCGGGTGGACTGGGTGTTCCTCGAGGCTACCTTTAGACAAGTGGGAATAGGGTCAAACATGTTAGTGTGCATCTTGGCACTTTATAACAGCCCGACAGCCCAGATTCGGGGTAAATGGCTCTCTTTCTTACTCCTTCTCTATTGGCAACAGAACGTGTCAGGAATTGTCAGTGATAAAGCACTTGCTGTCCGCAATCCTCTCTAACCCATCCATTAAGTGAATAGTTGTGAGGAACTATGATTATAAATGCTCTGCTTTTGCAAACAACGTACTGGTTTTCCTCTCAGACCCCATCTGCTTGCTACCTGCACTTATTTTTTATTTTTAACACATTTGGATACTTTTGTAACTATAAGGTAAACGTTGGCAAAAGTGTCGCTATGACCATGGGTTAGATGCCTCACCACTGCAAGATTTGCGTTGCCTCTTCTCCTTTATTTCGCAAGAGATGTACCTAGGCATACAAAGCCTGAAAAACCTTGGAGACACCTACTTACTAAACTTTACCTCGTTTCTCAATGCAATTAAAACTGACATATCCACTTGGTCAAAGAAGCGTCGATGAAAATGACCATACTACCTAGGTTGCTCTATTTACTACAAACGATCCCACTTCTTCTTCCTAAAGCATTTTTCACTCAGGTAACTAGATTGACCAACCTATTTCATTGGATGGAGGCTCCCCCAAGGGTGGTCAAGACTACTGTGATCAGAAGAAAGACCAAGGGTGGGCTTGGATTCACAGTTTTCAAGGGGTACTATGTGGCAACTGCATTGGCTAGGATTCATAATACCAAAAGTAAGGTCTTGCTTAACCTAGAGCAATGATTAGTGACATGCCCTCTCAAAGACTTTCCCTGGTGCCCGTCTTATATCGAGCTAGATCATAATACCGATGAACTACCTTTGATAGCTAGTTGTGGTCTATAGCTTTGTAGATGCCTCCTGGGACCCTTGTGGCTCTTTACCTGTGACGGTCCATTGACTCCTGTCACCAGTAACCCAGACTTTCCCCCGGGCTGCTCCAGACTATATCTCCATCCCATGAGGATAGCTAAGCCTATTACTTTTTATGGGTTAATATATAGCACTTCCTTAAAACCCCTCTCACAGGTTCTAGGGGAAGTTGCCCCACCACTTCTTTGGTTTAGGAATATAAGCAGTGGATCCACTTTTACTACGAGCACAAAACCCAGTTGTCCCTGCTTAGACACCTCTTCCCCTTCGAGCAACTATGCCATGGGGTAGCTCCTCCCTCTTTGGCGGTCTTCTGTATGCCCTCATCTTGGACACTTGGGCTCAATCTAGGCCCCCCTTGGTAGATGCGTGGAAAAGAGAAGGCTACGGGTTTGTGAATGAGGACGACTGGAGTAAGGCCTTCCCTCAATGCTACAAAATGTTGTTGTCTAGCAAGACGCAAGAAACTAATTATAAATTCTCGACTAGGTGGTACATGGTGCCATCGAGACTCCATGTTATATTCCCTAACAAGCGGAGCCTTGCTCTCTCCTAGCCCCTGGCAGGAGTTGGGGGCTCATTTACATAGTTTTTAAAAAATTTTTTAGCAGCAAATATGCTATTTTTTATGCATAAAAACTGTTCTGATTAGTGCACAAAGAAGCAAGCATATCAGTTAGACTGATGAAAGATGTCCTCGGAGACAAGCACGGGTGTGCCCGCGATACAAGACATAGAACACAGGGACACCCATGACATGAACTATGTGCAGTTTGCCTCTAGAGTGTGCAAGTGCAGCATATTAAGCAAAACTGGTGGACGGTCTTCATTAAAGGGCTATTACCATGAAGACAAGTTTCTTATATGTGCTCAGGATAACAAAAAAATTTTTTTTCTTTAATTCACAAAAGTGCAGCATTTCACAGATATAAGTCCAGCCTGTCTCTATCAGTCCTGGTGTACACAATTTCAGTTGTCTCTAGACATGGCCCTGTAACTTCTGACTTAGGGCCGTCATCAGCGGCGACACCGCCGCATCATAGTGTGCGCCCGCCGCAGATTGCATGGATGCGACTCTGCCGGCGAGAGAGCAGAGAAGAAAGAAGAGTGAAGAGGAGCCGCCGGGACCCGCGACGAAGATCGGGAGCCGTGCGCTGAACATCGGGACCCGCGCCAACGATCCGGACACCGGAGGGTGGGTATTAAGTTTTTTTATTTTGTTTGGCAGGGGGCTGGCTGTATACTACATTGGGGGGCTGCCTGGCTGTATACTATTCAGAATAAAACTTGACTTTCTGCTTTTCTAAGCATCGCTAGTGTTAGTTGAAAAAGGGGTTGCCCTTAGGACTAAAGGGCTCTGTGGGAACCTGTCTTTGATTAACTTTTTTGAAACAGGTTCCCTTTAATCCACTTCACTACTGGTTTGGACATCGAAAACTGCATCTCTAAAACTGAACATATAAACGGACCCAAAGGGGCACATTTACAAAGGGTCTGCAGACTGCGATTCTGTTGGGTTTCCTGAGTATTTCTGTTCTGAATCGCAGAACAAAGATCAGATTTTGGTGCACCGGCTATGGCTTGCATGCGGCACAAATCGGGGGGCGTGGCCGTCGGACATTCGGACAAACCGCGGAATTTACAATTCAAATTGTGTCGCAAGATCAGCACTCACATTCACCGGGAAGAAGATGGTGAACTCCGGCGGACCTGAGCGGGAAGCGACACATTCAAGAAATTGGGCGCACGCTGTAGGTGAATTGTGGCAGCTCCGTCTCTCGTCAGACATTCTGGATCGGCGGACGCAATGGGACGGGTAAGTAAATGTGCCCCAAAGTGTATACATTTTATAAAAATGCATAAAAGTTTACTTTGATGGCAAAAATTGTGCCCCAAACAGAAAATAATTTGTTGCACACCTCCCAAATGTAATACATGAACATGTGGTTTTCCCAGTTTTTGGTGTTAAAATCAGGTAACTCATCTTATACTCGAGTTGGCTTATACTCAAGTATATACAGTAGTATAATGCAGTAGTGGTTTCTGGTGGGGGGCATTTGTGCTGTACTGGTTTCTGGTTGAAGTATAGTGGTATGACAATGTGGTCCGCTGACCAATAAAGTTTGTGCACACCTGCTCTAGACTAAGACTGCCTCTTTCCTTTCTCCTCCTACCCCTCCATTGTTGCTGAGTTACGAGTCTGACTCACATACACAGATATATACAGTAGTACAATGTTGGACAGGTATACTCGCAGACAGATAGAAGTCAGACCCATGACTTCTCATACCTAGAGGTCAAACTAAGTGACCCCCCCCTCCTGTCCTTTTTCTTACTTACCTGACTGCTCCTCTCTATTTCTCCCTCTCCATTACTGCTGAGTTACTCGTCTGCTCATCTCTCTTACCTATGTTCTCTCATCTTCCCCTATCTAACTCCCTACCCTCCCTCACCTTTCCTTCCCTTCCCCTTCCCACACCCCCTTTGCCTCCCTTCCCTTACTCTCTACTTCCCCTTCTCCTCTTACTCCTCCTCTTGTTTTCCTCTCCCTCCCCTTTTCATTCCTTCCCCTTTCTCGCTCGTCCCCCTTACCCATATTGGAAGAATTCACTGCATATATACAGGATAGGAGTACCAGTGCTGAGCTATGAAGTAGCAAACCTTCATATGTTTCAGCCAACAAGTCAGTTTTGTGGCACATTTAGGTACCTTGTACTAAATTTCTAACAGAGCATCTTTATGTTTTAGTTCCTCTTTTGATAAATGCAGATTAAAGGGGATTTTTAAATTAAGTCATGGAGATTTAAAATCTGTCATGAGGATTTAAATCCAAAACCACAACCAGTCTGTCACATGTGATGGTGATACGATCACAATGAAGAGCCAGCATTATGCAGAAAAAGAACTCTAAAATCTGAATTGTAAGGAGACATAGGGATGAAGAAGAGTCACAATGGGATGTCTCCTCCCGGTTTGGTTGATGTCTTCTAGACCAGGTTTACTGCTGACAACTGCTGAAGCTGGCATACTATCTAGGCCCTGTGACTACAAGTCAATTAAATTCCTCTAATATCAGAGCCTCAAGCTCTCCCATTTTGCCTGTGATACTTCTGGCATTTGTGAACATACAATTTAATTTTCCACAGTTATTTATCTGATTTAAAGTAATTTTACTGGCACATATATCCTCACCACTGTTCTGTAACTTGTGGACAGGCCCGGCGCCAGCACCTGGCCAAGTGCCGGGGCACTGTAAGGGCCCACCCGGGCCCCTGGATCAATTGTACCAGTGTTATAAGACACTGGTACAATTGATCACCATCCGGATCGATCACTTTTCTGCCTCTATGCTGCGCTGGTCAGGCAGAATCCAAAGCTCACCTGTCCCGGTTCCCACAATGCAGCGCTCCGCAGGGTATGCAACGGCTCTGAAGCCGGCGCACATGATGACGTCATCGGATCACGTGTGCCGGCTTCAGAGCCGGCGCGTACGGGAGGCCCAGGCCGAAGACAGCTTCAGGCGCTGCTCCGGGGGAACCAGGAAAGATTAATTATTTTTTCTTTCCCAGAGGGGGGGGTGGGGGAGGGGGTCAGTGTGTCAGCCGGGGGGTGGTTCAGTGTGTCCGCAGGGGGAGGGTGGGGGGTCATTGTGTCAGCAGGGGGGTTCAGTGTGTCCGCAGGGGTTCAGTGTGTCGCAGGGGGGAGTGGGTGGGGGGTGGTCAGTGTACTCCGCAGGTGATGTTGGGGGGGGGGGTCAGTGTGTCCGCAGGTGGAAGGGCCCAGCAGCCCCCCTTCCATTTAGGCATTTAGGTGCAAGTTATCTGTGGGAAACAGCTTGTACCCCAATGAAAAGCAACCCAGTGCTCTAGGAACCCAAATCCCTCTGCTCTACACCACGATCTGAGCCATGCATTTAACTCCCTGAGCTCCCGCTGTCTGCTCTGTGTAGTACATGGCACGGTTAGAATTCTGGAGAATACTACCTTGGAGGTCCTTTCCTTAAGCTTTGAACCTAGTTCTTTAAAATTATTCTTCAGGCTCCTCCACCTACCATCTATTCTGTCATTGGTACCAACATGGACCACAACAGCTGGGTCATCCCCAGCCCCTCCCAGTAATTTACCCACCCTTTCCACCACATGCTGAACCCCGGCACCAGGGAGACAGCAAACCAGTCGGTTGAGGCGGTCTAGGCAACAAATTATTCTATCCGTCTTCCTGATTATAGAGTCCCCTACAACCACTAGCTGCCTTGGCTTACCTGCACTCCCATCCACCCTACTACTAGCTGGTCTGCTCCCCCGGTTGTTAGGGAGAGCAGGATCCGCCAGGGCTGCCATTTCTGACACTGACGTCCTTACATCATTGCGCAATTTTGCTTGGATGTTCAGAGTCAGAGTTGGCCTTCCTCTGCTGGCTTTCCTCTCCGCCCTTCACTTCTACCCCGCTTATTGCTTCCTCAGTGAGAAGCATACTCCTCTCAAGATTGTCAATTGCTCGCAGCCGTGCAATATCTTCCTCCGGATCTCTAACACAAGCTTCCAGTAGAAAAATATGGGCACATCTGTCACAGCGGTATTCACCCTGGAACTCTTGCTCCAGCAGTGTATACATGCGGCAGAGTGTGCACTGGAGCAAGCCATACTGGAGCTAGCCATATCCTAGTAACAAAACTGTGATGAGTATATAAATCAAGAGATATAAAATGTAGATTACTTACAGTTCTGTGGATTTCTCTTTTTCAAACTCTGCTTTTTTCAACTCCACTTAAGCTCACTAGCCACTTAGAATCACAAGCCAAAACTGAGCGAGCTCAAAAGTGAGTTGCTAGACCTTATCACAGAGACCAAAAAGTTCTGGCTGGGATTACAATGATAAAGTATACAGTTCCGACTTACATACAAATTCAACTTAAGAACAAACCTACAGTCCCTATCTTGTATGTAACCCGGGGACTGCCTGTATATATATATATATGTAATATATTTGAATTTATGTTGTACTTATGTAAAATTTATGCTATATAACTATAATGATGTTGTTTGATAAAGTCATGTGACCTACCCCATTACTATAAATGGATGTACATTAGTCACTATTGCTTACAGTATGATTGAGTTTAACATAGCCAAAACGTAGCATATAACTGGGATAAAAGACCACAAAGGTATTTTGTCACTTGATTTTGGAGTGCTGATTATTTTTTCTTTTTATTAATTTGTATATATGTGTGGGCTATCCGAAGCACTGTGTCCCCAGTGCCTAGTGGCATATACTGCCCTGTGGGAATATACACTCACCGGCCACTTTATTAGGTACACCTGTCCAACTGCTCGTTAACACTTAATTTCTTTTTTTTTTGTTGAAATTTTTCTTTATTTAGCTTTTCTAATACAATCAGATTAATAACATATAATAAGCATTCAATGAACAATTACATAACATGCAATTCCACTGGGAAATACAAAGGGAAAAAAAAAAAAAAGAAAGAAAGGGATCCCCGCTCTACTACTACTTGTACCGTATCTTCTAGTTCCAATCACCATTTTCTAGTAGAATACTGTCTACTACTATACTTTGCCTATTATCTGAGATCTGAATGTTTCTGAGTTTCTGAACTCTAACCAAATTTGCCATGTTTCATTAAATCTATCCCTTGTTTCTTTTATTAAGGATGTCAGTTCCTCCATACATCTAATATCATCTACTTTTTTAAGCCATAAAGACACTGATGGTGTCCTTGGTTGTTTCCACATAACTGGGATACAGAGACGCATCGCTAACAATAAATATCTCAGCAAGGGCCTCTTATATTCACTCCTTGATAAATCACTGCACTGAAGCAGAACGAACGCTGGTTCAAGGGGAAATCTAATATGGAGTTCTTGTTGGATTATTTCGCGAATTGCTTCCCAGAATGGTACTATTAGGGGGCATGACCAAAATATATGTAAATATGAGCCTTCTGTTTGCTTACATCTCCAACACAACGGACTAACTTCTGGGAACATTCTATTAATTTTAGTGGGGACGTAATACCACCTAGAGATAATTTTATAGTTGCTTTCTTGAAATCTAGAATTAAGTATAGTGATGTATGAAAATTCAAAACTACGTTCCCATTGTTCGTCTGTTATATCAATTTGGAGATCTTGCTCCCACCTTGAAGTAAAGGATGGCAATTCATAGTTATTGCATCTTAGGAGCATAGCATAGATCCTAGAGAGGGGATGTCGCACTCGATCAGCCCCCACACATAATTTTTCGAATTCGGTGGGACTACTTTCGAACTCCTCTGGTCTTTGTATTGAGTCTAGGAATGTACGAAGAAAAAGTTCTCTCCATGGAGATAGTACTGTCACCCCCCATTTTTCAGCCATTTCTGGAGGTTGGAACCATCTTGACCCCATCCTGAAATGGGCGACTCTATTTATCCCTGCCCTATTCCATTCCTTAAGTACTGAGTCTTCCATCCCCAACGCAAATCTTGGATTTCCCAATATGGGATACATTGAGGACAGTGTAGGGATGAGTTTACCTTTAATCTCAGGGGAGTGGCATATTCAAAGTGTTGCACCAATGGTTGGATGTTTAAGTAATTGTTTCGTATATTCATACCCCAACCATGGGATATTAAAAAGGGGGGCCTGACTAGCCTCCTGTTCAATTGAGATCCATTTTTTATTCTTATAATTTTTGCACCAATCTATAATCCTAACCATATGTGTGGCTTTATAGTACATTTTAAGGTCGGGTACTGCCAACCCTCCTCTATTTCTCGATTTCTGTAATATTTCTAACTTTATACGGGGTTTTTTGCCTCCCCATATGAATTTTTGTTGTGTCGAAATCATTAACTTAAAGAATTTCCCCGGCAAAAAGATAGGTAGTGCTTGATATAAATATAGGATCCTTCCCTTAGTCCACTTCTTGCAGTCTGCTTTAATCGAGTTTGCGAGTGTAATATAATTTGCTCTATACATAGTTTTTAAGTCTCGAGTCAATTTTACTCCCAGGTATGTCATTCCCTCTTTAGGCCACCTGAAGGGGAAAGTATCTTCCAACAATTTAATCTCTTCCAAGGACATAGAAACTGCCATAGCTTCAGACTTGGAGTAATTGATTTTAAAATTTGACAAAGAATAATATTCCTTAAATTGTCTCAAAAGGTTAGGGATGGACACCTTCGGCCTGGAGACAAAGAACAGTAGGTCGTCTGCAAATGCGCCTACTTTCACTTCATCATTCTGGATTGTTATTCCTGAGATATTCTCGTCTTGCCTAATATGTCTTAAGAAAGGTTCTAAAACTAGGACGAAAATTAATGCTGAAAGTGGGCAACCCTGTGTTACCCCGTTGTTTATGGGCAAGTCTTTGGAGAGAATTCCGTTTACCCTGACTTTTGCCGTAGGTTGAGTATATAGAGCCAAAATCCTCTGCATCATGTTATGTTTTAAGCCAATTCCACACAGTGTCTCAGCCATATACACCCAATTCACCCTGTCAAAGGCTTTCTCTGCATCGGTTGAAAGCAGAGCAACTGCCTTTTTTTTGTATTCGGGCTAGGTGCATCAGGTTAACTGCTTTTGTAGTGTTATCTCTGGCTTCCCGGCCAGGTAGAAAGCCTGTTTGGTCTAAATGTATGAGTTTGCTTACTATTGGGGTCAACCTGTCTGCCAGTGTCTTGGCTAATGTTTTTGAATCTACATTGAGCAGGGAGATTGGTCTATAGCTGAGACACTGCGTGGGGTCCTTGCCTGCCTTTGGCAGA
Organism: Engystomops pustulosus; assembly: GCA_019512145.1. NCBI lineage: Eukaryota > Metazoa > Chordata > Amphibia > Anura > Leptodactylidae > Engystomops > Engystomops pustulosus. Next base: position 75,861,412 of record CM033643.1, on the reverse strand, counting down.
ACTGTTATGTATGCCCTGAGGGAGTTGGGTGGTGGGGCTCCATTCTCCGTCAGAGAGTTAAAAGCCTCCACCAGATGGGGGGTCAATTCCCCATATAACAATTTGTAATACTTTGTAGAGAACCCATCCGGGCCTGGTGTCTTGCCCGAGGGTAAATTCTTAATTGCCTCCCTTACTTCTTCTTCCGAGAAGGGTCTTTCTAGGTCTTCTAGCTCAGATTCCGATAACTTCGCCATCCCTGAGTCTCTTATATATTTTTGGATCCGCGATCTAAAGTCTGGGCTTGAGATGTTATGATTCGTTCTATCCACTGAGTATAAGGAGGCATAGTATTCTCTAAAGGTCTCAGCCACTTCGTCTGGCATATTCACCTTATTTCCATGTGCGTTTAGGACGGCGGGTACATATGTAGACACCCGTTGGTCCCGTAGTGCTCTAGCTAGACCCCGGCTACATTTGTTACCATGTTCATAATAAAATCGTCGACATTTTAATAGGGTATTTTTTGCTTTATACATCAGTAGGGAACGTAATTCTTCTCTCGCTTGGCTCAATTGGACTTTAAGGTCATTATCTAGATTCCTTTTATGTTGTGTCTCTAGTTTTTTTATTTGATCCAGGAGACTATTCAGGCGCTTATCCCTTTCCCTCTTCCTTCTTGCCCCATGTTTTATTAAAATTCCCCTGATATCTATTTTATGGGCTTCCCATCTCATGTATGAGTTAGGGGTATATTCTCGATTCATTGAGAAATGTTCTAATAAGGCCTGTTTTATCTCAGATACAATTTGTACATCCTCCAGGAGTGACTCATTGAGTCTCCATTGCCATTGTTTACTTTTGGGAATACCAAGGGACAGAGTCATATCTATTAATGCGTGATCCGAGAAAGATATATTATCAATAGTTGCCTGTTAAAGTAAAGCCAGATCATGGTGTTTTAAAAAAAAACATATCTAGTCTTGAATATGTATTATGTGGAATTGAGTAGAAAGTGTAGTCTTTCTCGTTTGGGTGCAATAAACACCAAGAGTCAATATACTTGTCACTATATAGGGTACGCCTTATCTGTCTCAGGACCATTCCAGAGTGTTGTGATACCCCTGATGAGATATCCAAACTTGGGTCGAGTGCGACATTAAAATCCCCTCCCAGGACCACAATTCCCTCTTCAAAATCAGCCAAACGGTCCAAAAAATTAGATAAGTTTCTGGCCTGCCCACTATTTGGAAGGTACACTGAGGCAAAGGTGTATATCTGGGAGGCAATACGTCCTTTTACAAATATCATGCGACCCTCTTCATCCGTACACATATACATAAAAACCCAAGGGATAGTATTAGATATTAGTATACTAGTCCCTTTGGATTTCGGGTCGTTATAACTGTGGTATGCATGCGGATATGAGGTCCCTGAGAGGCGATATGGCTTTCGAAGACACAGGTGGGTTTCATGTAAGTAAACCACCTGTAACTTTTTCCTTCTTAGCAAGTTCCACAGGATTGATCTTTTACCTGTGCTATGTAGGCCTTTCACATTCAATGATCCCATCAACATGGTTGCGTGCGGGTCTAAGGAGGCCATTTCGATGTTATATTACTATTTAGTCGGTATTGCCCCCTGTAGTGGCGCAGCCGGAGAGGGGAAAGAGAGAGGGAAAAAAAAAAAAAGGGAGGGGGAAGGAGAGATGAAAAAACACACAGTTAATACAAAGGAAAAGAGTGGCCCCCCCACTCAGTTTTAATGGGTTTTGTAGGAAGTTTTCCGTCCTACTTCTTATTGGGGTGTTGGAAAAACAAGATATGGGGTCAGCTCCGCATATTCTCAGGGCATTTAAGAAAAAAAAAGGAAAGAGATCAAAGGGGGAATTCCATAGAGGAGGAAGAGTTCTCTCACCTCCCTCTCCTCCTATCATCTAGCACCAGACTTTCCTTAGGGGGCCCCATCCCTTGTCCCTATAATACTTGCCCATATTACCAAAGGGAAAGAGGCGGGGGATCATGAGGGCATTGCTTCCCGAGATTGGTTCCCAACAAATCCTGGGGTGGAGAGTAAGTAAATTAAAATTAGGGGGGTGTATGAGTGTTCCCATAAACATCTATATCTTTATGTCTTTGGGTGTAATTTTTGTCAGGTTAGGTCCCTCATAACCATCTCTTGACAGTCATACAAGAGTGGGGGAACTAGTGGTAGCGTATATAGGGGTGGGAGGGGGAGAAAGGGGAAGAGGGGAAGAAAAAAAAAAGGGGGGGGGGATCTCACTATCTATTCACCTTTTTCTCCTTGTGATTCCATTGCATTGACAAAGGTCAAACTATTATTCATTCACACGTTCTACTTTTCATCTTGTGACAATTGAAAAAATATCAATACCTATTTAAGAAAAGTGTTTCTCCCCTTTTATCACCTCTAACATATATCCCTCCCTGTGTTCTTGTGATTATGTTCAAGCCTCACTCCCAACCTCTTAATCTTCAAGAGTTTCCATATACAATATGATATAACAATGAATGCTAAGTCACCTCTGTGACAGTTTTTAAGAACCTGTAGACTATAACACTGGTGTCTATAAAACCATAAAGCGTATTTTTAACCTTGGGGAGATCACAAGAAAAAAAAAAAATACCCCAGAGTAACCTATTCCTCAGTTGTAGTTCTTATAAGTGCAGATATCCTAAGTGCAATCTCCCCTTCACATAGTCCCTCCCCCCCAGCTCACCACCCAGTTCCCCCCCAGCTCACCGCCCAGATCCCCCCCAGAAACAATTCCCCATCAAAATCTTTATTATTTTCTATATCTACAAAGACTGGAGGCGGGGAGGGGGGGGGGGGGGGTTCCGACGATATCTAAGGCTATATATATAAATTTAAAGTCTCACACCTATTTTATACTTATCTGCCCAAGCCAATATTACAGTGTTGCAAGTCATAAAAGAAACATAAGAAAATTATTTTGAGTAATCTCTATATCCATTCTGTGGTTATTATTACTAATTCCTTCAAAAGCAAAAAAGGAAAGGATAAAAAGAAAAAAAGAAAAAGCACATTGTTACTCAACCAATACCCCTTTTACATTGTTCTCTAAATGAGTCCCTCCTCCCCCTAGAAGGTTCCTAGCCTTATATCTATACCAGAAACTCATACTTCCCCCAGCATAATCTATGTTTATTAGCTTAGAATTTTTAAGCTTCTGGTGGCAATGATGCTGAAAGGTCAGGGAAGTCATCTGGAACAAACGGTATCCCAACATTTCCGGGGGCTGGTTGTATTGGCTCTATTTCTGCCCTCCTATTCCTCTCCCTGTGTCTCCCTGAGGGTCTTCTGTACTCTCTTTGACCAGAGTCCGCCCTTTGTTCCAGGGGTTGAAGCCAGTTCTCTACGTAGATTGGGGGTACATTGAGGGCGAAAAGTCCCGGCAAATCTCTTGGATGGTGTACCGCATAGGTTTCATTTGTGAGTTTGACTAGCAAGTGAAAGGGATGACCCCATTTATATGTTCCGCCAGCCTCTTTAATTTTCACCAACACTGGTTGAAGTATCCGTCTCATATGTAATGTTTTTGCTGATACATCAGGAAAAATTTTTATCTGACTGCCCTGAAACGTAACAGACCCCTGTGACCAGGCAGCCTGCACTATTCTTTCTCTGTCCTTAAAGTAATGCATCCTGCAAAGAACATCTCTTGGGGAATCTCTTAGGGACCTTCCCGGCCTATATACCCGGTGGACCCTATCCATTTCATAGACAGTCTCTGCTTGGTTACCAGTGACCAAATTAAAGATAGTCTTTATTTTTCCTGTGTGGTCTTCCCGAGAGCCCTCTTCTGCAATCCCTTTAATCCGGACATTGTTCCTACGTCCTCTATTCCCATGGTCATCTATTTCAAGAGAGAGGGTCAATATATGCTGCTGGGACTGTAGTAGGCATCTTTCCAGGTCCTCCACCCTGCTGACTATAGAGTGGACTGCTTGTTCAGTTTCTACCACCTGTGTGGCAAGTTGCTCAACATCCTGTCTAATTGAGTCCAAAGCTTGGTTTTGGGACTGTTCCAGCCTTGCGACCGTCGAGTCTAGGTATTCCTTGTTGGAGAGGGATTTTATCATCTCCATTAATATATGGAGTTCACTGGGTTGATTGACCAGGTTATCGTGGTGGGACTCTATCATCTGGTCTCTGGGCCTAACTGGGGGCTCACTGACTGTACGTACCCCGTTCTCAGCCCTTGGGCTCAGTGTCCTCAGTCCAGCTATATGTACTACTCTCTCATCGGGTTGCACTTTACTCTCAGGTGTAGTTACCTGTGGGGACTCCCCACTAACCTGAGGGTTCAACCTGGGAAGGTTCCTCCCTTCTTCTCCCGTCCGCGCTGCATGCGGCCAGTATGGGCTGCCTGTCCCCGATCCCATCGGTCCATCCAGTGGCTGGCACGATTCTTCCCTCGGGTACTGCTCCTCTCCAGTTGTCTCTCGAGCCGTGGGCATACGAGCCTCTGGGCGGTCCACCTGGGTTCTCCATTTGGTAGCGGCGTCTCGGGAGACAGGCGTAGCTCTGCCTGGCGCTCCTGCGCCGCAGCTCCGGGGAGAGCCGCCCCTTACGGCCAGCAGGTGGCGGAGTCACACAAGCAGAAGCCGCAGCCCCCATGCGGCTTGTCGGAGAGAGCAATCTCCCCATGTCCAGGGAGCGATGCGGGCCCGCCGGACCTGCGGCTCGAGATGCCCCGCGGCCCCCTCGACTTGCCGGCATGATGTCGGGCAGAGTCAACGGAGCGGCCCTAAGAAGCGGAGTACAGGTGAGCGTGCATTTCACAGCCCCATACCTTGGCCACACCCCACAGGTGGCGTTGTTATTGCTGTGGAGCCCTCAACTAATGCCATTCCAAGAAGCGCCCTCTTTTTAACACATGTCTTATTTTTGCCGCTCTTTTGCCCCTTTCTTATTATATTTATCCCTTTCTTATGAATTTTTGCCCCATTTATCTTGCACCTTCTCTTATGTGTCAATTTCTTTTCTCCTTCTCTTATTATGTGTCCCTTCTCATACTGTGTGCCCTTTTCTTTTTTGAACTCTGTCCATCCTCTTGCTTCATTCATCCCCCATCAAAAGTAGCAGTGCAGTTACCAAAGGAAAAATAAAAGATACTCACCTCACCTTTCTCCCTGTGATCCCCCCCGTGGGTTGTGAGCATCGGCAACGCAATGACGTAATTGTGATGATGACATTGGACTGATAACATCCGTACTGTACATTGCTGCAAATAGTGACAGAGCTCAGCTTTCACCTGTATCAGAGGACATCATTGATAAAGTTGAAAGCTGCAATACTTTTACACCCCCTGGATGTATAACATTAGAAGACAGGCAGCATATTGTTGGACTGACAGGAGTGTCTGGACAGCGGCTGTCAAATAGTTCAGTAACTGCAGGCCTGGCCAGTACAGCCATGAGTATCACCATCTACCCAATATCTAATGACATAAGCTCGAGCAGCCCCAAGTCTTCAGTGACTCCTTTCAGTCCTATAAAGTAGTGCTATGCAGTGAATAGCAGAGCTGACATTGCCTCTTTAGACCGGGCAGTTATGTGATCGCCGGGTGTGCAAGGGTTAAGCATCAGACCCAGTACAGCTCTGCACCAGACATTTTCTCCCCATTTGGTGTTGTTTTTCCTGTACCTGGGGCTCTTATAGATGCCTCAATTACGGTTAAAAACTTGTGAAAAAAAGTGAGACATACATGCAAAAGTCTTAATAAACATTGTGAAACTAATATTAAAAGGGGTATTCCGGGGGGGGGGGGGGGGGGGCGAACCATAATGCTATAAATACATGAATATAACAAAACAATGTCATTAGTCACAAAATGGAGCTTAAAGAGTTCGATTTTATGATTCACAAATTGTTATGGGCTTTCCAAAGTAAGTGGAGTTATCGCCAAGATGGCTGCCACTGGAAACTACAAGTCCCATGATCCTTTAGTTCTCAGTAACAGCTCCTCCTTCTCATGCTCTGCTCCCAGTGATGATCTAACAGACTGTCCTGTTCTGTTACCAAAGTAACAATGTGTACTGAGATGGGTCTCACCACAGCACTGGCCATACTGGATGCTCTGCATCCAAACAGAGTGGTGATCACATGTGTCAGACATGTAATGTGGACATGTGACCAGCAGCCATCTTCTGTGTCTGCTCCACACGAAATCAACGGACTGATTAAAGGGCCAGTAGAATTTTAATTCTTCATTATAGTGTATGTCAGCAGCATTTTCTGCTAAGGGGAGCAAAATTTTAAATAACAGCTAATCACATATTAGCTTATATTTTAATGCCACATTTGTATATGAATTATGCTTATTCCTGGAATACCCCTTTAACATTAATATTGATGTTAAAATTAATATTTGACATAACCATTTCCCAATAAAATAAAAAAAATCCCTCTTAACATTATAAAAACATTGCCATAGTTCCCCCTTTTGCTAGAAACTATTGTAGGGGTTCAGCTCACTGGTGAGTGCCAAGAAAGTTCGCAGAGACGCTGAGTCCGATTTTTAGTTCCAAACACTGGTTTGACTTCCAGTCTTTATTGTCAGTTGTGGTTACAAGTCCAACTTGTACAGGCTCATAACTAACAGAAATAAAATACAAAACAAAAGACCTGCCCGTCTAGGCGCTAACTAATACAATAGCTTTTTCCCTCTCTAGCTAAGGATACAAAATAAACGCATTGGCAGTCTTTACCTCCAGGCTTGTATCACACACAGCAGCACCTCTAGCTCTGGTCAGAGAGACTCCTCTGATGATGCAGCTCGAGTTACTAAAGCCCTGGACCAGGTGCGGGCTAACGAGCTCCATTAACACAGCCCCAGAACCTGGATTAATCATCAATGGCCATCCTTTTACCAAGCATAGGAGAAAAACCTAGCTGGAATATAGATGCCATTGAGGACCTTTCCAGCCACTGCCTTACACAATGGATATTGGCCCAGATTTATCAAAAGTAGTGCAAACTGTCCTATGGCAAGCCCAGTGGCGTAACTAGTAGTGGCTGGGCCCCATAGCAGATTTCTACATGGGGCCCCCTTCCCCTTTAAAAGATATATGCAAATGTATACAGACATATACACACATATAAAGTTCTACACTCATACATTCACTATCCTATACTCGCATCCACATACATACATGTATACACTCATATGCATACATTTATGTACACAAATACATTTATACACATATATACAAACTCATACAGTATATACACATCAAATTTGCACACTTACTGTATACTACATACACATTATATACATATAGTATGTATATGTATACTTATACATACAGTATAAACACAACATATACATACAGTGTTTACATACAGTACATACAGCATTTACACACATACATTTAGTTTATATAGCATACACACACGTATAGCATGTACACACATACAGCACATGCATACATTCACATACATTCACATTCGCATCATATACAAAAACACACATACAACATTTATATATTATATATACACACACACATAAGCATAAGCATATATATACACATAGACACACACGTACAAGCATATATATACACATAGACACACACACACACACACAAGCATATATATATATATACACATAGACACACACACACAAGCATATATATATATATACACATAGACACACACACACTAGCATATATATATATATACACATAGACACACACACACAAGCATATATATATATACACATAGACACACACAAGCATATATATATATACACATAGACACACACACACAAGCATAAGCATATATATATACACATAGACACACACACACAAGCATAAGCATATATATACACATAGACACACACACACAAGCATATATATATATGCATATATATACACACACACAAGCATATATATATATATATATGCATATATATATACACACACGCACAAACATAAGCATATATACACAAAACACACACATTAGCATATATATACAATCACATGTAAATAATAGTACTTACTTTTTTGATGTCCTGCGTGGCGGCTGAGTAGGCCATCAGCTGGGGTGGTCGGCGGTTCGGGAGGGAAGGTGGGTAGAGGTGGGGGGGGAAAGTGAGGGGGGCGGGGAGGTGGGAAAGGGAGGGGGGCGGCGCGGGGGCGGACGGAAAAGTGAGGGGGGGCGGGCGGACGGCAAGTGAGGGGGGGGGCGGAAGCAACTCCCATTAGCAGGGGGACCGGAGGAAGAAATGCGGAGGGGGGAGGGAGGAGGGAAAGTGAGCTGGTGGCAGGGGCAAAGAAAAGGGAGGGGGGAGGGCCGGACGGGAAAGGGGGAGGGGGGAGGCGAGGAGGGAAAGGCGGGGGGGGACGACTGGCCGGGATAGGCAAGATGAGGGGTGAGGTGAGGTGAGGCGATGGCAAGTGGAGGGAGGTTACGGCATGAGGTTGGCAAGTGTGGGGGGCGGGCAGACAGTGAACGGGGGTGGGTCGTGCTGGGCGCTGCTATCGCTTTTGTGCTTTGCGCACTGATAGAGGCTGGGGGGGATGCGTGAGCAGTGTGGGGGTGACGGGCAGTGTGGTCGGAGGTTCCTGTGTCTGGCGGCCTGGGAGGGAAAAAGTTCCAGGTATTAGGGTGTGGCTTGGTCGGTACCCCTTTGTCGGCCGGCGTATGGGAGGCTGTTTGGGAGGGAGTAGGTGGGTTAGGCACATGCGGCCGTGCGTCCCCGGGCCCCTTAAGTTCACGGGCCCCGTAGCAACCGCTACGGCTGCTACGGTGGTAGTTACGCCACTGGGCAAGCCGCTACACAATACTGGCACAAACACTTTACAAACGAACATCACTCACTAGGGAATTAATTTAAAATGGTAATTTCAAGTTAATTTGAAAACTGAAAAAAATATACTACACATTACAAATAAAACCTTTTCTCCACTTCCTCAACTTTAACCCCAAGAAAATTAAAAATGAAAAAAGTCCTTTAACATTTTTAAAGTTTTTTTTAATATATTTTTTTATTGATAAAATAACTGACAGTAACAAAAGATGCATCTTTATGTTTTATATTCCTCTATTTGACATAAATCAGATTAAGGGGATGTTTAATTAAGTCATGTAGTTCACAAACTGCATTGGGAATTTTACCATACCAAAACCCAACGCCCAATACCGTCGTCCACCTTTTTGATGGTGGATCGATCACAGCTGAAAGCGCAGCATATATGTCTCCGTAAAAAGAAGCTCTAAATCTGAAGTGTAAGGAGATAGCTCGGATGAAAAGAGTCACATGGGATGCTCCTCCCGTTTGGTTGATGTCTTCTAGCCAGGTTGAGCTGCTGGAGCTAACTGCTGATACTGCATATATTTAAGGGCCCTGTGACTACAAGTCAATTAATTCTTAATATCAGAGCCTAGCTCATAACTCATTTGCTCTGTGTGGACTTTGGCATTAATGGACACAATTTAATTTTTCCACAGTTTGATGTTTATCTCGATGTTAAAGTAATTTTACTGCACAATATCCTACCCCCTGTTCTGTACTTGTGACAGGCCGGCGCCAGAGACCTGGCCAAGTGCCTGGCACTGTAAGGGCCCCACCGGCCACGGATCAATTGTACCAGTGTTATAGCACTGGACAATTGACTCAACCTCCGTGATCGATCACTTTTCTGCCTCTATGCTGCGCTGGTCATGCTAGCAAGAAATCCAAAGCTAACCCTGTCACTGGTTCCCACATCTCAGCGCCGCAGGTATGCACGGCTCTGAAGCCGGCGCACATGATGAGTCTAGGATCAACGTGGCCGGATTGAGCGGCGCTAAGGGAGCCGGCCGAAGTACAGCTTCAGGGCTGCTCGGGGGACCAGAAAGATTAATTATTTTTTCTTTCCCAGGGGGGGGTGGAGGGGGTCAGTGGTCAAGGGGGGTGGTTCATGTGTCCACAGGGGGAGGTTGGCTGGGGTCATTTTGAGGTCAGTTCCGAAGGGGGTTCAGTGTGTACGGGGGAGTGGGGGGTGTCAGTGTTTCCGCAGGGGAGGTGGGGGGGGGGGATCGGTTCAGTGTGTCCGAGTGGAAGGGGCCAGCGCGCCCCTTCCCATTAGCGCATTTAGGTGCAAGTTATCGGATTGGGAACAGGCTTGTACCCCAATGCAAAAGTCCAGACCAGGCTCTAGGAAACCAAATCCCTCTGCTCTACACCACGATACTGAGCCATCATGCTAACTCCCTGAGCTCCCGCTGTTGCTTGTGTAGTTCCATGGCACGGTTAGAATTCGGGAATAATACCTTGAGTCCTTCCCTTAAGCTTTTGAACCTAGTTTCTTGTAAATTATCGTCAGGCTCTCCAACTACCATCTATTTGTCATTGTTGTAACCAACATGCAACCACGACAGCTGTGTCATCCCAGCCCTCCCATTAATTACCCACCCTTTCCACCACCATGCTGAACCCGGCCCAGGGAGAAACGCAAACCAGTCGGTTGAGCGGTCTTAGGCACAATTATTATCGTCTTTCCTGATTATACGAGTCCCCTACAACACTAGCTGCTTGGCTTACTGCACTCCCAATGCCACCCTACTCCTAGCTGGTCTGGCTCCCCGCAGTTTTGTAGGGAGAGCCGGTCACGACAGGTGTCTGCCATTTTGACATGAACGTCCTTACATATTGCGCAATTTTGCTGTTGTATGTTCAGAGTCGAGTTGGCCTTCTTACCCTTCCTACCCTTATCACACTACACGTGCTGGCTTCTCCCCGCCCTTTCTAAATTCTACCCACGCTTTATGCTTGCTCAGTGAGCAGCAATTCCTTCAGATTGTCAATTGCTGCACTGCAATATCTTCCTCCGATCCTCTAACACAAGCTCAGAGAAAAATATGGGACACATCTGTCACAGCGGTATTCACCCTGGAACTAGTTGCTCCAGCAGTGTAATCACATGCGGCAGTAGTGTGCATGGATCAAAAAAAACCACCATACTGGAGCTAAGCCATATCTAGTAACAAAACTGTTGTAGGAGTATATAACAAGAGATATAAAATGTAGATTACTTTACAGTTCTGTGGTTTTCTTTTCAAAACTCTGCCCTTTTTCTTTTAACTCCACTTAAGCTCACTAGCCACTTAGAACACACAGCCAAAACTGAGCGAGCTCAAGAAGTGAGTTGCTAGACTTAAAAAGGGAACTGTCACCAGGAGACCCATTTTAAGTACTCCCCTTCCCAGTCCCCACAGAGCATAGTACATACATGCCAAAGTGTTTTTGATAAAATTGGTTTTTACAGAAAAAAAAAAGATATGTTATATTGTACCTTATCCATGCATTGATGTTGTGTCTAGCGTTGCCAATGGAGTGGCTGAAAGGAGCAGTTCCCTCCCTCACCATGGGAAACAGTGACCTTTTAAATATATGAATCTCCACACACTCGGAATTGGCTGTAGAGGAGCGGGGGGCGTCGACTAAGCCCGTGAGGGGTGTTTTCAATATTTGAAAGTTCACAATGGAGAGCTTAATCTCAAGGGGGGGGGACGTGCCTCTTTCCAGCCCCTCCCATTGGCAACTGCCTAGTCACAACAGATGCAATGAAAGGTACGCAATATAACTATCTTTTTTCTGTAAAACCTATTTTTAATACAAAAACACTTGGCATGTGTATGTACTAGCTCTGTGGGGGACTGGGGAATGCTAAAATGGTCTCATCCTGGACAGGTTCCTCTTAATTTTATCAGGTGTGAACACCTCATCCCTCCTCCCAGTTAGACAGACAAGCAAAGAAAGGGAAAAAAGAAAAACTATTGTGACACTAAGAAAGTGCCTCTGTATACGCTATATTGCCAACACCCAACAATCTACATGCGGAACCATTTACTACCGGCGTTCGTGCGGGTGGGGAGGGGGCCGAGGTCGCACATCCCCCAGAAGTAGTCGCAGCCATTCTGCAGACCCCTGCCCAATCCACAGTCGCAAAGGGCTATACAAGCCCAAACGGAAATATTGGGTAACCGGAAAGCAATCGCTATAAAACCCACTATGCAATTACACGCTCATTATCTTGTTTATACAGCAGTGACATGCCGTATTTATTTTATGTACAACACTCACACCATCACTAATTTACATAGAGCACAAGCATTTAACGGGTTAACACACGCGATTGGTGCCAACACGAAGACAGTGTTAGCATGGTGTGAAGCCTTCTCCATAACCCCCTGCCACCCACCTTAAGTGTAAGATATGGGGTTTGCGGCAAGGGGTTAGGTGTCCCTTTTAGAGTTGCTACCCCCTTTCCTTGTCCTCCATCTTATCTCAAGTTTGATACTCTCTTTCTTAGTAATTGTGCACATTTTGCTACTCCTATGTTTAATACTTCCATTCTAGTTACATAACCATGTTTTAGTGATTCTACGCTTTTTAAGAAGCGCCCTCTTTTTTTTTTAAATTTTTCTTTATTTAGCTTTTCTAATACAAACAGATTAGGAACATATAAAAAGCATTCGGTGGACAATTACATAACATACAGTTCCACTGGGAAATACAAAGGAAAAAAAAAGGAAAGGAGAGAAAAGAAAAAAGGATCCCCGTCTCCTAACACCCACCCTACTTGTACGTATTACTTCTATAAGTACATCTACCTAGTTCCGAACAACGACACCTTTTCTAGTAGAAATACTGTTCCATATGACTAGTGCTATTTCTGAGATCTGAAGGTGTTTCTGAGTTTTCTGAACTTAACCAGTTTTGCCAGTTTCATTAACTCTATCCCTTGTCCTTTTATTAATGTGTTCAGTTCCTCCATACATCTAATATCATCTACCTTTTTTAAGCCATAGAGACACTGGGTGGTTTCCTTGGTTGTATTTCCCCATAACCTGGTGATAACATCGCAAATTCCTAGCGATACCAAATACATCTCAGAGGACCTCTGTATATTCACTCTTGAAATCCCTGCCCTGAAGACAGAACGAACGTGGTTCAAGGGGAAAATATTGGAGGCCGAGTTTCGTTGGTGGTATTTTTGCGAATTGCCGAGAATGGTAGACTAAAGGGGAGGCATGACAAAAATATATGTAATATGAACCTTCTGTTGCTTACAGCTCCAAACACAACGGACTAGACTGTCGGGACATCCTATCTAATTTTCTTAGGGGACGTATACCACCTAGCAGATAATATTTCTAGTGCGTTTCTTGAAATCCTAGAATTAAGTTATAGTGATGTATGAAATACAAATAACGTTTCCCAGTTTTCTTTTATCCAATTTGGAGATCTTGCTCCCACCTTGAAGTACGGGTGGCAATTCATCGTATTACGCATCGTAGGAGCAAGCATAGATCCTGAGAGGGGATCCTACGCCCCCACACATAATTTTTCGAAATTCGGTGGGACTACTTTCGTACTCCTCTGGTCTTTGTTGAGTCTAGGAATGTACGAAGAAAAAGTTCCTCTCATGGAGTAGTACTGTCACACCATTTTTCAGACATTTTTGAGGTTTGGAACCATCTTGACCCCGTCCTTAAATGGGACTTTTTTATGCCCTCCTAATTCCATCCTTAAATACTGGGGCTTCCATCCCCAACGCAAATCTTGGATTTCCCAGATATAGATAACATTGAGGACAGTGTAGGCATGGAGTTTACCTAATCTCAGGGAGTGGCATAATTCGAAGTGTTGCCCCAATGTGGATGTTAAGTAATATGTTTCGTATATTCATACCCAACCATGGGATATTAAAGAGGGGGGCCTGACTACCTCCTGTTCAATTGAGATCCATTTTTTATTTCTTAATATTTTGCACCAATCTATAATCCTTAACCATATGTTGGGCTTTATAGTACATTTTAAAGTCGGGTACTCCAACCCTCGCTCTATTTCTCGATTTCTGTAATATTTTCTAGAACTTATACAGGGTTTTTTTTGCCGTCCCATATGAATTTTTGTTGTGTCGAAATCATAACTAGAAGAATTTCCCCCCCCGAACAAAAGATAGGTAGTGCTGATATAAATATGGATCCTTGGTAAATACATTCCTTTTAAATCGCAATACGGCCCATCCATGGAACCTTCCCTAGACCTTCTACGTCAGTCTGCTTAAATGCGAGTTTGCGAGGGTAATATAATTTGCTCTATACATAGTTTTAAGTCTCGAGTCAATTTTACTCCCAGGTATGTCATTCCCTCTTAGGCGCACGACTGAAGGGGAAAGTTCCTCCAACAATTATATCTCTTCCAAAGACTAGAAACTGCCGTAGCTTCAGACTGCGTAAGTAATTTCTTGTAAAATTTGACAGAAGAATATTTCCTTAAATTGTCTCAAAAGGTTAGGGAATGGACACCCTAGGCTGGAGACAAAGACAGTAGGTCGTCTGCAATGCGGCTACTTTACCTTCATCTTCTGGATTGTTATTCCTGAGAATTCCCTCGTCTTGATCGATAGTTCGGTAAGAAAGGTTCTAAGCCTAGGACGAAAAATTAAGGGGTTGAAATGGGCAAACCCCTGTCTTACCACGCCTTGTTTATGGGGAAGTCTTTGGAGAGATTCTAGTTTACCCTGACTTTTTGCGTAGGTTGAGTATATAGAGCCAAAAAATCCTCTGCATCATGATTTTTTAAGCCATTTCCAGGCAAGTGTTGCACTTCAGCCCATATACACCAATTACCCTGGCGAAGGCTTTCTCTGCATCGGTTGAAAGCAGAGCCACGCCTTTTTTTTGGTATTCGGGCTAGATGCATCAGGTAACTGCTTTGGAGTGTTTTCTGGCTTCCGCGCCAGTATAAAAGCCTGTTTGGTCTAAATATTAAGTTTGCTTACTATTGGGGTCAACCCACATGTCCTGCGTATTGGCAAGTGTTTTTGAGTCTACATTGAGGCAGGAATGGTACTTAGCTGAGCCACTTCAGGTCCTTGCCTGCCTTTTGGCAGAACTGTTGTATTTGCCTGAGGGCGTCGGGTGTGGGCTTCTTCTCCGCAGAGGGTTATAAAGCCTACACCAGTTGGGGGGTCATTCCCCCATACTAAAATTTAATACTTTTAGCTGAAACCCTCGGCCGGGTCGTAGTATAGATTGGGTTCTATCACATGAGTTAAGTAGGCATAGCTATTACTTCTCTAAAGGTCTCACCACTCGTCGCATATTCCCTATTTCGCATGTGGCGTTTAGGACCGGCGGTGTACGTATGTATACCCGTGTGTCCGTAGTTGCTCTACTAGCCCCCGGCTATTTGTCCATGTTCTAATAATAATTCACCTGTGTAATAGGGTATTTTTTGCTTATAATACATCATAGGAACGTATTCTTCTCTCGCTATGGCTCAACTTGGAAGTTTAGGTATTATCTAGAGTCCATTTTATTTTTGTGTCTCTAGTTTTATTTTTTGATCCAGAGGACTATTTCAGGCGTTCATCCCTTTCCCTACTTCCTTCTTGCCCACTGTTTTATTAAATCCCTGATAAACTATTTTATGGGCCTTCCATCTCATGTATGGGTTAGGGGTTTGTCTCGATTCATTGAGAATGGTCTAATAATGCTCTTTTCATCCCGATACAATTTGTACATCTCCAGGATGACTATTGAGTCTCATGGCCATTGTTTACTTTTGGGAATTCCAAGTGGACAGAGTCATATCTATGATTGATATATTATCAATATTTGCCTGTTGAAGTAAAGCCAATCATGGGGTTTTTAAAAAAACATATCTAGTCTTGAAATTATTATGTGGAATGGGTAGAATGTATAGTCTTATCTCGTTTGGGTGCAATAAAACGGCCAAGAGTAAATACCTATGACTTACATGGTACGCCTTATCTGTCTCAGGACCATTCACGAGTGTTGTGAGTACCCTGATGAGATACTCCAAAAATTGGTCGAGTGGCGACATTAAAATCACCATCCACGGCCACATTTCCTCTCAAAATCACCAAACGGTCCAAAAATACTAAGTTTTTGGCCTGCCCACTATTTGGAAGGTACACTGAGGCAAGGTGTATATCTGGGATGGCATGCGTCCTTTAAATATCATCGACCCTTTCATCCGCGGCGCACATATCCATAAAAACACCAAGGGATAGATATAGATATAGTATACTAGTCCCTTTGGATTTCGGTCGTTAGTATAAACTGTGTATGCATCCTGCAGATAATGATGGTCCCTGAGAGCGATATGGCTTTCGAAGACACAGGTGGGTTTCTGTAAGTAAACCACCTGTAACTTTTTCCTTCTTAGCACAGTTCCACAGATGTATCGTGTCCTGATTATGTAGGCCTTTCACTTCATGATCCCATCAAAGGTTGTGTCGGTCTAAGATGGAGGTTTCGATTGATATTACTATTTAGTCGGTATGCCCCCGTATGCGTAGCCGGGAGGGGAAGAGAGGGAGGAGACAAAGAAAAAAAAAAAGATGGAGGAGGGGGTGGGGTGGTTTCTGTGTTTTTTTGGGGGTGTGGGAGGGGGAATATGCAAAAAAGCAGTAACACAAGGTGAAAGAGTGGCCCCTTGCCCACTCAGTTTAATAGTGGTTTTGTAGGAAGTTTTTCCCGTCTACTTTCGTATTGGGGTGTTGAAAAAAGATATAGGGCAGCTCGCATATTCTCAGGATCATTTAAGAAGAAAATCCTGGAAGATCAAGAGGGAATGTCATAGAGGAGCAAGAGTTCTCTCACCTCACTTTCGTCCTCTAGCACCAGACTCTTCCTTAGGGGGCGCCCCTCCCCTGTCCCTATAATACTTGCCCATATTGCCAAAGGGAAAGAGGTGGGGGGGTCGAGGGCATTGCTTCGAGATTGTCCCAACAAATCCTGGGTGTGCGAGTAAGATACTATTAAAAATCAGGGGGGGGGTTGTAGTGTTCCATAAACATCTATATATTTATGTCTTTGGGTGTATTTTGTGCAGGTTTAGGTCCCTCATAACTCATCTCTTGACAGTCATACAAGAGGGGGGAACTAGTGGTAGCGAATATAGGGGTCGGGAATGGAGAGGAGAAGGAAAAAAAAAAGGAAAGGGGGGGGACTCACTATCTTTCACCTTTTTCTCTTGTGATTTCCTTGCTGACTAGAGTCACAGTCTATTATTCATTCACAACATTCTATTTTCATCTTGTGAAATTGAAAAAAATATCCATACCTATTAAAAAAAGTGTTTCTCTCCCCTTTTACACCTCTAAAAATATCCCTCCATGTGTTCTTGTGATTATGTTCAAGTCTCACTCCCAACCTCTTAATCTTTGAAAATTTCGATATACAATATGATATAATGATATAAAAATGAATACTAAGTCACCTCTGTGACAGTTTTAAGGAACCCTAGTACTATAACACGTGTCTATAAACCTCCCCAAAGCGATTTTTACGTTCTGGGAGCTCGTAGGAAAAAAAAAAAAAATTCCCCAGAGTAGTCTATTCCTCAGTTTAAGTTCTTATAAGTGCAGATATTCTAAGGCAATATCTCCCTTCACATACCCTCCCCCCCAGCCACCGCCCAGCCCCCCCACCCAAGAAAAATTCCCCATCAAATCTTTATTTTTTCTATATCTACCAAAGACGGAGGCGGGGGGGTGGGTCTCCCGAAGCTGTATATTAAGGTATATATATATATATATAATTAAAGTCTCACACCTATTTTAACGTACTGCTCATTCCCAGCATATTACAGGGTTGCAAGTCATAAAAGAAACATAAGAAAATTATTTTGAGTAATCTCTATATCCATTCTGTGGTTTTATACTAATGTCTTCAAAGCAAAAAAGGATACTAAATAAAAACAAAGAAAAGCACATGTTTACTCAACACAATCCCACCCCTTTACATTGTTCTCCTAAATGAGTCCTCTCCTTCCCCCAGAAGTGTTCCTAGCCTTATATCTATCCAGAAACCTACTCCCCCAGAAATCTATGTTTATTAAGCTTAGAATTTTTAAGCTTCTGGTGTACAAATGTGCTGAGCGGTAAGGGAAGTCAGCTGGAACAAACGGTATCCCAACTTTCTCGGGGGCTGGTTTTGTAATGGCTCTATTTCTGCCCACTTCCCTATTCCTCTCCCGGTTGTCCCCTAAGGTCGTTGTACTCCTTTGACCAGAGTCCCGCCCTTTGTTCCAGGGTTGAAGCCAGTTCTGAGATGGCATTAGGGCGAAGTCCCGGCAATTGGCATGGTGTAGTAGGGTATGTACTCAAGTAAGGGATGACCCATTATGTTCGCCAGCCAATTACAAAACTGGTGCCGACGCATAGGTGTAACAAGAAAATTTCTCTCTGACGTAAGCTGGGGACAACTGCTATCTTCTGTCTAAGTATGCTCCGATTCTACATTCTTAGGGCTCCGCTACCGGTTGACCCTATCAATTTAGAAAGCGGATTGGTTACCAGGACCAATTAAGATATTTATTCTGTGTAGTCTCGGCCCTATGCATCTCCTTTAAGCCGAATTTGTTCACTCTCTACCAACATGGTCAGAAGTATCCAGAGAGGGTCTCAATATAGTTGCTGCTGGTGACTGTAGATCAGGAACAATTTCATCTCACCGCCTGACTAAAAGTGGATGCCTGTTATCTACCACCTGTAGCTGCACATTCTTCATCTGTCTATTGAGTCCGCAAAGCGTTACTTTGGGAGAATCCTCTAGACTTCACCGCGCTATATTCCTGGACGGTTGATCATCTACCATTCATAGGACGTTCACTGTGGTTGCCAGTGACCATTAAAATCGTGTGGACTTTTTCCATGTGAATCTGTCGCCGAGAGCTGGCTCCTGATCCTGTCACGTACTTCGTTCCCTCACGCACTTGGTCTATGTCCTCAGTCAGCAGTCATCTATTCTCAGGAGAGGTCAATTTACTGCTGCTGGTGAGGGTATGTGAGGCATCTCCATACCCCCCTGTCAACTGAAGATCGACTGCTTGTTCTCTTCTCCGCGTGAGCAACGTTGGGCGCCGATCCTCAATGAATCCCCAATCTGTGGTTTCCAGTTGCACCGGTTAGGATCTGTGGCAAGATTTTATATCCCATTTTTCTGGGTTTATCTTGGGCTTGGCCTTCAAGTGGTCTCTCGGAGCCGTCAGACTGGGCCATACTGGGTCGGTCCACCGGGTTCTAGCTGGCGTCTCGGAGCGATAGCTACCTGCACAGTCCGGCTAGTACTACCGCACTGCGGGGACCGCTTACGCTCAGGTGGGAAGTTCACACAGGAGTACCGCAGCAACCCCTGGTCACGCTTGGGAGAGAGTCTCCCCTGTCAGAAGATGGCCCCGATTCATCGCCATCCAGCCCTGCTGCGGATGTACGGCAGAGTCAACGGGCTAAAGCGAGATGGGGCGGCATGTTACGCCCGACCTCAGCCACCACAGGTGGCTTGTTGTGGACCACTAATCCTCAGCGTTTTTACATGTCCCTCGGTATTGCCCTCTCCCTATAGATTTGTCCCTTCTCGATCCGTGGCCATTATATTGCCTTGCGATGTTCGACCTTTTTTTCCTCCTTCTCTTATTATGTTGTCCCTTCTCACTACGTGTGTGCCCTTTTCCTTTTTTTGAAACTTGTCCTCCTCTTGCTTCATTCATCCCCGCATAATAAGTGCAGTGCGTTTCCCAAGGAAAAATAAAAGTACTTCTCACCGTTTCTCCTTGATCTCCCCCCGTGGGTGTGAGATCGGCAAACGCAATGACATACATGTGTGATGATGAACTTGACTGATAACTCCGTACTGATACATTGCTGCCAATAGTACAGTAGCTCAGCTTTCAATCTGTTATCAGAGAGATCATCATTGAAAGTTGAAGCTGCAATACTTTTACACGCCCCCTGAGATGTTAAATTAGAGACCAGGCAGCAATTGTTGGACTGACAGAGTGTCGGACAGCGCTGTCAAATAGTTCAGTAACTGCAGCCTGGCCAGTAAAGCCATGAGTATCCACATCTACCCAATATCTAAGTGCCAATAAGCTCGAGCAGCCCACGTCTTCAATGACTCTTTGCAGTCCATAAAGTAGTGCTTGCAGTGAATAGCATAAGCTGAATTGCCTCTTTAGAACCGGGAGTTAGGATCGCCGGGTGTGCAGGGTTAGCATCAGACCCATATAAGCTCGTCACCAGACATTTTCTCCTCCCCATTTGGTGTTGTTTTTTCCTGTACCTGGGGCTTCTTATTACGATGCCCTCAATATTACGAGTTAAAACTTGTGAAAAAAATGAGAGACTCATGCAAAGTCTTAATAACATTTGAAACTAAATTAAAGGGGTATTCCGGGGGGGGGGGGGGAGGGACAATAATGCTATAAATACATGATAGAACAAAACAATGTCATTAGTCACAAAATGGAGCTTAAAGAGTTGCGATTTTAGAGTCTCAAACACTTGGTTATGGGCTTCGCAAAGTAGTGGAGTTATCGCCAAATCTGGTAGCCACTGGAAACTACAAGCCCATTATCCTTTAGTTCTCAGTAAAGCTCCTCCTCTCAGGCTCTGTCTCCCGTGCTGATCTAACGACTGTCCTGTTCTGTTACCAATAGTAAAATTGTCACTGAGAGTGGGTCTCACCCACACAGCCACTGGCCATACTGGATGCTCCTGTCCAACAGAGGGGTGATACATGTGTCAAGACATGGTATGTGGACATGTGTACCGCAGCCGTCATCTTCTTGTGTCTGCTCCACACGAAATCAACGGACTGTATTAAAGAGGCCGTAGAATTTTAATTCTTCGATTAGTAGTATGTCAGCCAACTTTTCTGCTAAGGACAAAATTTAATAATCAAGTCATCCTATTAGCTTATCTTTATGCCACATTTGTATATGAATTGATGCCTATTTCCATGGAATTTTTACCCCTTTAACATCTAATATGAGTTTAAATTAATATTTGAATAGACCATTTCCATAAAAATAAAAAACTTCCCTCTAGACATTGATAAAATTGTCCATAAGTTCTTCCCCTTTGCTAGAAACTATTGAGGGGATTCAGCTCACTGGTGCGTGCAAGCCAAAGTTTCGCAGAGACGCTGAGCGATTTTTAGTTCCAAACAGGTTTGACTTCCAGTCTTTATTGTCAGTGTGGTTACAAGCCAACTTTACAACTCATAACTAACAAATAAAAGTACAAACAAAAGTACTGCCAGTCTAGGCCCGCTAAACTAATACAATGCTTTTCCCCTCTACTAGCTAGGATCACAAATAAACCATTGGCAGTCTTTACCTCCGGCCTTGTATCTTCAACACACACCACTCTCAGGATCCTCTGAAGCATCGGTTACAAGCCACCGGGAGACGCTCCATTAACCCAGCCCCGAACTGGATTAATCATCAATGGCCATCCCTTGTACCAGCTGGAGAAAAACCTAGCTGGAATATAAGATGCCCATTGAGGATCTTTCCAGACCACTGCCTATACACAATGATATTGGCCCAGATTGATATCAAAAGTATAGCAAACTGTCCTATGCAAGGCCGCTACACCATACTGCACAAACAGCTTATAAACGAACCATCCACACACTAAGGGATTAATTTAAAATGGTAATTTCAAGTTAATTTGAAACTAAAAAAATATCACACTTAAAAATAAAATTTCTTTTCTCCACTTCCTCGCCTTTACCCCAGAATTAAAAATGAAACAAGTCCTTAACATTTTTTCAAGTTTTTTATATTTTTTTTAATATATTTTTTTATTGATAAAATAACTGACAGTAACAAAGCACATGTTACGAGTATACTTGTACTGTTACAGAGCCGTACAATTTTTAACATCTGGAGCTCAACAGTGTCCTTGTCAGTTTGTTATTTGCAACTCTCTGCACTGAGTTGGGACCATAAATGCACCCCCTTTCCTTTATTCTAAGAGCCAAAGCAACATTTTTTTTTTTTTAAGTCGTTTGTGTCACAAAAACAGTGCAAACATTTTTAAGGTAGTGCACACAAAAAAATATGGCGTTTAGACGGATATGTATGAAAATTTGCTATATATTTCCCAGTCATTAAATCCTTTTATGGCCTGGTCAGAAAGGGGTTAAAAGGTTATTCCCATTTAAAACATAACATATCCACAGGGTATGCCATAAATGTCTAAATAATCCAGGTCCACCTATGTTGCACCCTTGTTCTCGAGTCAAATAGCGGTCCAATGTGAACACCCCTATAAGAACCCCATGTCCAGCATCAAACACAAATGCTAATTAATTTGTGTGTTGTTCAGTGTATCTTCAATGGTGACAAAAAAAAAAAATTCTGGCAGCCCAGAGCATATTCTACAATCAATAATGACATTTGTATGGGCCAAACAATATTTATGTAAGCAAGGGTTGATTGAAACTCAATTGTTGCCTTTTTACCCAATCCTTTTATGGCCTGGTCAGAAAGGGGTTAAAAGGTTATTCCCATCTAAAACATAACATATCCACAGGGTATGCCATAAATGTCTAAATAATCCAGGTACACCTATGTTGCACCCTTGTTCTCGAGTCAAATAGCGGTCCCCAATGTGAACACCCCTATAAGAACCCCATGTCCAGCATCAAACACAAATGCTAATTAATTTGTGTGTTGTTCAGTGTATCTTCTATGGTGACAAAAAAAAAAAATTCTGGCAGCCCAGAACATATTCTACAATCAATAATGACATTTGTATGGGCCAAACAATATTTATGTAAGCAAGGGTTGATTGAAACTCAATTGTTGCCTTTTTACCCTTTCGTATAAGCTAATTGCTTCAGTTCTTAAAATGTTTCTTGTCAGCAACAAAATTCTTGTATATGGTAAGGATGCGTTTGATGCAATACCTAAAATGAGCCCTGGTGAGAGAGCTTTTCTCCTAGCCCTATATCATCTCCACTAAAACAACAGCAAGAGGCAAACCACACTATATATTATATGTTATATAGGCTTGAGAGCAATAGAAAAGTCTTGTTACAAAGTGTACCCTTTAAACTAGGCACAGCTAAAAATGCTAATTATGAATAATGGTAGTTGTAAACGAACAGGAAATAAAATGTTATGTAATTTGCATTTCAAAACTTCCTAAAACATTGTTTAACATAAGGAAGCATGCTGGTTTAATAAGTACAGAAAGTAAGAAGAATGCATGCGGAAGGGAAGGAGATCAATGATAAATGCTACCTGGGAATTGGGATATGATCTCATATGTGCTTCCTTTTGTCTAGGTCTCCAATGCTGAAATCTATGATGGCTGCTTGCAGTTTAGGACAAAGGAGGTAGTAGAAAATATCAAACATTATACAGGCGGTCCCCTACTTAAGAACACTCGACTTACATACGACCCCTAGTTACAAACGGACCTCTGGATATTGGTAATTTATTGTACTTTAGTCCTAGTCTACAATTATCAGCTGTAACAGTTATCAAATGTGTCTGTAATGAAGCTTTATTGTTAATATTGATTCTTATGACAACCCAACATTTTTAAAATCCAATTGTCACAGAGACCAAAAAAGTTCTGGCTGGGATTACAATGATAAAATATACAGTTTCGACTTACATACAAATTCAACTTAACAAGCCTACAGAACCTATCTTGTATGTAACCCTGGGACTGCCTGTAGTGTTTCCACCAGACATCACGGTATTAAAGCTACTGACTTTTTTGGGGGGTACTGTAACATTTGTGCCAGCATCAACTGCTGTCTGTAAAGAATGGTTAAATGCCCATACTGTGTCATTGTGACACTGACATTACTAGCATGAACATTAGTTTATACTTGCTGGCTACCTGCTGTGATGATTGAAAAAATACATATTCAATCCCCTTCTGGACCAGGACTATGGATTCTTATATTAGCTGCTCCTGATCTTTACTCTTTGTCTGCTATAAAGTTAGTTCTTAGCAAGCTCCTGATTATCCTCTTATGCTGCTCTTTGTATCCTAGTATTTTGACCCTTTTATTATATTCAGACTTGTAATTTTGTAGCATATTTGTCCTCTTGGTTTTGACCTGGGTCTGCAGAATATTCTTCTGTGTTTATATTGTCTTTGTCTCAATGTTTTGCTCTTTGGCATAGGAAGGGAATGTCAACTAGTTGTCCCTTCTCACTTAGGGTATAGTGAGGAAATCAGGCAGGTACTGCTGGGAAGCAGGTTTAGTCTCGGGGTCCACTGTCTGTCTGTGTCACCTGTCCATTCCCAGAGCCTTCATAACAGGTACACTTTTGATTACAATACCAATGTCAATTTACAATACACTATATCATGTTTATTAACATTTCCAGGCAAAAAATGCTGCAATTTAACATTATAATAACTGATGATAATCACCCCCACGTTGGCCCGCTGGTCCTCTTTCAGAAAACAGACTTTATAAATGACAATACACACGCTGAGAGCAATGTTACAATTTAAAACATTAGTCAGTGGCTACAGGTCAGACATAAGCAGAAATGGCATCTAGCGCTCATGGATGATGTCTGTGTTCCATTAGGTACATATCTCTACAATGACTTCAGGCCATGATATCACTGCAGGTTTTGCTGCATAGATGTCTTTGGGTTTTGTCACTTACAGTACATCATCCCCTTGAATAGCAACACTAATCTCGTAAATAATATATACTCTTCACAATCCTGCGTCCCCAACAAATATCAAATACACCAATCACAACACAACTGCCCACACTGTGCCTCCAGAATATATATATATATAAGAAAGTACACTGTTCCCCTCCGTATAAAATATACAGATATATAAATATATATACAGTGCCTCCCATTGCTTATTTATAGTGGCAGGGTGCGGTCACACGTCGCGTTTAACGCATGCGTTTAAAAATGCATTGAAAAAGCTGAAGAGACATTGGTCTAATTAAACAGCTGTTAACACTTGCGTTTACAAAACGCATGCCTTAACGCAACATTTGCGTTTTGTAAATGCAAGTGTTAACTGCTGTTTAATCTCTTCAGCTGTTGCAATGCACCCCGCCAACCGCACCCTCACACAGAGCTTGAAGAAGGTGTTATACACCCAAACGTTGCTGCATGTGAAATAAATTTCTCCTGGTCCTTTTGCCGATGTTTGAAGTGCCTCCTGCCTTCCGTCATATACATATATGTACATACATTTTTATATTTTTGTACATATTTTGTATACAATTACCTTATTTAGTTACTGTGACATATCTGACCATTACTGATCAGCCATGTGATATCATACCTCCAAATTTTTCCTACGAAAAAAAAGGGCCATGAGATGCTGCATAAGAATATGCTTTTTTTGCCCTAAACCTTTATCCTGTACTTTACTCCGCCCTCTTGTATTCCCACACAGTATAATGCCTATACCTCAAAATTTCATTTTACCCCTCTGTGGACCCCACATAAAATATACTCTGCATATAGGCAATAATTCCTCCTTCCGGTCACTCCACATACAAATACCCCTCCCCGGGATCCTGGATGGTTCGAAGTATGTGATTGGTAAAATGACATAAATTTGGTAGGTTGATCAGTAGATGTCTTTCTCTCATGTCACCAATGGATGTAGGCCGCACTTTTTATAGTGGTCAGTTCTATCATTGTTTCAGGTAGCGATTGTGCATATAGCTGACTGTGGATTATCATTGAAATGTTCAGCTGCCCATTATCCCTATTTTCATTGTGGATTGATCTTTTAATTTTTTTTTATTGATGATGTATTTTAACTGTATAAAATATATCACTGATTGTACTTTATTTGCATTGCTCTGTTATCTGTTTGTTATTTAATGTATTACAGTTAACTTGACAATAATGCCTAAATCAGTAAGCAGTGGGCCCCCTCCAAAAAAAAAACCCCCCCCCCCAAAAAAAAAAAAAAAAACAGGGTCCGTTGTAGAAGCTCCTGGAAGTCAGTGTTTAGCATTTGGAATAACCACACCCGTAATTTTTTCTTTCTTCCATTTTCAATTATCCAAAAAATATATAGTTAGTATATGATGTATATGTATGTGTGCCATGTGGAGGACTCACTGGCTGAAGCCCTCTCCATTAGCGGTAAGTCTGCTGCAGATCGCTCAAGACTTACTAGTAACACGGTATAGGTGTAACCTGCACATCGCCGCGCAGCTTTAAAAAGATGGCGGCGCATGGGCCCTCCTGGCAGTTCTAATCAGGCCACACACATGGTCGCGTGCTGGTGCACCGAAGCTTGCTCAATATAAAGAGGGATAAACCTAGTTTAAAAAGGAATCAGCGGTTTCTGCAAAATAATGACAAATATTGCTACGGCACTAGTCACCATGAGCTGGTGCAAGGTATTTGGGGTTAAAAACTACATTGTAAAAGTGGAGGTTTCCTTTAAGTAACCAGGGAGTCTGAAAAATAGTAAAAGATAAAAAATAAAAAAAGTTAAAATAAATGTATAATAAAGAAACTAAAAATTCAAAAATCACCACCCTTCCTGATTATAAAATATAAATAAACAGTAAAAATAACAAAACACATTAGTTATCGCCCCATACCAAAATGCCGTTCTATCAAAAATATACAGTACATGGCATGGAAGAATAACTACATCACTCTGAAGTTGCAAGTTTTAAGCAGAAAACAAGCGTCCCAGAGCTCCTACGTGTATAAAAAAAAAAATTATAGATTTTTGAATTTGTGTTTTTTTGGGCAGTGAAAAATAAAAATGAAAAAAACAAAAAAGGGCGGGGTCCTAAGCAGACACTCAGATTTCTCTGTGTTATGAGATGTTGTGTGCTAACAGTGTGCTTAGATTGTCATAGTACAGGGTTTATCTACACTTTTATTTACTAGTAAAGAACAGAAAATACCGAAAAGAGAGATGAGACAAATCAGAGATGAGAGATCCATTAGATAGTTATAACACACAATGACACACTTCAGCTCTGCTACATTTCAGCTATAACACACAGAGTGCCTCTCTCCCCTGGATAAAGGCTATCTTATCGGTAGTTTCATATAAGTAAACTCTGCGGCTTTTGCTGACAGGACGGTGTGAGTCTTGTATTGGAGGGGTGCATGCAACAGCAATGCCATCCTGCAGAAGGAAAAAGCTATAATGAAAAAAATCTGTCCTGCCTGACCATAGTCAGAAAGATTACCGAGCGGATCCTGAAAAAACAACTTATTACACCTGAACTACTAGAGACAGAGGAATTATATCTGTAAAATGGCGGTAGTTTGTTATAATAACAGTTAGTACAGAATGTATTATTTGTTATCATGGGATCCCTAGGAAACCTGTCATCAGAAATTGCCCTCATAAAACCGCTACCAGTATGTTTGCAAAAAGTTGAACCCTTGCAGATTGTGTTTCTTGCATGCATGCAGTTGGCTGCCCCTAAGGGATCCTGTCAACATTGAAATATTTTCAATTTTGTGTTAGCAGATGAGCCATGATTGTAAATTTTGTCTGTGTTATGATATGTTCTGAACGGAGTTACCCACGCATCTAATATTCGCACCCTTTTATCGATCTATTCTTGACCACAAGCATCTTCTCCCACACCCATTCACAAATTTCTCATGCCACCACGCTTAACTTCTGAGCGTGACCTTAAATTAATTAGCTAGACACGTGTATGTGCTGCACTAACTTGTGGACGCTAGGACAGTGAGCATAGGGAGGGTAAGCAAATCTGCAGCAAGTTACGAATCGGCATACTGGCCTAAATGCACATTTTCATATCGCTATAACGATCTTACAGGACTGGAATGGCAGTCACAGATGCCTTCTTTAGTGTAGGATAATACAGTGAAGAAGCATGTCCACTAATTGGATCTACACTTGACAAAACATTTTGGGAAACGTATTTTGTAAGGCAAAAACCGCGAAATTCTTTTTTTGACATATAACTGAAATAAGGATGTTATGTAAACTGTTCTTGTGAAATTAAAGTTACCTTTGTCTAGTAAAAGGAGAAGCTTAGGTAACTACATAAGCTTCCCATTAAATAGGCATTCTGCATGTACTTTACACCCCTTGTTTAGTACACATTAAAGAGTCTCTTATTTCCTTTTTTCGGTTTTTTGTTTTTTTGTTCCTGCCGGAGAAAGGTGCTGGGGGTGAGGGAATAGTATATTCACCTTTAAATGTTCCTTATTTAGTGGTGGCCCATTCATTGTCCATTGTTTACATGTGCCAGCTGACGTCGGCACAACATAGTCGGTGGCACAGGAATATGCTGACATTGCCAAGCATTGTGTGATTGTCTGGGCTCAGCAAATAATATATGTTGTGGGGGTACAGACAGGGCCTGGTGCAGAAGCACCTGGCAGGAACAGAATGTCACGGGTGACCGCGGCTACAGCAACAGCCTACAAAAGACAATGGGTGGACATTGGCCAGAGAAGAAGGCACATTACATCTGCCCCATCCCGGCAGGTTGGAGCAATTTTCCGCACTCACATATGTGGGCATAACAGGACAGAGAGTGAGATGGGTGCGGTTCAGGGGATGTGAATGAAAATCTGGCCCACTGCATTTTCATAAATGACGGAAAAAAAAATGCAGTTAAAATCTACGCAGGTGTGTTATCTGGTCTAAACAAGTCCGACCTTGGCAGAGATCAACGGATGTCAGGGGTAATTTTCGACTGCTGTTTTAAAACACCAGTCTTAATAATCCCCAATGCATGACTGGTGCTACAATGTCAAAGTCAAACAAATACTCAGTGGAGGATTTAAGGTCCCGTGGGTCCATTATAAGGCAATTCACCGAAAAAACCCTAGGGGCCCCCAGATCCAACAAACCAACACTGTGCCTGGGATGTTAGGGACTTCAGTATTCTCTATATCTCTATTCCGAATCTTGTACTGTTAATAAAAGTTAATTTAATGATGCTCTTATAAATCCATCAATCAAGGAGGAAAGCCATAATCACATTACCCTACACCGCATTGAAACCCCCACCCCGACTACCGGTCCAGACCAGAATCTTATCCCAGACAGTGTAGGAGAGATGTGGTGCTATCCCCAGTGCCCCATGGCCTCTGTGCTCTGCAGCTTGAAAACTCACCCTCATTACTATAAAAATTGTTATAAGCAGAGGATCCTAATTTACAACAAAAAAACTGGAAAAAGTATTATGGAGTGCACAGGTCCACCCAGATACCCCCTTTATGAAATGTCATCCAGCTGCCCCCCTTAATGAAATGTCCACCCCAGATACTCCCTTTCTGAAATGTCCCCCAGATACTCCTCTTGAAGAAAAATTCCACCCCCCAGATACCCCCTTTAAGAAAATGTTAAACCCAATGCTACCTTTTAATGAAATGGTACAAACAAAATGCCCCCTTAAGAAATGTCCGCCTACACCGCAGCAGATGCCCTCTTTATTAAATAGTCCGCAGCAGGGCCCTGGGTATGGCGCGAGTGGGGACCTGCAAGCAAAGGCGGACGCCCCCCTACACCGCCTATTGACAATACTCCAAAAATCGACCAGCGGCATTAAAGATGGCAGCCGAAGCTCATCTCCTGGCCAAGGGAATTGCATACAGCTCTACAATCCAAAGACAATGCAGGTGTCAGATAATAAAACAATGGCTTGGCAGTCTGCACTGTGGTATCCCGCACTGCCCAGTCCTGCTGTTGCATTCCACTGTTGTTTACAGGGCATGGAAACTCCATTCCGGACAACTTCCAGGCGGGGCCGCATGACCACCTTCCCTATCCCAGCACTGGTACAGTGATGCGACATGTGACGGGTTAGTCGTGCACGGATGATGGAAGCTTGTATCATTGTAAACAAAACAGGGGCACAAAGCAGATTATAGATGTATGAGAGCGACCATAACTGGACCACTTAGAGCCCAATCAACCCAGTCAAGTACTTTTGCAATAAATTAGAATGGAGATTGCAAGCTGGGACCCTCCCATCCAACACCAATGTCTGGCCTCCCAAATGCCTCTTGTGGATGAATTCCCAAACGAGTGGAATTATGGCAATGAATAGGTATTGTTGATGCGTAAAAGTTCTGCTTCCCTGTTTTGCTACTGTCTAAACCTTCCCAGCGGGCTTACCAGAGGTCATTGTTGGATAGAATTTTAAAGGCTTGTTACCATTTTATAATATTTACTAACCACAGACATACAGATACAAAAAACAATAATGGCAAACAAAGGATTAGATAGGGACTCTCTTAAACAGAGATGGAAAAACAACATTCAGAGTATGCAATAAATCAGATTTCAGTAACGATGATAACACATGGCAGTCTACTAAGAAGCAGAGGAAGGCATAGTGAAGTGAATAGGCAAGGTGTTGCAATGGCGACAATTGTTGTGTAACTAATTTGCATATTGTCACAGATGATCACCAGAAAAAACCACAGTGTCTTCTTTTATGTTGCAAATGGAAACACAGACCCCCAAGTTTCCCTGGGCGGATTGCCTCTTTGGCACAAGATTTTAAAATGAAAAGCGCTGTTTTACTATCATACTTGTGAGTATAATAAAAATGAATTTTATATTTTAACAATAAGATCTATTGCTTAATCTGTCTTGCTTTATCCTGTTTCAAAATATGGCGATCCCTGCTATACAGAGAAGGTAGTTGCCGAGATCCCGATCAGAGTGACCAGGACACGAAAGAAATTATACCGGAGAAGTGTGGGAGATTGGAAAACTATGTCTGTGTTCCTCGCTGCAGCATAATAGACGATTTGTTGTTTTTCTGTGAGCGATCCTGGACAGCAATGGAGGTAGTAGCTAGGTTTTTTCACTACACTGGGGGGGGGACAGTTTTACTATTGGTTGTTTCTGCCAGTTTTGTGGCGCTCTCACCACATGTTCTGCTCTCGACCTATTTATTGCTGAGGGGACAGAAAAATGCCTTTTCCGTTCTGCTACGGACTCTTCTCGAAAGGGGAGTCGGCTTTGGCGGAGTGGGCAAACTCAGACAGAATTAATATGTGTCGCCAGCCATTTTTGGGCGGCGCTGTTCAACTGGCGGAAAAGTGACCAAAAGAAAACTGTTTCAGCAGGGACTGTGGGACATATTTAGGGTGCTCGGGACAGATTTTGGTCCCGGGACAGAAAATGGTCTCCGGGGACAGGAAAATGTCTCGGCGCCAGAAATGTCTCTTGCGCGCTTACAATATTAAATGTGTGTCTTCTTTCCGACTCCTCTTTGTGAGCAGGTCTGGTAACAAAGCCAATGCAGACACCGACACTCTAAGTAAATGTCCCCACTGACTGTAGGTGAACATGAATGTTCTGGACTTACACTGTGCCGTAGCTCCCCTCACTAGACTGGAACGTAACTATACAAAATTCTACAATAATCGTTTTTCACATTACACCAATTGTGCACTCAATGAAGATACTGAATTCACATCATTACCTCTTGACTATTGTCAGCTAAAGGGGCTTTCTGGGTTAAAATCAAAAAGTTTACCAAATCATATTGGTTGTGGTACCCCAGAATCACCACGATCAGTCTGATCTCTGCAGCTTCTATCGTAGGAACACAAAAATAGGACGTATTTTTTATTTTACGTAGTGGTCAGAAAAAGTTGAGGCATATTGGGCCAGATCTATCAAACTGGGCTGCACTAGTCTTCTGTTGACTTTGCACTGAAAAGAACGTCTTTGGGCTTGCACATGCAGAGGGTAGGGCGAGGGGCATTTGGTTCTGGCCCTAGGCAGACAAAAAATTTGCCTCTCCAACCCGGCAGAATTGGGCAGATCATAAACTGGAAAAAATTAAATTTCCCCCATAAAAATAATAACGAAAGAAATTAAGTGGCAAACTTGCTCTGGAATATAGCACAAATAAGCAAATAATATGTCCCTCCAGTGAAAATACTGCGATTGATATCGCAAAATATATACCGCATTACTTGTATTGCACATTGGGCTGCACTGGCACAGACAACTCTTACTGTTAGGCTGCAGCTGTCTCTCCTTATATATCTGTGTTGGTACAGTCCATTACGCTTATTCTCCTGTATAGTTTCTTATTGTTGCCAATCATTTCTCCATCCAGAAATACAGAACTCAGGAAACTTAGCTAAGTTCCCCCTGCATCTACAGCTAATATGCTGCTACCATTAAATATACGATACTAATACTACCCATATAATTTCCCCTCATTATCAAGTAGCCCCAGACCATGCCCCCCCAGTATTATAGGTAGCCCAGGCCCTTAGTATATAGGCAGCCATAATTTATCTAGCCAGCCCCATCAGTCAGTTCCCTGCCCCCCATGATTATGGCCAGCCAGCTCCCTCCCCCACTTTCTTTTTATTAGTAGTGTGCCTTTTTTTCCTCATGTTGTCACGCTTCTTTTTTTAGTTTTTTTTCTTTTAGCTATGCTCTCCGACGTTCTTTTTTTTTTTTTTTTTTCTCTTTCTCACTTGTGCCTGCACACCCTTGATTTTTATTTGTGTATGCGATTCATAGTACAGCTATTTTTGTCCCCACTTCGACCTCACTGCTACTTACTTACTATGACCAGGCTGTGTCCGTCCTCTTTCCCTTTCCTTTCTTCCTGCTCTTTTTTCCTCTAGGTTATCAGTGCTTGCCATTTTTTTTTTTTTTCGCGTTGCTGCCCTCTCATTACACTTCTTCTTTTTTTGTTATTGAGTCTCTTGTATATGATTCTTTAACATTCCCTATTTTGTCTTTTGTTTTTTCTTGTTCAGTTTCCCCACCTCGTCTTACGCCCTTCTTTTTTGTAGCCAGTGACCTCTCGTGTGTCCCTTCCCTCTAGTATTTTTTTATATTTTTATACATTTTGTCCCGTCTTCTTTTTTCTTTCTTTTGGATTTTTTCCCTACTCTCTCTCTTTTTTTTTCCTTTTTCATTCAGTCATTGTTTATTTTATACCCAGCATGCCCCCATTGGTGTATTCATGTTTTCCTAATCCTCTATCCTGTTTCCTATTGCACCCTTTGGTTCCGCCCTTTCAGCTATAACACACAGAGTGCCTCTCTCCCCTGGATAAAGGCCTTATCTTATCGGTAGTTCATATAGTAAATCTCTGCAGGCTTCTTGCTGACAGGAAGTGTGTGAGTTTGTCTTGGAGGGGTTGCATGCAGACAGCACACTGCATCCTGCAGACAGGAAAAGCTATTAATGAAAAAAATCTGTCCTGCCTGACCATAGTCAGAAGATTTACCGTCGGATCCTGAAAAAAAACGTATACACCTGAACTAATAGAGACAGCTTGGAATTATATCTGTAAAATGCTGTATTTTTGTTAATAACAGTTAATTACAGAATGTATTATTTTGTTATCATGGGAATACCCCTAGGAACCTGTCATCAGAAATTGACCTCATAAACCGCTACCAGTATGTTTGCAAAAAGTTGAACACCTTGCAGATTGTGTTTCTTGCATGATCCAGTCTGGTGGTATCATCCAGAAAATCAACTTTTAAGTGAGATGTAAATTGGTTGTGTAAAGTCAAGGAGACAGATAATACTTTAGAAGTCAAAGCCTTCTCAAATTCAATTTCTATGCAAGCAATTCTGATGCTTGAATTAAATAAAGCTCTGACCTGTGTATGTGCTGCACTACACTTGTGGACGCTAGACAGTGAGGCATCGGGAGGTAAGCAAACTCTGCAGCAAGTTACGCATCGGCATTACTGCCTACATGCACATTTTCATATCTCTATAACGCTCTACAGGATGGAATGCAAGGTCACAGATGTCCCTTGCATATGTAGGATAATAATAGTGAAGAAGCATGTCACTCATTGAGATCTACACTTGAGCAAACATTTTGTGAAACTGTATTTTGTAAGGACAAAAACCGAGAAATTCTTTTTACATATACTGAAATAAGGATGTTATGTAACTGTTCTTGTGAACTTCAAAAGTTACCTTTGTCTATGTAAAAGGAGAAGCTTAGGTAACTACATAAGCTTCCCATTAAATAGCATTGCTGCATGTTATCCTTTAACCCCTTGTTTAGTAACATTTAAAGAGTCTCTCTATTTCCTTTTTTCGGTTGTTTTTTTGTTCCTGCAGAAAGGTGCTGGTGGTGGGTGGGGGAATAGTATATTCACCTTTAAAAGTTCCTCTATTTCTAGTGGTGGCCATTCATTGTCCATTGTTTACATGTGCCAGCTGACGTCGGCAGTGGTGGCACAGGAATATGACTGACATCATGCCAAGCATTGTGTGATTGTCTAGGCTCAGCAATAATATACTGTTTGTGCGGAGGTAGCAGACCAGGCCTGGCTGCAGAAGTCACCTGGCATGAACAGAATGTCACCGGTGACGGCTACAGCAACATGTACAAAAGACAATGGGTGACATTGGCAGAGAAGGCACATAAATCTCCCCATCCCCGGCAGGTTGGAGCATTTTCCGCACCACATATGTGGGCATAACAGGACAGAGAATGAGATGGGTGACGGTTCAGGGGAGTGAAAACTCTGGCCCACTGCATTTAATAAATGAGGAAAAATGGCAGTTAAAATCTACGCCAGGTGTTATCTGGTCTAAACAAGTCCGACCTGGCAGAGATCATCGGATGTCAGGGGTAATTTTCAGACTGCTGTTTAAAACCCCAGTCTTAATAAATCCCCCAATGCATGACTGGTGCTACAATGTCAAAGTCAACAATACTCAGTGGCGGATTAAGTGTCCCGTGGGTCCCATTAAGCATTCACACGACTAGGGCCCCCAGCATCCAAACCAACATGTGCCTGGATGTTAGGACTTCAGTATTTCTCTATATCCTCTATTTCCTTAATCTTGTACTGTTCATAAAAGTAATTTAATGATGCTCTTATAATCCATCAATCAAGGAAAGCCAATCACATTCCCTAACCGCATGAAACCCTCCACCCCGACTACCGTCCAGACCAGATCTCCCAGACAGTGTAGGAGATGTGGATGCTATCCCCAGCTGCCCCATGGCCTCTGTGCTCTGCAGCTGAACTCCCCCTCATACTATAAATACTTGTGTATAAGCAGAGGCTCCTAATTTTACAACAAAAAAACTGGAAAAAGTTATTGACTGGAGTGCAATGTCCACCCCAGATACCCCCTTTAATGAAATGTCCATCCCAGATGCCCCCTTTAATGAAATGTCCACCCCAGATACTCCCTTTTCTGAAATGTCCACCCCAGATACTCCCTTTAATGAAATGTCCACCCCAGATACCCCCTTTAATGAAATGTTCAACCCAAATGCTACCTTTTAATGAAATGTCCAAACCAAATGCCCCCTTTAATGAAATGTCCGCCGCAGCAGATGCCCTCTTTAATTAAATAGTCCGCAGCAGGGCCCGGGTATGGTCGCGAGTGGGACCCTTGCAAGCCAAAGGCACCGGACGCCCCCCTACACCGCTATTGACAATACTCCAAAAATGACAGCGGCATAAAGATGGCAGCATGAGCTTCATCTCCTGGCCAAGGACTTGCATACAGCTCTTACATATCCAAGAACAATGCTAGGTGTCAGAGTCATATAAACCATGGACTTTAGAGCAGTCCTGCACTTGTGGTATCCCGCACTGCAGTCCTGCTGTGCCATTCCCCTGTTTGTTTACAGGGGCATGGAAACTCCATTCCGACAACTTCCAGGCGGCCATGCATGCCCACCCTTCCCCTATCCCAGCACTTGATACAGTGATGCGACATGGTGACGGGTAGTCGTGCCCGGCTGCCTGGAAGCTGTATCATTGTAAACAAACAGGGGCACAAAGCAAGATCTATAGATGTATGTAGAGGAACATAACTGGACCACTTAGAGCCCCATCAACCCAGTCAAGTACTTTTGCAATAAATTAGAATGGAGATTGCAAGCTGGACCCTCCCATCCAACACCAATGTCTGGCCTCACAAATGCTCTTGTGGATGAAATTCCCAAAAGAGTGGAATTATGTCAATGATAGGTATTGTTGATGAGTAAAAGTTTCTGCTCTCACCTGTTTTGCTACTGTATAAACCTTCCCAGCTGGCTTACCAGATGTCATTGTTTGGATATGACATTTAAAGGCTTGTTACATTTTATAATATTTACTGAACCCACAGACATACAGATACAAAAAACCCTAATGGCAAATAAAGGATAGATAGGGGCTCTCTTTAACAGAGAAGGAAACAACCTTCAGAGTATTGCAATAAATCAGATTTCAGTAACGATGATAACCATGTCAGTCTACTAAGAAGCAGAGGAAGGCATAGTGAAGTGAATAGGCAGGTGTTGCAATAGGGACAGCTATTGTTGTGTAACTTAATTTGCAAATTGATTACAAGTTCATTTTCACATTAGTGAAAAAAACCAAGCTACAACCTCCAATTGCTGTCCAGACTGATCACAGAAAAAACCACAGTGTCTTCTTTATGTTGCAAATGGAACACAGACAAGTTTCCCTAGGGCGGATGCCTCTTTGGCTCAAGTATTTTAAATGAAAAGCGCTGTTTTACTATCATACTTGTGAGTATAATAAAAAGAATTTTATACTTTTAAAAGTAAGATCTATGCCATTAATCTGTCTTGCTTTATCCTGTTTCAAAATCTTGGAGATCCTGTTAATACAGAGAAGGTTCGTTGTCGCAATCCCGATCAATGTGAACAGGACACAAAAGAAATTATACCGAAGAAGTGTGGGCAGATTGGAAACTTGTCTGTGTTCTATTTGCAACATAAAGAAGATGTTTTTTTTCTGTGAGCGATCTGGACAGCAATTGGAGGTAGTAGCTAGGTTTTTTCACTACACTGACCTTTAAGGTGAATTGTTCTGGACTTACACCTGTGCCGTAGCTCCCTCACTAGGACTGGAACTGCAACTATAAAAAATTCTACATATAATTCATTTTCACATTACACCAAATGCCACATCAATGAAGCTACTCATTCACATCATTACCCCTCGCTATTGTCAGCTAAAGGAGCTTTTTGGGTTAAAAATCGAAAAGGTTTACAAAATCATATTGGTTGTGGTGCACCCAGAATCCCAGACAAGAAAAATTTGCCCCTCCCCCTCTCCAAACACGGCAGAATTAGGGCAGATCCTAACGGGAAAAATTAAATTTCCCCCATTAAAAATAATAAGAAAGAAATCTGCTATGGAATATAGCATAAAATAGAAAAATATGTGCATCCAGTGAAAATACCTGCGCTGCTTATACCAAAAATATATACCTGCAAAGAATGTAGCAAACACATAAATATATACCAAACACATACAGTAGATACCAAAGACGAGGCCGCACATATAAATATTTACCATCAATGAATAAACAGCACATAATAATATCCTGCACTTATAAATATAGACCAAAAATGAATTTATTAGACACATCAATATATACCAGCATACCTTTGATTGCACATCTGGGCTGCACTCGGGCACAGACAACACTGCAGCTGTCTCCTTATATATCTGTGTTGGTCCAGTCCATTCCGCTCTTCTTCCTGTAGTTTTCTTATTGTTGCCAATCCTTCTCCATCAGATAGAGAACATCATGGAAACTTAGCTAAGTTCCCCCTGCATATACAAATAATATGCTGCTACCCATCAATATACTATAATATATACTACCATATAATTTCCCTCTCATTAATCAAGTAGCCCCAGCACATGCCCCCAGTACATAGGTAGCTCATGCCCTCAGTATATAGCCAGCCAATATTTAGCTATCTAGCCCCATCAGTCAGTTCCCTGCCCCCCATGATATGGCCAGCCAGCCCCCCCAGTTCCCTCCCCCACTTTCTTTTTATTAGTAGTGTGCCTTTTTTTCCTCATGTTGTCACGCTTCTTTTTTTAGTTTTTTTTCTTTTAGCTATGCTCTCCGACGTTCTTTTTTTTTTTTTTTTTTCTCTTTCTCACTTGTGCCTGCACACCCTTGATTTTTATTTGTGTATGCGATTCATAGTACAGCTATTTTTGTCCCCACTTCGACCTCACTGCTACTTACTTACTATGACCAGGCTGTGTCCGTCCTCTTTCCCTTTCCTTTCTTCCTGCTCTTTTTTCCTCTAGGTTATCAGTGCTTGCCATTTTTTTTTTTTTTCGCGTTGCTGCCCTCTCATTACACTTCTTCTTTTTTTGTTATTGAGTCTCTTGTATATGATTCTTTAACATTCCCTATTTTGTCTTTTGTTTTTTCTTGTTCAGTTTCCCCACCTCGTCTTACGCCCTTCTTTTTTGTAGCCAGTGACCTCTCGTGTGTCCCTTCCCTCTAGTATTTTTTTATATTTTTATACATTTTGTCCCGTCTTCTTTTTTCTTTCTTTTGGATTTTTTCCCTACTCTCTCTCTTTTTTTTTCCTTTTTCATTCAGTCATTGTTTATTTTATACCCAGCATGCCCCCATTGGTGTATTCATGTTTTCCTAATCCTCTATCCTGTTTCCTATTGCACCCTTTGGTTCCGCCCCTGCAGCTGTCTCCTTATATATCTGTGTTGGTCCAGTCCATTCCGCTCTTCTTCCTGTAGTTTTCTTATTGTTGCCAATCCTTCTCCATCAGATAGAGAACATCATGGAAACTTAGCTAAGTTCCCCCTGCATATACAAATAATATGCTGCTACCCATCAATATACTATAATATATACTACCATATAATTTCCCCCTCATTAATCAAGTAGCCCCAGCACATGCCCCCAGTATATAGGTAGCCCATGCCCTCAGTATATAGGCAGCCAATATTTAGCTAGCCAGCCCCATCAGTCAGTTCCCTGCCCCCCATGATATGGCCAGCCAGTCCCCCCAGTAGTATTTAGCCAGCCTGCACCCCCTGTAGTATATAGCCAGCATGCCCCCTGTATTATATAGCCAGGCTTCCCCCCTGTAGTATATTGCCAGCCTGCCCCCCCCTATAGTATACAACCAGTCTGCCCCCATGTAGCATGTAGCCAGCCTGCCCCTCCAGTATTATATAATCCGTCTGATCCCAGTAGTATATACCCAGCATGCCCCCCTGCAGTATATAGCCAGCCAGCCACCCTGTAGTTTATATAACCAGTGTAATGTATATAGCCAGCCTGCCCCCCTGTATTGTATATAGCAAGCCTTGCCAACCTCAAGTACATAGCCAGCCTCTGCAATCACCTACCCCTTGTCCCACACCCTTTGCACGTGTATTTAAGAAGTGTTTGCGGCAGTTTTGTGTCACAGCTGCATTGTGCCGACAAGAAAGATAAAATGTGCACCTAAAGACAGCATTAAATAATCTGGCCCACCCTGCATATTTGGCAAACTGCACTTAGTGTGGCCCTGGACACACCTTGGTCATGGTGCTTGGTATGAGGAGCGGAGGGCTAACCTACAGCCTGGCAGGTCTCCAGCAGGTGGTGGGTGCAAGAAATATGGAGGGAGAGGCTGATACAATGGTTTCTCCCTGGGGAAACCCCCAAGGTGTCTGTAGGATGAATCCCTCAGTGATGGATGGGGAAGTTCGTGGTTGTAACAGCCAGGATCCAGGGATCAGACTGAGGCAACATTGTGCAAATCAATTTACAGATCTTTATTCAACAGCAGGCAAAGGGCAAACGATTAACATCAACTGGAAGAGTCATGGAGAGCTGGTCCACAGGAAGGTTACACTCAGCCTGATAGTAGCTTCAGGTTGGGCTGGTAGAAATGAAGCTGAATCCAGGTGGCGGATCTTGTCGGCTCTGTGCTTAAGTCTCTGAATTTGCCCTGAGTGCCTCAGGCACCTGTGATTCCTGGTATTAGGACACTGGCTGTGGCAGCACTGACATTTGCTGCTCATTCTCACTAGTCTCTGCAGACTAAGACCATGTGCTGCTGCCCAGCAGGGGTTTATATACTTCATTTTACCCCTCTGTGGACCCCACATAAAATATACTCTGCATATAATTCCTCCTTCCTGTCACATCCACATACATAATACCCCTCTCCCGGGATCCTGGATGGTTAGAAGTATGTGATCTGGTAAAAATGACATAAATTTGTGTAGTTGATCAGTAGATGTCTTTCTCTCATGTCCCCAATGGATGTTAGGCAGCACTATTTTATAGTGGTCAGTTCTATCATTGGTTTCAGGTAGCTATTGTGCATATAGCTGTACTGTGGATTATCATTGAAATTGTTCAGCTGCCCATTATCCCTATTTTTCATCTGTGGATTTATCCTTTTAATTTTTTTTTTATTGATGATGTATTTTAACTGTATAAAATATATCACTGATTGTACTCTTATTTGCATTGGCTCTGTTATCTGTTTGTTTATTTAATGTATACAGTTATAAATTGACAATAATGCTAAATCAGTAAGCAGTGGGCTCAAGGGTTCCTTGTTGTAGAAGCTCCTGGAAGTCAGTGTTTAGCATTTGAATAACCACACCAGTAATTTTTTCTTTCTTCCATTATTCAATTATTCCAACAAAATATATAGTTATATATTATGTATAGTTTAGCTAGCATTGCCATATTAAAGGAAATCTACCATCAAAATCCAGCATGATAATCTATACACTTACTCATAGATCCAGGCACCATGACTGTAGTAATATTCTTCTATTTGTTAGTTGGCTTCCTTCCTTTTAAAATCAACTTTTAAAAGTACATCAATGAGCCAGAAAGCTCACAGCTTCGCAGGCTGCTACAGTATGCAGGAGTACTCCCCCCTTCCTGTTCCTCTGTTGCAGTGGGATTACATCAGGCAGAAGGAGAGGAAAATGCTGCATATCCCAGAGGACTCACTGGCTGAGCCCTCTCCATAGCCGGTAAGTCTTTGCTGCATATCGCCGCAAAGACTTACTAGTAACACGGTATCGGTGTTAACCTGCACATCGCCGCCGGCAGCTTTAAAAAGATGGCGGCGCATGGGCTCTCTGGCAGTTCCTAATCAGGCACACACATGGTCGCGTGCATGGTGCACCGAAGCTTGCTTTCAAATATAAAGAATAAAACTGTTTAAAAAGGAATCAGCGGTTTCTGCAAATAATGAAAATATGCTCCGGCACTAGCTCACCCTGAGCTGGTGCAAGGTATTTGAGGGTTAAAACTACCATTGTAAAGTGGTAGGTTTCCTTTAAAGTACCCTAGGGAGTCTGAAAAATAGTAAAAGTAAAAAATAAAAAAAGTTAAAAAATAAATGTATAATAAAGAAAACTAAAAATTCAAATCACCCCCCTTTCCCTGATATAAATATAATGCAGCGTCACAGCCAGCGCACTCGGGACCGGAAACCGAATAGGAGTTGTGTGGTTGTTCAGTGTATCTTCTGTGGTGAAAAAAAAAATTCCTTGTCAGCCCAATAACAATATTCTACAATCAATAATGACATTTTGTATGGGCCAAACACTTATGTAAGCAAGGGTTGATTGAAACTTCAATTGTTTGTCCTTTTTAACCTTTCGTATAAGCTATTGCTTCAGGTCTTAAAATGTTTCTTGTCAGCAACAAAATTCTTGTATATTGTACCGAGTGTGTTTGATGCAATACTTACAAGAGCCCGGTAGAGAGCTTGATCCTACCCATATCATTTCCACTAACAACGCAGAGGCAAACCACCACTATATATTTAATGTTATATAGCCTTGAGGCCATAGAAAAGTCTTGTTACCAGTGTACCCCTTTACAACTAGCAATTCACAGCTAAAAATGCTAATTATGAATAATGGTAGTTTTTACCGAACAGAACTAAAATGTTAGGTAATTGCATTTCAAAACTGATCCTATAAACATTGTTTAACCTAGGAGCTGCTGGTTTAATAAGTACAGCAAGTAAGAAGAATGCATGCGGAAGGGGAATGAATCAATGATAAATGCTACCTGTGATTGGGGATATGATCTCATCTTATGCTAGTCCTTTTGTCTAGGTCCGCCAATGCTGAAATCTATGATGCGCTTTGCAGTTTAGGCAAAGGAGGGATTTAGAAAATTCAAACATTATACATGCTTTCCCCTATTAAAACACTCGACTTCCATACTACCCCTATTACAACGGACCTCTGGATATTGGTAATTTATTGTACTTTTAGTCCTACGTCTACAATTAAAAATACAGCTGTAACAGTTATCAAATGTTGTCTTGTAATGAACTTTATATTGTTAATATTGATTCTAATGACAACCCACAATTTTAAATCCATGTCACAGAGACTCAAAAGTTCTGGCTGGGATTACAATGATAAAATTAACCGTTTCGACTCTACAATACAAATCACTTAACAAGCCTACGAACCTATCTTGTAGTACCCTGGGACTGCCATGTAAGTTTTTTTTTTCCCCCCACCGACATCCGGTATACGCTACTGACTTTTTTGTGGGTAACTGTAACATTTTGTGCCAGCACACTGCTGTCTGTCAAGAATGGTTAATAAATTGCCCCATCTGTGTCATTGTGACATCTGAACATTACAGCATTAACGTTAGTTTATACTTACTGGCTACCTGCTGTGATGCTGGAAAAATACATATTCAATCCCCTTCTGGACAGTAACTATGGCATTCTTATATTAGCTTCTCCTGCTCTTTACTCTTTTTCTGCTATAAAGGTAGTTTCTTAGCAGCCTATTATCCTCTTTTCCTGCTCTTTTATCCTAGTATTTTTGAGACCCTTTTTTATATGCGACTTGTAAGTTTTGTAGCATTTTGTCCTCTGTTTTGACCTGGGTCCTGCAGAATATTCTTCTGTGTTTATATTGTCTTTGTGTCTCAAATTGTTTTGCCTTTGCGCATAGGAAAGGGAATGTCACTAGTTGGTCCCTTCCCCACTTAGGGTATAGTGAGGAATCAGCAGGTACTCGCTGGGGGAAGCAGTTAGTTTCGGGGTCCACTGTCTGTCTGTGTCCACCTGTCCATTCCCAGAGCCTTCATAACAGGTACCAACTTTTGATTACAATCCATGTCAATTTACAATACCTATATCATGTTTATTAACATTTCCAGGCAAAAATGCTTGCTGCAATTTAACATTATAATAACTGATGATAATCAATCACCCCCCGTTTGCCCACTGGTCCTCTTTCAGAAAACCAGACTTTATAATGACATACACACGCTGAGAGCAATGTTACCATTTAAACAATTAGTCAGTGGCTACCGGTCAGACTCATCAAGAAATTGCTCTCGCGCTCATGGATGATGTCTGTTCCATAATTGGAACAATCTCTACAATACGGTCAGCCATGAATCACTGCTAGGTTTTGCTGCATAAGTCTTTGTTTTGTCACTTAACAGTACTCGCCCCTTTAATAGCACAATAATCTCGTAAATAATATTACTCTTCACAATCCTGGCGTCCTCCCACCCAACAAATAATCAATCCCCATCACAACACAACTGCCACACTGGTGGCCTCCGATGATCTAATATTTATATATATCATATATATATATATATATATATATGACGTACACTGTTCCCCTCTTATACAATATAAGATATTAATATATTAATATACAGTGCCTCCCATTGCTTATTTATACGTGCAGGTGCGATCACAATAACGCGCGTTTACAAGCAATGCGGTTTAAAATGCATTGAACAAGCTGAAGAGACATTGGGTCCTATTAACCCCTTTATACGGAAAGGGTTTTTTCGCCATCTTTCGCGCTCTCTTCCAACTTCAACATCCATAACTTTTTCATTTTTTCCCGTTTACCGACCTGTGTGATTGCTTTATTTTGTGCGTAAAAATACTCTTTTCCCGTAAATGTTGTTATTTATGTTACATACCCGTGTACTGCGAAGCTGAAAAAAATTCCAACGGGAAAATTGAACAAAAGAAACCGCACGTGCGGCATTTTCTTTGTGGGCTCATTTTTTACGACTTTCACTCTTCGCTTCAATAACATTACAAACACGCCTTCTTTATGCTTTGTTCGGTGCGATCGCTGTGATACCAAATTTATATACAGTTTATTGTTATTTTAATACCTTTTCAAAAATAAACTAATGTGTACAAAAAAGAAAAAAAAATTTTTGCCATCTTCTTACCTAATAACTTTTCATACTTTGGGCGCACGGAGATTGTGAGGGGTCATTTTTGTGAACTGAAGCGACGTTTTCTTGCTATTAACCGATTTTGAGGCTCTGTGCGACATTTTTGATCATTTTTTATTTTCATTTTTTATATGTTAATGTAAGGTTAAGTCCGCAGTTCGGACATTTGGGCGCCATTTTTCCCGCCCGATTTTTAATATTTTATAATTTTTTTTTATTTTTAAACTCTTTTTTTTTTCTTTTTTTTTTTTTTTCACTATCTTTTAGGACCATCTAGGGTCATTACCCCTAGATGGTCAATCGCTGCTACCATATACTGCACTACTTCTGTATTGCAATAATATGGCATTTTTTGTGTCAGCACATTCATTACATGGCCCCTGGCGCATTGTACGAACTCTGGCAGCGGCCATGTCGCCTCGTGTCAAGATAAACACGAGGCTAACATGGCACCGATCGCCCGCAGCCGCCCCCGATGACGTTCGGGGGTCGTTGCGATCGAACAAAAATGGCGGCGCCGGCGCGCCGCGTCTTTTAACGCCGCCGTCGCAAGATGTGTTATAGCCGCGATCCGGTGCAAGCACCGACCGCGGTTATTGCGGTGGGTTTTGTGCAAAATGCAAACCCCACCTTTGTAGAAGAGGACTCCGCCCGTGAGCCTCTTCATACATCCCTTTACCCTGGCCCGTATAGCTCACAAAACGCCTGCCCTTAACTCGACATTTGTGTTTTGTAAATGCAATGTTAACTGCTGTTTATCTCTTCAGCCTGTGCCATCTGCCGTTAAACCGCCACGTACCGCACCCCACACAGAGCGTGAGAGCGTGTTATACACCCCACGTCTGCGCTGGACATACCTTCTCTTCTCTGGTCCTTCTGCCGATGTTTTTAAGTGGCCTCCGCCTTCCGTCCATAACATATAGAATACATTACATTTTTATCTTTTTGTATCATTACCCTTATTTAGTTACTGTGACATATTGACCATTACGATCAAGCCGTGTGATATAGTACCTCACAATTTTTCCTACGAAAAAAAAGGGCCATGAGATTGCTGCGATAAGAATAGCTTTTG
Organism: Engystomops pustulosus; assembly: GCA_019512145.1. Classification (NCBI taxonomy): domain Eukaryota; kingdom Metazoa; phylum Chordata; class Amphibia; order Anura; family Leptodactylidae; genus Engystomops; species Engystomops pustulosus. The sequence continues at coordinate 75,816,535 of CM033643.1, read as the reverse complement.
TTTTGCCTAAACCTTTATCCGACTTTAACTTCCCGCCCTTGTATCCCACACAGTAGAATGCTATGAACCTCAAAATTTCTCATTTTATAAAGCCCCTCTGTGGCCCACATAAAATATACTCGGCAATATATTCCTCGCTTCGTGTCACCTTCCACATACAAATACCCCTCTCCCGGATCCTGGATGGTTCGAAGATATGTGATTGGTGACCTGTAAAATGACAGAAATTTGGTAGTGTTGTCAGTAGATGTCTTTTCTCTCATGTCACCAATGGATGTTAGGCGCATTTTTATAGTGGTCAGTTCTATCATTGGTTTCAGGTGAGCATTGTGCATATGCTGATGGGATTTCATTGACATGTTTTCAGCTGCCCATTATCCCTATTTTTTCATCTGTGGATTTACTTTTAATTTTTTTTTATTGATATGTATTTTAACTGTATAAATATATCACTGATTGTACTTTATTTGCAGTGGCTCTGTTATCTGTTTGTTTATTTAATGTATTACTAGTTTATAAATTGTACAATAATGCTAAATCATAAGCATGGCCCCCTCAAACCCCCCAAAAAAAACAGAGGTCCTTGTTAGAAGCTCCTGGAAGTCAGTGTTTAGCATTTGGCATAACACACGCCGTAATTTTTTCTTTCTTCCATTTGCAACTATTCCAAAAAATATATAGTTATATATTATGTATAGTATGCTGCTGCCATATTAAAGAAATCTAACCATCAAATCCCAGCATAGATAATCTATATAACTTACTCATAATACAGCACCATGACTGTAGAAGATTCTTCTATTTGTTAGTTTGGCTTCTTCCTTTTTAAATCACCTTTTAAAGTACATCAATGAGCCAGAAAGCTCCCATCTTCGCAGGCTGCTACAGTATTCAGGAGTAACTCCCCCCTTCCTGTTCCTCTGTGCAGTGGATTACATCAGGCCAAGAGAGAAAATGCTGCATCCCAGCAAGGAACTTACTAGTAAAACGGTATCGTGTTAACCCCGCAATCGCCGCAGCAAGCTAGCCGTGCTTTAAAAGATGGCGGCGCATGGGCGCCCGCATCGTTGTTGGGGATCGTCGCTCCCTTTGACATCATTGTGGAGCGGCGATCCCGTTGCCATGACGCCCCTGACTTCCGAAGACCCAGGGTGCCTACCTCGTTTCAATTCCATTGATTACAATGTGCATTTGCACATTGTAATGAATAGGAGGAAACATCCCCCATATACTTCCATCCAGTAAGTATGGCAGTATATGGTAGATGCAAGCGCACCTAGGGTTCAGGAACCTACCACTTTATTAATGGTAGTTATAACCCTCAACTACTTGCCCAGCTCAGGGGAGCTGGTGCCTGAGCATATTTTCATTATTTGCAGAAACAGCCGATTCCTTTTTAAACTGTTTTATCCTTTATATTTCAAGCATGCTTCGGAGCACCATGATATGGGCTCGGCGCACCATGTGTTCAACTGTGTGTGCGCCTGATTAGGAAGTGACGTAGAGCTGGTGACATCACAGACACTCACTCCTACGCAACTTCAAATTAAACAGTAAAAATCACAAACACATTAGTTATCGCCGCATACAAAAATGCCCGTTCTATCAAAATATACATGTACATGGCATGGAAGAATAAATACCATCACTATGAAGTGCAATTTGTTATGCAGAAAACAAGCTGTCACAGAGCTCTTTACGTGTAAAAAAAAAAAAGTTATAGATTTTTGATTGTGGGGAGTGAAAAATAAAAATGAAAAAACATGCAGCGTCACAGCCAGCGCACTCGGGACCGGAAACCGAATAGGAGTTGTGTGGTTGTTCAGTGTATCTTCTGTGGTGAAAAAAAAAATTCCTTGTCAGCCCAATAACAATATTCTACAATCAATAATGACATTTTGTATGGGCCAAACACTTATGTAAGCAAGGGTTGATTGAAACTTCAATTGTTTGTCCTTTTTAACCTTTCGTATAAGCTATTGCTTCAGGTCTTAAAATGTTTCTTGTCAGCAACAAAATTCTTGTATATTGTACCGAGTGTGTTTGATGCAATACTTACAAGAGCCCGGTAGAGAGCTTGATCCTACCCATATCATTTCCACTAACAACGCAGAGGCAAACCACCACTATATATTTAATGTTATATAGCCTTGAGGCCATAGAAAAGTCTTGTTACCAGTGTACCCCTTTACAACTAGCAATTCACAGCTAAAAATGCTAATTATGAATAATGGTAGTTTTTACCGAACAGAACTAAAATGTTAGGTAATTGCATTTCAAAACTGATCCTATAAACATTGTTTAACCTAGGAGCTGCTGGTTTAATAAGTACAGCAAGTAAGAAGAATGCATGCGGAAGGGGAATGAATCAATGATAAATGCTACCTGTGATTGGGGATATGATCTCATCTTATGCTAGTCCTTTTGTCTAGGTCCGCCAATGCTGAAATCTATGATGCGCTTTGCAGTTTAGGCAAAGGAGGGATTTAGAAAATTCAAACATTATACATGCTTTCCCCTATTAAAACACTCGACTTCCATACTACCCCTATTACAACGGACCTCTGGATATTGGTAATTTATTGTACTTTTAGTCCTACGTCTACAATTAAAAATACAGCTGTAACAGTTATCAAATGTTGTCTTGTAATGAACTTTATATTGTTAATATTGATTCTAATGACAACCCACAATTTTAAATCCATGTCACAGAGACTCAAAAGTTCTGGCTGGGATTACAATGATAAAATTAACCGTTTCGACTCTACAATACAAATCACTTAACAAGCCTACGAACCTATCTTGTAGTACCCTGGGACTGCCATGTAAGTTTTTTTTTTCCCCCCACCGACATCCGGTATACGCTACTGACTTTTTTGTGGGTAACTGTAACATTTTGTGCCAGCACACTGCTGTCTGTCAAGAATGGTTAATAAATTGCCCCATCTGTGTCATTGTGACATCTGAACATTACAGCATTAACGTTAGTTTATACTTACTGGCTACCTGCTGTGATGCTGGAAAAATACATATTCAATCCCCTTCTGGACAGTAACTATGGCATTCTTATATTAGCTTCTCCTGCTCTTTACTCTTTTTCTGCTATAAAGGTAGTTTCTTAGCAGCCTATTATCCTCTTTTCCTGCTCTTTTATCCTAGTATTTTTGAGACCCTTTTTTATATGCGACTTGTAAGTTTTGTAGCATTTTGTCCTCTGTTTTGACCTGGGTCCTGCAGAATATTCTTCTGTGTTTATATTGTCTTTGTGTCTCAAATTGTTTTGCCTTTGCGCATAGGAAAGGGAATGTCACTAGTTGGTCCCTTCCCCACTTAGGGTATAGTGAGGAATCAGCAGGTACTCGCTGGGGGAAGCAGTTAGTTTCGGGGTCCACTGTCTGTCTGTGTCCACCTGTCCATTCCCAGAGCCTTCATAACAGGTACCAACTTTTGATTACAATCCATGTCAATTTACAATACCTATATCATGTTTATTAACATTTCCAGGCAAAAATGCTTGCTGCAATTTAACATTATAATAACTGATGATAATCAATCACCCCCCGTTTGCCCACTGGTCCTCTTTCAGAAAACCAGACTTTATAATGACATACACACGCTGAGAGCAATGTTACCATTTAAACAATTAGTCAGTGGCTACCGGTCAGACTCATCAAGAAATTGCTCTCGCGCTCATGGATGATGTCTGTTCCATAATTGGAACAATCTCTACAATACGGTCAGCCATGAATCACTGCTAGGTTTTGCTGCATAAGTCTTTGTTTTGTCACTTAACAGTACTCGCCCCTTTAATAGCACAATAATCTCGTAAATAATATTACTCTTCACAATCCTGGCGTCCTCCCACCCAACAAATAATCAATCCCCATCACAACACAACTGCCACACTGGTGGCCTCCGATGATCTAATATTTATATATATCATATATATATATATATATATATATGACGTACACTGTTCCCCTCTTATACAATATAAGATATTAATATATTAATATACAGTGCCTCCCATTGCTTATTTATACGTGCAGGTGCGATCACAATAACGCGCGTTTACAAGCAATGCGGTTTAAAATGCATTGAACAAGCTGAAGAGACATTGGGTCCTATTAACCCCTTTATACGGAAAGGGTTTTTTCGCCATCTTTCGCGCTCTCTTCCAACTTCAACATCCATAACTTTTTCATTTTTTCCCGTTTACCGACCTGTGTGATTGCTTTATTTTGTGCGTAAAAATACTCTTTTCCCGTAAATGTTGTTATTTATGTTACATACCCGTGTACTGCGAAGCTGAAAAAAATTCCAACGGGAAAATTGAACAAAAGAAACCGCACGTGCGGCATTTTCTTTGTGGGCTCATTTTTTACGACTTTCACTCTTCGCTTCAATAACATTACAAACACGCCTTCTTTATGCTTTGTTCGGTGCGATCGCTGTGATACCAAATTTATATACAGTTTATTGTTATTTTAATACCTTTTCAAAAATAAACTAATGTGTACAAAAAAGAAAAAAAAATTTTTGCCATCTTCTTACCTAATAACTTTTCATACTTTGGGCGCACGGAGATTGTGAGGGGTCATTTTTGTGAACTGAAGCGACGTTTTCTTGCTATTAACCGATTTTGAGGCTCTGTGCGACATTTTTGATCATTTTTTATTTTCATTTTTTATATGTTAATGTAAGGTTAAGTCCGCAGTTCGGACATTTGGGCGCCATTTTTCCCGCCCGATTTTTAATATTTTATAATTTTTTTTTATTTTTAAACTCTTTTTTTTTTCTTTTTTTTTTTTTTTCACTATCTTTTAGGACCATCTAGGGTCATTACCCCTAGATGGTCAATCGCTGCTACCATATACTGCACTACTTCTGTATTGCAATAATATGGCATTTTTTGTGTCAGCACATTCATTACATGGCCCCTGGCGCATTGTACGAACTCTGGCAGCGGCCATGTCGCCTCGTGTCAAGATAAACACGAGGCTAACATGGCACCGATCGCCCGCAGCCGCCCCCGATGACGTTCGGGGGTCGTTGCGATCGAACAAAAATGGCGGCGCCGGCGCGCCGCGTCTTTTAACGCCGCCGTCGCAAGATGTGTTATAGCCGCGATCCGGTGCAAGCACCGACCGCGGTTATTGCGGTGGGTTTTGTGCAAAATGCAAACCCCACCTTTGTAGAAGAGGACTCCGCCCGTGAGCCTCTTCATACATCCCTTTACCCTGGCCCGTATAGCTCACAAAACGCCTGCCCTTAACTCGACATTTGTGTTTTGTAAATGCAATGTTAACTGCTGTTTAACTCTTCAGCTGTGCACTGCTTAACACCGCCACTGACCGCACCCTCACACAAGCGTGAGAGCGTGTTATAAACCCCAACGTTGCGCATGTGAACATAACTTCTCTCTTCTGTCCTTTCTCGATGTTTGAAGTGGCCTCTCGCCTTCCGTCCATATACATATATGGACATTATATTTTTGTCTATTTTGTATACCATTACCTTATTTAGTTCTGGACATATTGACCATTACGATCAAGCCTGTGATATACGTACCTCAACAATTTTTCCTACGAAAAAAAAAGGGCCATGATATTGCTGCATAAGAATATGCTTTTTTTGCCCTAAACCTTTAATCCGTACTTTACTCCCCTCTTTATTCCCACACAGATAGAATGCTATGAACCTCAAAATTTCATTTTACAAAGCCCTCTGTGGCCACCCACATAAAATATACTCGGCATAATTCCCGCCTTCGTGTCACCTTCCACATACATAATACCCCTCTCCCGGGATGCCTGGTGGTTCAAGATATGTGATTGTGTGAGGAAATGACAGAAATTTGGTAGTGTTATATAGATGTCTTTCTCTCATGTCACCACATGGATGGTAGGCCAGCATTAATTTATAGTGGTCAGTTCTATCATTGTTTCAGGAGCATTGTGCATATGTGATGTGGATTATCATTGCATTGTTTCAGCTGCCCATTATTCCCTATTTTCATCTGTGGATTATAGCCTTTTAATTTTTTTTTATTGATGATGTATTTAACTGTACTAAATATATCACTGATTGTACTCTTATTTGCATGTGCTCTGTTATCTTGTTTGTTATTTAATGTATACAGTTTAAACTTGTACAATAATGCTAAATCAGTAAGCATGGCCCCCTCAAAAAACCCAAAAAAAAGAGGTCCGTTGTGAGAAGCTCCTGGAAGTCAGTGTTTAGCATTTGATAACACGCCGTAATTTTTCTTTCTTCCATATGCAACTATTCCCACAAAATATATAGTTATATATTATTATAGTAGCTAGCAATTGCCATATTAAAGAAATCTAACCATCAAATCCCAGCATAGATAATCTATATAACTTACTCATAATACAGCACCATGACTGTAGAAGATTCTTCTATTTGTTAGTTTGGCTTCTTCCTTTTTAAATCACCTTTTAAAGTACATCAATGAGCCAGAAAGCTCCCATCTTCGCAGGCTGCTACAGTATTCAGGAGTAACTCCCCCCTTCCTGTTCCTCTGTGCAGTGGATTACATCAGGCCAAGAGAGAAAATGCTGCATCCCAGCAAGGAACTTACTAGTAAAACGGTATCGTGTTAACCCCGCAATCGCCGCAGCAAGCTAGCCGTGCTTTAAAAGATGGCGGCGCATGGGCGCCCGCATCGTTGTTGGGGATCGTCGCTCCCTTTGACATCATTGTGGAGCGGCGATCCCGTTGCCATGACGCCCCTGACTTCCGAAGACCCAGGGTGCCTACCTCGTTTCAATTCCATTGATTACAATGTGCATTTGCACATTGTAATGAATAGGAGGAAACATCCCCCATATACTTCCATCCAGTAAGTATGGCAGTATATGGTAGATGCAAGCGCACCTAGGGTTCAGGAACCTACCACTTTATTAATGGTAGTTATAACCCTCAACTACTTGCCCAGCTCAGGGGAGCTGGTGCCTGAGCATATTTTCATTATTTGCAAGAAACAGCCGATCTTTTTAAACTGTTTTATCCTTATATTTAACTGCTTCGGAGCACCATGATATGGGCTCGGCGCACCATGTGTCAACTTTGGTGTGCGCCTGATTAGGATGACGTAGAGCTGGTGACATCACGCACTCACTTCCACGCAACTTCAAGTAAACATTAAAAATCAAACATGGCATTAGTTTCGCCGCATACAAAACTGCCCTTTCTACTCAGATCTAAAATATACATGTACATGGCATGGAAGAATAATACGATCACTAGATGCAATTTGTTATGCAGGAACACACGGCTTCACGAGCTCTTTACGGTAAAAAAAAAAAAGTTAAGATTTTTGCATTGTGGGGATTGAAAATAAACATGAAAAAACAAAAAGGCGGGTCCTAAGCAAACACTTCAGATTTTCTCTGTGTTATGAGAATGTTGTGGCTAACAGTGTGCTTAATTGTCATAGTACAGGGTTTATCTACCTTTTAGTTACTAGTAAGAACAAAAAGGCTGCGACCAATCAGATGAGAGATCCATTAAATAGTTTATAACCCACAATGACACACTTCAGCCTCTGCTTACAATTTCCCTGCAGACTAAGACCATGTGCTTCTGCCCAGCAGGGGTTTATATACTCCCCTGGTCAGGTGGTAACACTCCTCTAATCAGCTTCCAGCTTGCTTTACAAGAACATAAATGGACAATAGCATAAGGTATTGTTAACTCTTGCCTTACCAGACAGTGGCTACAGCTGCAATCACTAAATTCTCCAGTACTTAAAGGGGACCTACCACCATGATTCTACCTATAAAGGTAGAACGGGTGGTAGGTGGATGAATGGGACGTAAGGATAGCCCTTTTTGGGCAAATCCTTAGGTCCCGGCTATCCTTTTGTAAACTTTAATGTCTTTATATGCTCATTTTTTTAAGTGGCTACTGGGGCGTGGAGT
>CM033643.1:75707777-75799317 GCA_019512145.1 Engystomops pustulosus | reverse complement strand
GTGGGGGTAGTGTCCCTCACTGTATGGGGGTAGTGTAGTGGGTCCTCATGAGCTGTATTGCCTCCGGTATGTAGGGTTCCTCACTGTATGGGGGTAGTGTTCCGCACTAGATGGCGTATTTTCACTGTATGGAGGTAGTGTTCCTCACTGTATGGGGATAGTGTTCCTCACTGTATGGGGGATATTGTCCTCATGTATGGGGATCGTGTTCCGCACTATAGGCTGTATTCTTACTGTAATGAGGTAGTGTCCCTCACTTATTGCGGTAGTGTCCCTCATGTATGGCTGTAGTGTTCCTCACGTAATGGCGTTAATTCCTCACTGTATGGCGTAGTGGCCCTCTCTGAAGATACAGTGAAGAACACTACCCCCATACAGTGAGGAATACTAATGCCATCCAGTGAGGAACACTACCGCCATACAGTGAGGGACACTACCGCCATACAGTGAGGAACACTACCTCCATACAGTGAGGAACACTACCGCCCTACAGTGAGGAATCTTCAGAGAGGGCCACTACGCCATACAGTGAGGAAATTCACGCCATTACAGTGAGGAACACTACTACCCCGACTCATGAACATACCGGCCAAGAGGACACTACCGCAATACATGAGACACTACACTCATTAGCGGATAAACCCGAACAGCCCATATAGTGTGAACACGTATCCCCATACAGTGAGGAACACTATCCCCCATACAGTGAGGAAACACTATCCCCATACAGTGAGGAACACTACAGTCCATACAGTGAAAATACAGCCATTAGTGCGGAACACTACCCCCATCATGAGGAACACTACCGCACATACAGTGAGAACACTACCCCCATACAGTGGGGACACTACCCCCACTACAGTGAGGGACACTACCCCCCTACAGTGAGAACACTACGCCCATACAGTGAGGAACACTTACGACCATCGTGAGGAACACTAGCCCATATACAGTGAGGAACACTACCGCCATACAGTGAGGAACACTACCCCCCATAACAGTGATGGAATACTACCCCCTACAGTGAGGAACATACCGCCCATACAGTGCAGGAAACACACCCCATACAGTGAGGGACACTACCCCCATACAGTGAGGAACACTACCCCCATACAGTGAGGAACACTACCCCCATACAGGGAGGAACACTACCGCCATACAGTGAGGAACACTACCCCCAAACTGTGAGGAACACTCCCGCCATACAGTGAGGGAAACTATCACCGTATAGTGAGAACACTACCGCCATACAGTGAGGGACACTACCTCCATACAGTGAAGAATACAGCCATATAGTGCGGAACACTACCTCCATACAGTGAGGAACACTACCCCCATGTTCCTTTCTTCTTCCCAGAAGAATGGCTCGCGGCCAATTTGCTAAAAAATAAAGGTTTTTTTTAGAAAATCGTTCCCACGAATCACTGTAAACTTCGGATTCGTGACGAATCGAGATTTCCTGAAATTCTAAACGAATTTAGAATCGTTAGAATCGGTTCTCCCATCTCTACTGATCATATATTGTACTCTAATTTTTGATCTCCAGCATAGAGTAAATGTCCAATGCTTAAGGCGGTTCCAGCATTTATAGCAGATCAGCAGCCACAGACTTGCCATTGCTTAATCTGCTGCAATGTACTACATCAGAATAGTGTAAGAAATACAAACAACTCTCATCCAAAACAAAAATCGGCAACTCAGACGGCAATTTATACATTTAGACTCATTTCATATTTGAGAACCATGAAACGCTAAGCAGAAAAAGAGCGCCACCTAGAGTTAATATAGTATTAAAAAAATTACAATGGGGCACATTTACTAAGAATGTCGGAAACTGCACTAAAAGTGCTCTGCCTGTGTATAATGTTGGGTGCAACAGATTCACCATTAAAAACGTGCGCCAGAAATCATTAATCTGACGTTTCCCTGCACTGGCCCGACAGAGTTCACCAACTTTTTTTCGGTGCACCTTTAACATAGGGCGTACAATAGACTTTGCATGGTAAATCAGGTGCAAGGTCGGAATGAATGCCGGAACGCCCCCTTATTTGTGTTGCTTGGTGCCTAGAGTAGCTGCGCCACAAAACGGTCGCGTGCAACACAGTTGTGGTGCAGACACTTCTGTGCAAGCAGTTTACACCTAAAAGAATATGCAAAGTCCGTCAGAAAACTGGCGCAAAGCCCTTAGTAAATGTGTCCCATAGTCTTTCTGGCACCACCATTATATAAAGGCTGCTGCTGGTTCTCAACTTCCATTGTAGGTATTCCATTGTTTTCCCGATGTGCTACCCGAATATTTCCGATTTGCGCCGATTTCTCCGGGTTTTTGGCGCACGCGATCGGATTGTGGCGCATCGGCACTGGCATGCACGCAACGGAAATTGGGGGGCGTGGCCGAACAAAAACCCCAACGCATTTAAAAAAAAAAAATGTGTTGCGAAAATTGCACTTACCTTCACTCAGCGCGTCTCGGTGTATTCCAGTGCGTTCCGATGCTCTTCAGCGCAGCAGCGCCACCTGGTGGACGGCGGAGGAACTACCTTAATAAATCCCGGCCGGACCCGAATCCAGCGCAGGGAACGCGCCGCTGGATCGCGAATGGACCGGGTAAGTAAATCTGCCCCAATATGCACACAGACTACCAAAGTACCATCTACATAAAGCAGTCTGAGAAGCTGAGGGTCAGTTTATATAAATGTATATGTATACCATGATTTGTAAAGTGCTGCACAATATGATGGCGCTAAAATAAAGATTTGTTATTATTCCTAATGAGGAGGAATTATCACAAGAAATAGTTTTGTAAATTGGAGTGACTAAGCCAACAATGTTGGGTTAAGTGTCTAACATGTACAGATTTATCATGGACTGTATTTTCCCTCCTCTCTTTTGTTATGGAATTCCTACAACAAAACAGAATTCATGAACTGTACTGTATATCATTAAAGGAAAGAACACATTTTCCAACACACAAGGTTGGGTTTACCAATAAATAAGTACCTTATACTATACATTGGATTATTCATATACAGGCGGTCCCCTACTTAAGGACACCTGACTTACTGACAACCCATAGTTACAGACAGATCCCTCTGGTGAAGCTCTCTGGATGCTTTACTATAGTCCCAGGCTGCAATGATCAGCTGTAAGGTGTCTGTAATGAAGCTTTATGGATAATCCTTGGTCTAATTACAGCAAAAATTTTGAAACTCCAATTGTCACTGGGACAAAAGAAAAAAATTTGTCTAGAACTTCCATTATAAAATATACAGTTTCGACTTACATACAAATTCAACTTAAGAAGAAACCCCCAAACCCTATCTTGTATGTAACCCGGCGACTGCCTGTAACTGCTTTGGTTACAAAATCAGCAAAATAGCAATTACTGACTTCCAGATCATGATTTGTGATAACTGGAAGAGCAGCCTGACGCAGGTTCTTTACTGACGTAAGTAAAGCTGGAGCCGATGTGCCCTGTAGCTTGAGGACTGTTCCCATTATTATTGGAGAGTAATGAGATTATTTTTTAATGCCGGCATTAATGTATACGGTTATGAGCAGTTAAATGATTAGCACGGGTTTATGTAAGCAAATAATTCAATGTTAAACAAACATCACCTACATTATGAGTTGGTTTGGATACGGCAGAATGGGTTATATTAAGATGGCCACACATAACAATCCTGCAAAAATGTCACTAAGTAAACTAATGACATGAAGTCTGCTTCTTGGGTATAAGGGACACAGTATGAAGGATATTAACACACCCTTTGGGGGACATTTATCATATGCCAATTTTCGCTTCTCCAGCACCACTAGATACATCAACAGGCTGTCACAGATGCACCAGCGATCCTTGTCGCAGATCGCGGGCACACCCGTCCCTCTCCCTGTGGCGTGGTGCCCCCAGTCCCTGACTTACCTCTCCATGAGCCTGCTTCTCGTCCGACTAGGCTGCGTGCGTTCCTGCTCCTAGGGCGTGCGCGCCGCCTCTCCTGGATTTAAAGGGCCAGAGTCCTCCTGATTGGCGCTGGCTAATCCGGCTCAGCCCTTATAATCCGTCACTTCCCTTCCTGCCTCACCGGATCTTCAGCATCTTTCCTGAAAGCCCTATCTTCTGCGCCCAAAGAAACTTCCATGATTTCCGTATCAAGCTTCCCAAAGCTGTTCCTGAAGAAGCGTGAGATAGTCTCCAGCGTTCTCAAACGCTCCTGTTCCTCCAGCGTTTCCAGACGCTCCTGTCCGATATAAAATTTAAATTTTTGGTTAAGAAACAATAACAAGTGGGACCCAACTGTGAAGTGGATGACATTTATTGGATATTTTAAACTTTTGTGAAAAATAATAAACTGAAAAGTGGGGTGTGCAATACTTGGGTCATAAGTCTCTTGGTCACTTGTAAAAACAATGGAATAAAAATTAACTAAGCATTAACAATTACTTGTTCTCTATTGAGAATCATTGAGATCATTTATGTGCTATTACATAGGCCCGTGATGGCGAACTTTTCAGGACCTGGTGCCCAAAAAAACCCAAAAAACTTATCACACAGTGATATTGCTCTTAGCTCAAGTATATACTCGAGTATAAGCCGACCCGAGTATAAGCCGCAACCCCTAATTTTACCATCAAAAACTGGGAAAACCTATTGACTCGAGTATAAGGTGAGGGTGGGAAATGTATTGGTCACAGACCCCCCAATATGTAGCCAGCCAGCCCCCTCTAGTATCCGCACTGCCCCCAGTAGTATACAGCCTGCTCAGTAGTATACAGCTTGCCCCCAGTAGTATACAGCCACCCCAGCCTGCCCCAGTAGTAACAGCCTGCCCTCAGTAGTATACAGCTTGCCCCAGTAGTATACAGCCCAGCGTATTTCACAGCTGCCCCAGTAGTTATACGCTTGCCTTATAGTTACAGCCTGCCCCCAGTAGTATACAGCCTGCCCCCAGTAGTTTACAGCTTGCCTACAGTAATATACAGCCTGTCCCCAGTAATATACAGCCTGCCCCAGTAGTATACAGCCTGCCCCCAGTAGTATACAGCCTGCCCCCAGTAGTATACAGCCCAAAAAAAACCAAAACATATATACTCACCCTCCGGAGGCCCCGACGTGCAGCGCTGCTCCCCCGATGTACGTGCGGGTCCTTTTCTGGCTTCCGCGCCCATCTTCTTTCTTCTCTAACTTCGTGCTGCCACCTGGGAGAAAAACATGGCGGCGCCCAGCACGAAGTTAGAGAGACAGAGATAGGCGGGAAGCAGAAGGGGGAGCAGAGCGCACGTCGGGGCCACCGGAGGGTGAGTATATATGTTTATTATTTTTTAAATATTTTTTAAGTATATATATGTGTGCATTGTCTCGTGTATAAGCCGAGGGGACGTTTTTCAGCACATTTTTTATGCTGAAAAACTCGTCTTATACACGAGTATATACGGTAACAGCTTTCAAACGTATCAGCATCCTGCGACATCTATCCTGTAGAAAGGAGGAGATGAAATTCAGATTATCATTGTAGCTGAACAGCTCCAATGATGATCCAGCAATGTCCACACCTCTTTGCTCTACCTGCAGTCCCAGGCAGCCAATGATGTATTGCTTTAAAGGGAACCCGTCACCACTATTTTCACAAATACAGGTAGTGGCAGGTTCCTATAGAGGTCTAGTAACTATCTGACCTCCTGCTTGTAGCTAAAAGTAGTTCCCCTTAGATCCCCATAAAATCAGAGTTATAATCTTGCCTGGTATCTATGCAGCTTTGGAGGTGGGGTGGGCGTGGCCTCCTCGGGCTGAATCCAGCAGCTCCTCCCCATCCCTATCTCTGTATGCTTCTATAATGTCATGTGACCAGGGTGACATCATCACAGGTCCTATAGCTTTTGTTGCATTAGGAACTGTACACTAAGCATATATGTCATGAAATCACAGCATATTTTATCACATGAAATCACAGCAGGCTGCATGGAGAGGAGTAGAAGTCAATGGAGGCTGCTGTGATTGTTTTATGTGGTCAGATATGTACATGGGTACAGTTTTCATATTAAGTAGCTCAAGGACCTTTGATAATGTCACCCTGGTCACATGATATTAGGCCACGCCCCCGTGGACTCGCTGTAGCCGTGCTTAGTTACCAAATAAAACTATGAAGTTGAATATATGGGAATCTCAGGGGAATATTTTTTAGCTACAAGCAGGCTGTCAGATAGTTACTAGAGCTCTATAGGAACCTGCCACTATCTGTATTTGTGAAAATAGTGGTGACGGGTTCCCTTTAAAATAGCTCTGAGCGTGACATGTCCTGGGCTGTTTTAGACTGCAGGAGGAGCCCTTGTGTTCTGTCTTGTGAACTCTTTGCCTGGGTCCCAAGAGGGCTCAAGTGCTACCTATGGCTCCTGTGCAACATGTTCACCACCACTGACAAAGACTGATGAAGGGGTAGATTAATGACAATTGTAAGATGTAACAAAGCCAGAACAAACCATGCTAGGGATAAATGGTTACTAAAGGATCCGTTGTGCAGAATTTCCATGAAGGAAATCTGCAAAGTAACACAGTAGCATTGTTCTCATTTATATTCTGCTTCTTTTATATTCTGCTTATATTCTACTTCTTCCCTTTAAATGACATCTACCACCAGAATGAAAGAGTGTATGCAAATGAGCCCAAGGGAGCTCCAGGATCCAATAACAGCTATGGAGCCTGGAGTCCCTCAAACTAATTTGCATACAGTCCTTTGTACTGGTGGTATATGCCCTTTAAAGCTTCATTATTGCACTGCGTATGTGCTATTTTAACCTGTGGATTTTCCACACTGAAAATCTGTAGAGTAATAGATTACTATTGCACACAAACATGCTTGGTCCATAGAAACAGCCAGATCGTGTGTAATGCAGTGGAAGAGAGTCCTTGCACCATAATGATATATGATTTAAGGCAGTGATGGCGAACCTTTTAGAGGCCGAGTGCCAAAACTGCAACCCAAAACCCTGCTTATTTATCGCGAGGTGCCAACCAAAAATTAAAGCAGTAACTTATTGCTCCCTGTTCAACAACTTTCAATCACATTGGCCTTCTGAGAACAGCGACACAGTAGAAAGATGTAAAATTTGCATAATTTTAGCTTGTTTCCAAAGTCCCTCTGTGGATAGAACATAATGGGGCCAGCAGGAGGTCCTCAAAAAATAATTTGACCCTGTCTATTCATTCTCCCTCTTCCTACAGTCCCAAGTAGCGAAGTCAGTATCAAAATATGACTGAAAGCAGCATCTTTTAAGTTGCTTGGAACTGCAGGAAGATTCTTTGAGTCTTGTCTAGTGTGCTGGGACAATGGCCTAAGTGCCCACAGAAAGGGCTCTGAGTGCCGCCTCTGGCACCCGTGCCATAGGTTCGCCACCACTGATTTAAGGAGTCACTGTTTGTTTGCCAAACAGCAGCACTGTATCAGCCCCAGTGCTGGCAGACAGGGACTCCATCATATGATGCAAGGACCCAGTCCACTGCACTGTGCTTGGTCTGTGGGATCTGACAAGTACAGGGGTCCATTTCTAGGGGACAAGCACATTTGCGTGCAGGGGGCCTAATTCCATTGCAGTGCAGTCAGGCGTAACTACAGTGGTAGCAGCCATAGCAGCTGCTATGGGGCCTGCAGTGCAAGGGGGCACCAACATCCTATCTGACACACTAAAGAATGGAGGATGTGCACCATTACATACATTTTATGCTGCGCAATGTACAGAATAACATGTATACAACATATATGTGATATATGTATGCTGTATCTGTGATGTGTATATGCTCTATACAGTGTGTGTGCGCATGAGTGTATAGATGTGTAAGCCTGCTATGGGTCCCTGCTTCACCTCGTTATGCCACTGAGTGCAGTGTATGGGATTAAATACAATCCATAGACATATTGGGGCACATTTACTTAAAACAGTGCCTGTGCAGTGTGCAGAGTGTGCCAGATTCATGAATTGTGGTGCCCTTACTTCATGAATCTGGAGCTCTCTATATTAAATGTGGTGTGTGGTCCGACTAAGCACTGGAACTCCCATTTCAATGACTAAATTTGTGTTGCGTGAATAATAGTGCAGCCACGACATAAAAGATTGAGTGCGACACATATGTAGTGGAGACACTGCCTAAATACATGTGCAAGCAGGTTACACATAAAAGTATGGGCAAAGTCCACCAGAAAACTGTGCAACGTTGGGGACAGATCAACTCCCACTCAAAAGTATCTGCATACAGGCCGCCGTGTCCCGGAAGCAGTCGCCCTCATTGCATTGATGAAATGTTGGATGAACTGGGGCCTCGGAGAGGCCTTGACATTTTGTGGCGGGCAGTGGAGGGGTTCCCTCGTAACAAACATAAAAGAGACCAAACCCTAACGCCGGTTACAAGGGGGCACGGTGGCGGTCAAGGACCAGGAGGAGACATTAGTGAGGGGAGACAGCATAAGGCAAATGTCCATCACCGTTAAGTCGGGCCATGGGGTAGAAAACACTGAGTGAAAAAGGAGGAAAGTGAACACGGAGCAGCACCAAGTATAGGCGATACGTATCAGTAGATACCGTCAAGGCAATCGAGGATGTTAAAGGATAGGCAGCACCCATGAACATCATCGCGTTTGTTTAACTGTAAAGCCAGGGAATCTAAGATTAAGAGACACAACTGTGACAAAAAATGAGCTCACACACATCTGTTCGTTACAGTAACTACCCTGGTACGCTTTATTTATCGGATTTTTTTGTTTAGCAAAAAAGCGTTCACAACACTGCTCCTACATATCGCCAGACATGTAATACCCACATAACTGAAGTTACAAAAAATATTATAATGAAAAAAATATTATTTCATTTGTTGGGTGTGTTAAATTCATAATCATTTACCATACCTGTATTTCTTATTACTCAAAACATGCCATGCTGTTCACAATGGAAATTTGTTGAAATGCTCTCATTTGGGGGGTATACGGTACTTTATTGTATTTCTGAAAGAATATGTGATTTCCATTATATGCTGTATACAAAAACAATTTCAAAAAGCTATTCACAAATGTATGTGCCCAATGGGTATCATAATAAAATATTTGGCGGCATGCTCTCCATACCTGCATACTAAGGTGCATAGAATTGGACTTGGTGACATGGTATACTTAAGCTAATGCTGCCATCAAATTCCCTCTCACCAATCCAATCCAAACTCCCACAGAAGTGCCAGTCAATTCCCCTTCAAAAGCAAAAGCGAGCTGTATGCTAATTTCCCTCCAGCGTCCTCCTGGCCTTAGACAATTGGTTTGGCTGGATGCATTGCAATGATCACACATAACAATTACCGTATAAACTCGAGAATAAGCCGAAAGCCGACCCGAGTATAACCGATACCCCTAATCAAAAACTGGGAAAAACCCTCTTGACTCGATTATAAGCCGAGGTAGGGAATGCATTGTCCCAACCCCCCCCCAGTATTTAGCCACCTGCCCCGTAGTAATGCGTCAAAACTATGAGCAGAAATTGGATACACGAGATAGCAAAAGCAATAGCAAGCAAAAAAAAGCAAAAGGTCAGCAGACTAGTAAAACAGCAAGGTGTAATGGAAACTGGGCAGATATACAAAGGAGAGAGTTCCTGGATGCTGTCCCCAGCAGCTGACTGGATCAGCCATCCAGCCTGCTGTATCCAGTGATTTCAAACCTGGTGCCGTGGCACACTAGGTGCCGGACACATGGTCAGGGGTCGCGGGGGGAAATTTCCCCAAAAACTTTGGTGTCCCCGTGTTTGTTTCCCGGCAATGCGCAGCGATGCGCAGTCACGGCTTCTACAAGTAGGCGACGTGTACAATAACACCTGCGCAAGCTTTGAAAATCATGGGACAAAATGACGTCACCGAGGGACGGTGCATCATCCTGAGAGCGGAGAGACTCTCGCATTGCCCACAGTAAGGAATGCCCACCAATAATGTGACACATATGAGCTTTTGCATTGAGTATATGAACTGTTGGCAGAAACTCAGCATATTGAGCTGGTACTGTAGTACTCCAGCAGTAACTGATATATAACAAGTGAGAAATGTAAAATGAGAAAATACTATGTCATGAGGTGGAGTACTACAAGTAGCAGCTCATATGGAGTATGTGAGTGGCACTTGCACTCTGGCATTCATAGTATAATTCTCAGTGTACCTTTATTTGCAGTATATGAGCCACCAAATAATCAGCACCATATACTCTAAAAACAGGGAGAGAAACTGGAATGTTGAGGAAGGCTTTGTGTGTGTCTTTCCACCCATTCCTGCCAGGATATCCCTTTGTGTTTATCGAAACAGGCCAGGTTTCACACTGAGTGAGTAAAATAAATTTAGATATCTTTTATTAACATATGTATATCTGAGTGCTTTAGTGTCATTTGGTGGGGGAGTGCCCAGGATTTCTAAGTATAAAAAGCGTGCCGCGGCTCAAAAAGGTTGAAAACATGCTGTACTATGGGGGCAGTGCTGTTGCCACTGTGCCCCATTGTGGAACAATCTGTGCCGAAATGCCTTTTGTATACAATGGTGGCAATAAGACAAGGGAAGAAACACATGCTGTAGTGCGCATGAAAAGGAAAAGCTATACATTAAATTTATGGCCCCATAAGCTGTCCATTCATGTTCAAACCCTGGCAATACCTTTCATGAACATATGTTATTAAGTATAAAGAAGGCGCGCCAGGTCCGACCGCTCCCACTTCCGCCCACAGCACTGCCCCCAGTAGTATACAGCAGTGATTTTCAACCTTTTTTGAGCCGCGGCACACTTTTTATACTTAGAAAATCCTGGGGCACACCACCAACCAAAATGACACTAAAGCAGTCATATTATACATATAGTTAATAATATAGATTCTAAATTTATTTTACTCACTCAGTGTGAAACCTGGGCCTGTTTCGATAAACACAAAAGGGATATCCTGGCAGGAATGGTGGAAAGACACACACAAAGCTCTTCCTCAACAGTTCTCAGTTTCTCCCTGTTTTTAGTATATGGTGCTGATTATTTTGTGGCTCATATACTGCAAAATAAAGGGGTACAATGAGAAGTACTATGACCATGAGGCCAGAGTGCAAGTGCCAGCTCATATACTCAGCATATGAGCTGGTACTTGTAGTACTCCAGCCTCATGACTATAGTATTTCTCATTTTACATTTCTCATTGTTATATGCAGTATACTGCTGGAGTACTACAAGTACCAGCTCATATGCTGAGTATTCTGCCAACAGTTCATATACTCAGGCAAAAGCTCATATGGTCAGCATTATTGGTGGGCATTACCTTAGCTGTGGGCAAATGCGAGAGTCTCTCCGCTCTCAGGATGATGCACCGGCCTCGGTGACGTCATTTTGTCGCATGAGGTTCAAAGCTTGCGCAGGTGTTATTGTACACGTCTCCTACATTGTAAGAAGCCGTGACTGCGCATCGCTGCGCATTGCCGGGAAACAAAACACAGGGGACACCATAGTTTGGGGAAATTTCCCCGCGGCACACCTGACCATGTGTCGCGGCACACTAGTGTGCCACGGCACACAGGTTGAAAATCACTGGTATACAGCACTGCTGGATGGCTGATCCAGTCAGCTGCTGGGGACAGCATCCAGGAACTCCTTTGTATATCTGCCCAGTTCCATTACACCTTGCTGGTTTTACTAGTCTGCTGACACTTTTGGCTTATTTTTTGCTTGCTATTGCTTTTGCTATACAGTGTATCCAATTTCTGCTATATTATTTGACCATTCTCTTGCTATATGCTATTGTACTTCGCCATCTTGGATTTGACCTAGTTCTGTCTGACATTGTTTGTCTCTCTGTAAACCAATAGGGTTTGAAAGGCTTGTTAGGTAAGTGACAGGGGGTAAGTTTAGGGCTTACACTCCCTTCTCTATTGTGACACAATGGGAAGCAGGTTACACATAAAAGTATGGGCAAAGTCCACCAGAAAACTGTTGCAATGTGCCCCATTGTGGAAAAATCTGTGCCAGAAATGCCTTTGTATACAATGGTTGCAATAAGAAAAGGAGAAATTCACATATGTTGTGTGCGCAGGAAGCCTTACATTAAATTTTATGAGAAACATAAGCTGTCCATACATTTTACAAACCCATGGCAATACCTTTTCATTGAACATGATGTTATTAGTAAATAAGGAGTAGTCTATTGTAGAAGTTATACACTTACCCCTACAAGTTTTGGTTCTGCCACCAATACTGCACCTAACAACTGAAAAATAGATATGTTCACATCAACTTTGTACATTTCATCTCCCACTAAAATGTTCTGCATATCAGTCTCCTTGTCCGGAATCAGTCTCCTCATTGCTTTTATGAAATTTTGGATGAACTTTTGCCTCTGAGAGGACCTTGACATTTTTGCGGTCAGTTTGTTCCTCAGTAACAAACATTAAAGATACCAATACTAAGCTGCGTTGCAAAGGTTGCAAGGTTATGTCAATGACCAGTAGGATACATTATTTAGTGAGACATTATAATGCACTTTCACCTTTAATTCTGTGCTATGGTTATAAAAAAAATGATTTAAAAAATGAGGAAATTGAACACTGAGCAGCACCAATTATAGGCTATGTACTATAATTAGGATACCTTCAGGCATCGGATGTTAATAGGAATAGTCAGCACCCATGAACATCATCGCTTTTTACTGTATCAAGCCAGGGAAATCTAATATTAATATACAAATCTTACAAAAAGTAGCTCACACACATGTGTTGTTACGGTTGCTACCTTTTTACTCTTTATTTTTAATCTTTTTTTTTTGTTTATGAAAAAAAGCATGTTCACAACTACTGCTACTACATATCGCCAGACATGTATACCCACATACTCATAATTTACAAAAAATATTATATGAAAAAAAATATTATTTCATTTGTTGGGTGTGTTAAATTACATGATCATTTTCCTTATCCTGTATTTCTTACGCAAAATATTCCATGATGTTCACAATGGAAATTTGTTGAAATGCTCTCATTTGTATACGGTACTTGTATTGTATATTCTATAAAAGGATATGTGATTTCCATTTATATGCTGTTACAAAAAAATTCAATAAAGCTAGTTCAAAAATGTATGTGCCCAATGGGTATCATAATAAAATATTTGTCTGGTATGCTGCTCCATACCTGCATACTAAGGTGCATTCAGAATTGGACTTGGGGACATGGTATACTTACAGCTAATGCTGCCATCAAATTCCCTCTCACCAATACAAGTCACAAACTCCCACAAAAGTGCCAGTCATATTCCCCTTGCAAAAGGCAAAGCGAGCTGTAATGCTAATTTCCCTCCAGCTTCCTTCCTGGCCTTAGACATTGGTTTGGCTGTATGCATTGCAATGATCACACATAACAATTACCGTAACATCATTCATTCCTGGTTTTATTTTATCTCACATTAACCCTGCATTGATATCTTGTCGATGTCCTATCTTTTTAAGTGCAACATAATAAGTTTTAAACATTTTCAACTTTTTACAAAAACTGTTGGAATAGTGCAAATCTAACAAGCTTACTGTTAGAAATCGCTAATGCTTACTGTAGTGTTGTAAATTTTAGCCACACCCAGGGCTCTTTTCTAGAAGAAATAATCCAATGGTCCAGCCAGTGTTCAAAGTTTATTAAAAAATAATGGATGTTTTGACACTATTTTTGAATAAACTTTGAACACTCTTTGGAACCTGGCTGGACCATTGGATTATTTTGACTATTACCTTACCTTCCCAAACGAGGTGGGTCCTTTGCCGGCTCCATACATGAGGAATAATGGGCTGGAGGTGAGCTGGAATTTTAACTCCTTTTCCTCTTTTCTAGAAACCTTGTTGACAACTGCCTTGCCTAGGAAAGCTGTTGTATATCTGCCCAGTTCCATTACACCTTGCTGGTTTTACTAGTCTGCTGACACTTTTGGCTTATTTTTTGCTTGCTATTGCTTTTGCTATACAGTGTATCCAATCTCTGCTACATTATTTGACCATTCTCTTGCTATATGCTATTGTACTTCGCCATCTTGGATTTGACCTAGTTCTGTCTGACATTGTTTGTCTCTCTGTAAACCAATAGGTTTTGAAAGGCTTGTTAGGTAAGTGACAGGGGTTGTGGGTAAGTTTAGGGCTTACACTCCCTTCTCTATTGTGACACAATGGGGCTTATTTACTAAAGGTCACACACACTTTTGTCTGGCTGTGCACCGTTTTCAGGGCTTGCACAGGTATTTAAGAGCTGTCTGTGGTGGGATTGTGGTGCACTCGACCCTGCACTGGCTTCCATGCGGCACAAATTAGGGGGCGTGCCATCAGACAGTCCGACTGATTCGCACATTCATGATTTTGGGCACAGGATCTTAGTAAATCGCTGCACAGTGCATTATAGTCGGACAATGCATTTTCTGTGAACTCCGATGACCCTGTAAGTAAATGTGCCTCAATGTTTTTGCAACTGTTTTAGCGTTTTTAATGTAGTAAGGCAATAGCGTTTTTTTCCACACTTGTCTGTCTATCACTTGTATGTCATTGATCAACTACCCATCACTGCATAACTAGTTCCTGAGAGTTTTAGCAGGGAATATGTAACTGTTCTTGCCAATCAGCCAATCTCCTTAATCAATAATAATGCCTTATATATTCTACCATCCACGGTTAAAACTAACCAAGAGTATTTTGTATCCTATAGAGAGTTTATGGATAAAACAAGACATTTTTACTCTTTTCTCATCTAAGAAAGGTCTAACCCTGCCTAGTTAGTAGCAAAAAGGCATTCAACCAAGTTTATTACTTAAAGGAGACTTGCCCCTATTATGCTTGACTGAATTATGACACTCTTCACGGGCTCTTACAATGCCTTACAACCCTCTCTATATTGTTTCAGGCATATGCTAGGGTTTCTCATTGTCCCTGTCATTTCTTTGTATCTTGATGTCACCCTGCATATATAACCCTGCAATACTTGTTCTTATTTATCCATATTCATGTAATTAAATTGACATATTACAAAGTCTTGCTGCTCTTCAAGAGCCTTATGGAAGCAGTTTCCAAATTTGGATGATGCTTCCTGTTTCCTATGGAAAAATAAAAAGGGCAAGATAAAAGTGCAAAAATAATGGGTGGACACGAGCACTTAAGTCATTGTGAACAAGTATTGGCCTACTTGGCTGGTTTCATAATGGTTCTTGTAAGCAAAGGGAGTCATTGAAGAGAAACTACAGTGTTTTCGCACACCAAAACTCCCATGGATTTTCCTGCCTCCTCACTTCCATTGCAAGTATAAATTCCTCACTCTTTTGGGACCACATAACTGTTAAGAGTTGTTTCTTATATCCCCCTAGCGTAATACCATACCATACTCTTTGATGCTTTTCAACTAGCAGTGGATGTGACCGATGTGCCTCTACAAGGTAAGGATCAGGAGATGGCTGAAAACACAGCAGGTTTTCCACCTTCAAAACTGTTACAGCTCTCCAAGCTAATTACACATCACACATGATTAGTTATTACCACTGTCAGTCTCCTAACCGATTATGCAAGGTCTGTGCAGTGCTGCGTAATCTGTGTGTGCTATATAAATAAAAGAATTATTATTATTAACCAGGCACCCAGGAGTTTGGCCTCCACCATTCACTTCCCATTGGGAAAAAGAACTGAAATTAACCTAGATGGAGCTAAAACTAGATAAGATATATATCCTAAGCTCTCCATGATCTACCCAAGAGTGGAATTATAAAATTGACAGGCAAGTCCTCCTGCATAAATTGTACCCTCTGGTCTTGAATCAATGCAGGCTTTGCTGAAGGTGCCTGGTTATAGCGATAGTTATAGGGAACATGTCATGTTAGTACAGATAGTAATTGGCAGCTATCTCTGTCAGCACAGTCACTACCAATTACTGAAAGGTACCTCTGGACTATCAAGCCTATACGGAGTGGTGACATTACTGGCATTTTTCCCCACAAAACAATATTTGAACCTACTTAGACTCTTCTTCTCTATAACACGCTGCCAACAGATAAAACAGGTTATGTAACAAGTTCCCTTTATATTGCACAATTGTCTCTGAAACACTATGGGCTAACTGTTAACTTTGTTAACAAAATATGGCTTCCTGCAACAAGGATACGTATATGTTTTTTTAAGGGAGAAAAGTTAAAAACATCTATGTACAAGAATATCAATATATCTAGAAATTTCAAGTTTTATACCTCTAATGAACTTCAAAGAGGAAAAACCCGAATCTACATTTGTGGAGATCAATGACCTGAAAGTCATGGGTCTTTCAATGAATCTGAGGTTTTGCAGATACTTGAACTTGGCAAAGTCCACCATCCACTGTCCAGTGCAGAGCGTGTTAGAGCTGTGAGCAGCGGAGCAGAAGCTGAGGGTAACATCTGAATCATGGCGTCTTCAGAAGAGTTTAAACCTGACCCCAGGTAGAGTGTTATTAGAATATGGTAACATTTTACATTAATGAATTTCTAAATGAATGCTGTTACATTCTGCATTGGTCGAAATATATCTATAAGATGCCTCATGCTGTTTGTACTGTGATTATACATTTGATTATGCATGGGTTTTTGTTTCCGTGTAACGTTGTGGGTGTCACAGTAAGCTTTTATTGGTGATTTAATATACTTTTTGATACTATAACACATTAGGAAAGCAGCTTAACATTTTACAGAGTTTCTAGATAATATTTTTATAAGAAAGGGACAATAGCCATGTATAAAACAGATAGTGATAGAACGGAACAGTATGGAATCAGATGCATCATGCCCTTCGAGGGGCATTTCAGCAAATTAATGTTAATTTTCTTTATGATAATCAACATGGCGCCAAAGTTGGAAGATATGTTAAAGACAATGGGATCAAACTTTCTTTACACTATGTCATTTTGACATATTATTTGCCCTTTCATTACTGAACTAATGGGTCAGTTAAAATGACTTTTAGCTCAAGCATCTGACTCTTGGCCATCACATATATCCAACTATCTTCTAACAAAGACATATGTCATATGCCCCGGAAGTGGGGTACTTAAGCTGCAAAATTAAGGGCTAATGTGACATTTTTAAGGTGCATACCATAACTCTTACAGCAGAATTTTCAGTAACAGGAACCTGTCAGGTAGTTTGGGACCACTAAACCACCATCTATCTTGGGGCTTACAGCCAAAATCCAAAATTCAGATTAATATTGCCAGAGGTCAGCTGACTTAAATCCACTGCACATTGTGGCTGGTGAGGCTAAGGTTAGGATACCTCACTTCATTGTACAACGCTTGTATAATACAGAAAGCCTTACTGACCTCGGCCTTACAAAGCTCAATGTACATATGCCAGAAGGCTACAGAAGACTAAGTGGTCCTAGCAACATTCACCTGAATTACCTACAGTTTAACCTTTTAACAAGCATGTGTCATACATGTACGGCGTGTGGATGTTAACCCTGTATGTACATGTGCTGAGCCCTCACCATACAGGACTTCTTAGTTTAAATCTTTGCCACCAAACTGGACTTCAGATCTGTCTATTTAATATTCCAAATACACCCTTCTGGGGAAGGGGGGCAAATTATTGTACACCATAACCAACTATTACCTCTGCATTACAAAACACCATTGATTGATTGATTTTTGGGGCCATGAGTTAGCCACTGTGCAGCTAGCTCACAGCCATAACACACATTTGTGTGCATGAGGGCTTCATCTGAACTTGCCACTCATGTCTCTAAGACATATCCTGGGCTGCACCAATTTTCTGGAATGCCCTGTAGGACTTATAAACAACTTCAAAAGTTTTAAACATGCTCTGGTTCTAGTAGGTGTGAGATTTCCAGATATTTTGCTTACTAGTTAATCAAGGCAAATTGTTTAATGTAGAATCTAAATCACAAGTCCTCACTAGCATGCCCTTGCGTGGCTAATACACGAAGTCCCTGGGTTACGTACAAGATAGGTTCTGTAGGTTTGTACTTAAGTTGAATTTGTATGTAAGTCTGAACTGTATATTTTATAATTGTAACCCCAGTATTAACACTAAAGCTTAATTGTAGACACCATTGATAAATATTATAGCAGTTTTTTTGTAGCCTGAGGCTTAAGTACAGTAAATTAGCAACATCTAGAGGTCCGTTTGTACCTAGGGGTCGTCTGTAAGTGGGTGTTCTTAATTAGGTGACGGCCTGTATACGTAAATGTTCTTAAGTGCTATTCTGTGATCCTGTGATTCCAACATTTCTTCTGATTGATCCTTCTTGTAGGCTCCCAAAGCAGCTTGTTTACTTCCTGATGAACAACCACAGTGTTCCACCATCCTGCTTCTCCCTACCACCAACAGCAGCACGGTTACCATACTGTACGTCAGTCAATTTAGCAGTTTGACTATAGGCTTATACAGTATTAATGGTGAATTTATATATAATTAAAACTGTTTCTCTCCTTTAGTGCTCTCTATACGTATACTCCCTACCAATGCACCTAAACAGGACCTGCAGCGTCAGTTTGGGTTGGTGTTAAACATTTGAGTGCAAAAAGAAATGCTTCTATTTCTGTCTTCTGTATAAGCACTGTTATGTAATTAGTGGCATCTGCATAGTTTCCGTCTATTGCTTTCCACATACTGTCAATCACCTCTATCACCACGACTTCCCATGTGAATGTGAATTTGAGGGTTAAATATACAGTAATATTCCCACCAGAGAGTACGTTTATAGATACATGTCTTTAAAGCATTGTTAATCAACCATCAAAATCCATTCTGATAAACCAGGGGGCACTTACTCATAGATCCAGGCACTGTGACTGCAGTATTCTTCCTATATTTGATAGCCTTGTCCTCCTGATTCTAAAAGCAACTTATGATAATGAATAAGAAGGGCTCCAGGAGGGGTTATCAAAGCCCCCCCTTGTTGTAGCTTCACAGGCTGTTACACTGTACAGGAGCTACTCTGTACTGAAACTTCCTCTGCTGCCCTGAGATTAAAGAGAACCCGTCAGGCAAATTAACCCCCTAAACTAAATATATTTTCACAAACTGCCATTAGAGAGCATTGCCTCTATCCCTTCATTGTCCCTCTATATGCTTGTAAACTTAAGCAATGAGGTCCTAAAGCTGTATGCAAATGACTTGTGAAATGTCCAATGAGTCATTATCATATTCAAGCTGTCCGGCTTATTCATGAGTGGGAGGTACAGCCATAACCCCAGTGCTTGACTGACAGCTTGTATAATGGTGTGAGGTGTAATGGTGTAATGGCTCCTCTATGTGCTTCCTGGTGCTGGCACCCCCTGAAGCCTGTGTGTGTATGTGATACTACTATACACATGACTGACAGCCTGTATAATGGTGTAATGGCTCCTCCATGTGCTTCCTGGTGCCTGCGCCCCCTGCAGCCTGTGTGTGTATAGGAGCGATACAACAGCTCTATGATGCAGCTATGTTATAGCAGAACATGTCAGGTACTTGTGTAGCTCATGTCGGTGTCTCACACATGTGTATTAGGAGGGAGAGCATGTCAGCAGATAAAGCACAGACACTAGCAATGCTTTACTATACATTACACACAGACATGAGCAGGGGGAGGAGAGGGGAGGGGTAACAGGGGTGACATCACTGCACCTGAGCATGTGACCAGCCTCATTTACATAACAAAGAAAATATGATTTTACAATGATTAATGTATGAATTGACTAGATAAAGGCTGGGATGGGATCCTTGTAAGCTGCTCCAACAGGTAGTGGTGACAGGACTAGTGACAGAAACCTGATGACAGGTGTCCTTTAAATCAGACAGGAGGAAGTGGAAAAGGCTAAGGGGGAAGACAGGATCCCCCCCTTAGAGCTTTTCAGGTTCATCAGTACAATAATAAAAGATTATTTTAGAAGGAAGAAGGTCATGGATAACAAATAAAGATTACCACAGTCACAGTGTCTGGATCTATGACTAAGTGCCCCTGGTTTATCAGAATGGATTTTGATAGTAGATTTTCTTTAAAGCCAAAAAGTGGCCTCAGTGGTCACAGGAGCAAGAATGGGCAAGAGACTGATCTTCCTCCTGTTACCAGTAAAGTCAGTTATTGGTCACAGCAGTGATGGGATTCTTGGCACTCCTGGGACAGTAAATAGATGAAATGGAGCTTTGGCTTTACAGCAGGGAGGATATTTTTTATTTCCCCCTTGCTCTGCCCTCCCAGATTTCAAGTGAGCCAAAAAAAAAACTAGGGTATTCAGAATACCTACCATCTTTTAATGAGATATTCTGATATTTAAACACAGTAAACAAAACAGAACAAATACCGTACAGTACATGACAGTACCAGAATACCTTTCTATGTATAAGCACCATATTATTATGGTGAATCGGGTAAAACATTGGTGGAGATTTATCAATCTATTTACACCAGAATTCTGGCATGCTACTCGCCAAAAATGTTGCCTTGTAAGTTTTTGGAAAAACTTCTAAAAAGTTTTTCACACATTTCTAACGAGTATGACAAAAGGGCATAGCCTCTGTAAATGGGGGTGGTCTTGCAGCGAAAAGTCCCTGCGACAATATTTGGAGCAATTAACTAGACCAGCTAATAGATGGTTCAAAGTACGAGTCCATTACTCCAGATTGATCATCCAGCATTGGAAACAATCAGGAGGTGCAGAGGGTGCAGTCGCAACTGGCCCAAGTGGCCTAGGGGGCCCATATGGTGCTCCTTTGTTATATAAAAAAAGACTAGTACTCTAAACACTCCATTATCACATTGGCCGCCCGGCACACTTTGTGCACTGGGGCCTGACAGCTTGAAGTTACGCCACTGGACACAATCATAAATCTGGCGCAGCAGAAGTAGTCTATTCTAACTCTGACATAGTCTAATGGGCAACACTTTGATAAATCTCCTCCATGGTGTCTTTTATAGTTGACAAATATAAGATATAACAATAAGCTATCACTGCATGCCTGATGTCCTGATTTATTCCTTAACTTGCAATGGAAGCTTATATCAGCTTATTTCCCATTTTACCGTCTGGTATAATCTATAGCTAATGCTGGAAGGTCGGCTTTGTAGCAAAATTGCAGTTGGACCTTCTCTACCTTAGGGTATGTACAATGTTGTCCACTTGACCACTCTAATTTTTTTGTTGGAGGAAGATAACTTTGGATAAAGTACTGTATAATGTATAACGCCTATAACAGGTCTGGCTGCCATGAAGTAGTGACCATTGGTCCCCCATAGCAGCTACAATGACCGCTACAATGGTAGCTACACCCATATGCTTAATATTTCTACTTGTTTTATAGTGGTGGACACAATGCAACTGTGCATTATGGCAATTCTCACTATTCTTTCCATAATTTCAATCATTGTTTATGTGGAGGATGCGGTTTATATTATGAGAAAAGTGCAATGTCCAATGAAGAAAAGAACATCTCTATGGAGCAGCGCTGCCCCAACGGTGAGAGTCTAAGTAACTGAATGTATAGAATAATTCCTTCCTTTTGTGCAATTAGAACTATATTGTTTATTTCTGTAAATGGACATCTCTGAATATTGTTAATCCCTTAACCCTTCGAGTTTTCATTTTTCACTCCCCACATTCAAAAATCTGTAACTTTTTATTTTTCCATGCAAAGGGCTCTGTGGTGGCTTGTTTTCTGCATAACAAATTGCACTTCATAGTGATGGTATTTAATAACCCAAATTGAGTACTGGGAAGCTAGAAAATGTAGTAAAATTAGTGGAAAAACACCATTTTCTTGTGGGTTTGGAATTTACAGCTTTCACTGTGTGCCCCAAATGACATGTCTTCTTTATTCCTTGGGTCAGTATGACCGTGGGGATACCAAATTCATATAGGTTTTATAATGTTTTCATACATTTACAAAAATTAAAACCTTCTGTACAAAAAAAAATCTTCATTTTGCCACTTTGTGGCAATAATAACTTTTTCATACTTCAGTGTACAGAGCTGTTTGTGGTTTCATTATTTGCGAGATGAGATGATGTTTTCAAGTCTACCAGTTTGAGGACTGTAAGGCCTTTTGATCACTTTCTATAAAAATTTTTATATTTCCAAAATGACGAAACAGTGTATTTTTAGACTTTGGACGCTATTTTCCATTACAGGGTTAAATGCCGGGAATAACCTTTATTATATTCTGATTCTGACATTTTCTGCTGAACCTATGTATAATCAGGGTTGTCTCCAGGTTTCAGTAGGCCCCTGGGTGGCAGAGCCTCAGTGGGCCCCTTTGCAGTGAACTAACGTGATGGCGATAAAAATGCAGAAACTAAAACAGTCTCCTGTTCCCTAAAATATTCCCTATTTTACCAAACAGCTCTGTCATGGTTATCTTATACACAGCCACCTCATGGTTATTTTATATAAGCCCCTCACACCCTATGGATTTATTAGATACAACCCCCCTCACCTCCATGGATTCCGTATGTACAGCCTTATGTGGGTCCCCAGCAGCTCTTGGCCCTGGCACTTGCCCAGGTATGCCCAGTGCTGGCGCTGGCCCTGTGTATAATAATACTCTCTCCCAATGGTATTCATTTTCTTATGACCATATCTATTTATCTAGGTCATCTCAACAATTACTTGTTTGGGTTTGTGGATTCCTCGTTCAGCCATGTTTGTAGAAATTGGAATTGGCACGTGAGTAATGATTTATTAACGGCTATCTAAGATCAGATCATGCTGCTTCAACCAATGTTACCAATGTTTGTTTATCGCTTGGCAATTGTAAAATACTTATTATTATAATACAAATTCAGATTGTCTGCTCTATAGAAGGACCACCCACCTGACAGTAGAGATCCTAATTGGCATGCTGAAAGTAAGGGTGCGTTCACACGTTGCAGTTAAAACTGCATTGCAATTAGTTTCTAGGTGGTTTTAGGTGCAGTTTTGTCAATTTCAGAGGTGAAAGACATGAACTGAATGGGTGAATTTGATTTTGAAGGAGAAAGCTGTTCCACAAATGGCATTCACCTGGTGATTTGATGTCTTTCACTTGTTAAAAGAAGTAATACCACCCAAAAGCAACCCAAAACTAATTGCGATGCAGTTTTAACTGCAACGTGTGAACGCACCCTAGCAGCACTGATTTATCAGTGGGGTTTTGAGATAAATCAGTTTCGTGGCACCTTGGAGGTAGTAAAAATTCCTCTATAAAGTTCTATGTGAAATAGTAAACTGCCACGATTTTGTCTCAAAGGTATTTTGGAGTCTGCTTCTACCTCATCTTAATGGTTATCATAGAAGGTTACGGAGGGAAAGATGCACTTGTCAAGAAACTAGAATCAACAGATGTCCATATCAACACTGGACCATGTTGCTGCTGTTGCTGCTGCCTCCCCCGCATCAAAATGACCAAGTAAGATTTACCACAGTGATATCCGTCTGATGTTAAATGCTTTGAGGTCAAACAATACATATTTGTTGAAGGGAATGATAGCATTTTACAGATAGGAAAGTAGCTAATAAGAAATATTATGCAGTACTTGCAACATGAATAATAGTATACCTGGCTGTGCTGTGTTCTTAACAAAAAGACAAATTAACATCCGTGTGGAGGTCCATATGTCCACAGAGATGATACCATGGAGACAAACCGATGGGGAGGCAAAAGATTGATGGATATTTATCTGTGTATTGCAGATAATAGGAATCCATTTATTCTCCTTATGGGGATTGCCTTTGCAGCCCGTTTTTTCAGGCATGCATAGTGTTAAATGCTCTACTGGGGAGTCTGGGTAAGGAGAATGCAGATAATTTTTCCAGGGTGGGAAAAGAAAAATAATGCCTTCAGTGCTACCTTAAATAAGGCAGCTCCCTCTAATGTCCCACATCAATAGGCTTCTTCACATATGGATGTGGAGAGAGATGCAGCTAATGGGTGATTGTAGGCACTTGCTAGACCATGTTAATTGTGGTTCAAATTTGAAAATTTTGTATATATTGTCCTGTAACATCAACTTGTTAAAGGAAACCTACCATCCCAATAACATAAATGCATAAAGCCCCCCTGAATTACATAAAGTGCCCCTCTAATTATATTATACAAATTTTCAGAATTATACACTTTACCCCCCTCTTTATATACAGCTCCCAATCATTTTTATACAGTATCAACATCTCTAAATTAATGTAGACTCCAAGTACCCCGTTTCACATATAACAGCACCACTCAGTCAGTAATGTCATATATGGGTACCCCCTTAGTAATCCATTTAGGCGGGGTCCCCCTTTAGTAATCCATTTAGGCAGGGTCCCCCTATGAGGAATTGCGGTAAATAAGGCAAGTTCCCCCCCCGAGTAGTTAATTTAGACAGGTCTCCTCCTCGGTAATACCATTTTGGCAGGTTCCCCCTTAGTAATTCATTTTGACAAGGTCCCCCTTTAGTAATTAATTTTTTATTACTTTAGGCAGGGCCACCCTCTCTGGTAATTACTTTAGGCAGGGCCCCCATTTAGTAAGTCACTTAGGTTGGGTCCCCCCTTAGTAATTCATTTAGGAGTTAAAAGTGCATACAAGATATCACCAGCATACAAGACATGACTAAGTAAATGAAAACACTGTTGAGCACTGATAAATATTACAATTATTCATCCTACAGAAGTGCTCTTCTAATAGACTCAGAATTTTTTTTCTGAACAGGATCTAACAAATATAAAATATTTAAGGCCTTTTACTACTGTAATCATGGATACTAGGCGCCTCCTGAAACTTCATAAATGCTATCAACCGAGGTTTCTTCTAGGACTCTTTGTAGTGACCATTAGTAATCCCCTCTCCATTAGTAATTCCACCCCTGCGTAGCACCAGGCTGCCTACAAAATAAAAATAAGAAAACTGACCTCTGGTACTCCTCCTCTTCGCGGCTTCACAATCATGTGGATGACTAAGCAGCACAATGAGACCTTGCATGGCAGGGGTATGTACAGCCAGTCCCCGGGTTACATACAAGATAGGGTCCGGAGGTTTGTTCTTAAGTTGAATTTGTATGTAAGTCGAAACTGTATATTTTATAATTGAAGTTCTAGACAAAATTTTTTTCTTTTGTCCCAGTGACAATTGGAGTTTCAAAATTTTTGCTGTAATTGGACCATGGATTATCAATAAAGCTTTATTACAGACACTTTACAGCTGATCATTGCAGTCTGGGACTATAGTAAAGCATCCAGAGAGCTTCACCACAGGTCACAGTGGGCAGAGGGGTCCGTCTGTAACTATGGGTTGTCTGTAAGTCGGGTCTCCTTAAGTAGGGGACTGCCTGTATTGTATTGTCCACTGCCGGCACCAGAATCACTTGAATGCGTGTTTAACATGCATGCAAATGATTACAGAATGAACACAGGAGCTGTTCATTGGAGCCGTTAGAGAACCAGGCCGGGGATCCCCCTGAAACTATCCAGATCGTGGGGCCTGGCGCTCGTGCTCCAATAGAATCAATGATAATCTGTTCCTGACTTGAAACCTACCATTAGATCTACCTTAATAGGTAGATTCCCGATGTTAGATCATATTCACTATCATTAGCAGAGGTGAATGCAACAATACCCTTATCTTGTTATGTAGACTTGCTACTTGTCCACTTATACCAAATTTTAACAAGGTAAGTATAAGACCCTAATAAGGTCACTTATATTATTAAGCTACATTCACACATAGGAATACACAGGGCACGGCGCCATATTCTGTAGAAAGATAGGACATGTCCTATCTTTCTACGGGCTACGGAGCGGTACTGTGCCACATGGTACGCTCCCGTATGGCGCCGCAAGGACATAGAAGTGTATGGGGTACGTATATACGCCGTATACATGTCCCCCATACGTTTGTGTGAATGTAGCCTTAAGTGAAACGATAAATCTGAGAAATATACTGGAATTTCATGGAGTAGTACTCAGACAGAACTTCACATCATTTTCTGCACATAATCTCTTACAGAGGACGTGTCACCTCTTGTAACATGTAGTATACAGATATACTAGAATTCCATGTAAATCAAAATTCTTTCTTACAACTCTCCTATCCCTTCAGAAAAAATGTGAAAAAATGTACCACTGGGCAGCAGTATTTTCCTTATCATAGAAAAAGATAAATATCAAACAATAACACACTCAACTTTATTGATATACACAATATAATAACAAACAAAGATTCAGAAGTGCACTTCTCCACCCCTTTTATGGTTTCAATTTAGCCATTTTTAGTATTCACCCCTTGTTTATTTGAAGCACTTTATACATTGAGGCCCACATTTATCAAAAACAGTGTAAACTGCAAACTATGGGAAATTTTAGAAAGTAACAAAATGATAAAACGATCTTTCTCAAAAGCAGATAACTTTGAATTTTGAATGTGCAGTTTGCTTGTAAAGTGTGCAGGGTGCGCCAGATTCAGGAATTGTGTTGCACATTCTTTATGAGTCTGGTGCTCCCTGCACCCAACTTATTTTTGGTGCACCTTTAACATAGGGCGTGCAACACATATCTGTCGGACACTGCATGTCATAAATGTGTGCCACGGTCCGACTGTGTACTGGAACACCCCTTTCAGTGCAGACATGGATTTCAGGGCATATGGGGGTGGGCACTTTTTAAATACATGTGCGTGCAGTTTGCTCTACTGTAAAAAGAATGTGCTAAGTCAGACAGAAAACTGCAGCAGGGGCTTTAATAAATGGGGGCCACTGTGTTACCTGTTTTTTAATCTGAATACGTTTATATGCACTTATTTTAGCCTGAATGTGTTAATAGGCATAAACTTACCTGCTGGGGGGTCTTCTTTCTACCTCCTGGAATAATCTTTTTGTACCACTAGTGATTTAACGACTTTTCACGTCTGTTACTATGACATTATGTTCCAATAAAGTTGAGTTTGTTATATTTTGATATTTCTTCTTGTAAGTGTATCTGTAGTGTGAATCTGAGCAGTTGTATTTAACACAAAATTGTTAAATATTATAAATTGAGTAACATAGTACGAGCTTGCTGCTGGGAACATTACTGTAATGATCATCCATGGAAGAACTGCATTAATGACATGTGTTTATGGAGATTACATTGTATTTATCTGTACTCTTTACAGGAGGAAGGTGAACGTATTCATCCTAGTTGTCTTCCAGATGGCGTTTTTGAAACCACTATTTAATTTTATTGGCTTGATTCTTTGGAGTGATGGAATTTACAATATAGAAGATGTAAGATATTATTTGTTCAGTGTAATATAACCTCTCTAAGCGCTGTGAGAATCATTGGTAGTCATCCGAGCAGTACATTCCAGGATTGGATAAGCTATCCCATTACCTGAAATGTCATACACATTTGAATAAAATCCTTCCAAAAATTATTAACACAAAAACCATCTTGCTTAATATAAAATTAAAAATTTTGGGCTCTAAGCCAAGTCTATGACGTTCCCTGAGTCACAGAGAGCGACGGTGCAACACTGAAAATATTTCCCCCCATTATGATACCATTACGATGAGTGGGCATGGAGGGGAGTCCCTGGGGGCTGAATGGGCGGATGCAATGTGTACCTGCCCAACCTCTGCCACTAGCTACAGCCTGCACCCATTCAAGTGTCTACATTAGGCTGACGTGGCTATGACCTGGCATAGAACTGCCCCTCCAATGCAGCGCTGCTGCTGCCTGTTGGGATACATACAGCAGGTGTCAGGGTGGGGATTACATCAATACTCTGGCGCAAATAGCCCCAGCATGTGATAATTCTCCCCCCATATGTTTGGATATATGTCTCCTATGAGCTGAAATGTTTTCTTGAATCACTATATGACCAGGGACAGGCAGGGAGGGTTGTGGGCTAACCTGCAGAAATTAACACAAGCGGCATACAATATAGTATTTACTATATACACAGCCCATCTGCATGCTACAATATAAAACCCGCAGCAGAAATGGATTTCCTATGCAGGATGTGGATGTGGAGTCAGAAAATGGAATTCAACGGCTGCAATTTCAGGGATAAACTCCGCCCCTTACCGTAGCAGGGGTTGGAATCAGTTTGACGTTTTGCTCTGCATGATGCTTACCCAGAGGTTCTACACGTTCCTAATTTACCATCCTTTCAATTCTCTCCCATGTTGACCATATGGTATGTGTTTGCTGTTTAAAGTCACATGGCTAGTGTTAAAATTTTCAAACATATTCTGTTAATTTTAGCTCTCAGGCGTCAGTATTGCGCTATGGATGAATGTGTTTCTTGGATTCTGCACTGTTCTAGCCCTATGGCCAATTGGAATACTTTTCCGTGAGGCTAAAGTTCACTTGGCTGAATTCAACATGGGAACTAAATTTGCAATTTTTCAGGTAAGCATCTAAAGGGATTTTTCACAGTATCTATTCAGCAGTAACTACGTATACATGTGTATATTGTGCAGCATTGCAGGCTCATAAAAAAAAATATATATTTTTACAAATATTTGTTATTAGCTAATGGAAATCAATATGACACACAGGATTCAGACAGTACCTGCAGTATATAAAAAAAGTTGTGCTGTGAATACTACACGCTATTTCTCACCATACCATGACCGAGCTGGCCAGCCGCGCCATAGATTATAGAGCTTTATTTGCGGCACAGCCACTCGGTTCTCATGAAGTAAAAATGGATTTCAGCAAATGGCCAAGTATTCAGGGAAAATCCATCTAGGCTTAAAACTGACGTTTTTCGAATGAAGGCTTTTACCACTTTCTCATGACACCATGATAATTTTTTAACCAGTATGAAATAAAGTGTGCTTTTAACCAAGATGGATTTTCCCTGAGGACTTGGCCATGTGCTCGTAAGCCATGTACTTCATGAATTGCACCAATTCCCAATCAGCAATTCTGTGTAGCTGCATTGATCGGCATTCAGAAAGATGAGCCGAACTGCTATAATCAGTTCCCTTCTCTACCCAGCCGAAACTTTCAAATCATTTTAAGAAAATGGCCACGTGCATGATACCTAAATGATATATTGTGATATGTGTTGTTTGTGACAGTTGCATAAAAAAATTCGCAAAATTCTATCAAAAGTCGCTGAACATCGACCAGGGTGGGGACTGGCATCACTTTGTGCCTAAACGGAAATTCCCAATTCATTAATTCTGTCCTATTGTCTAAACTGGTCTATGCAAATAATGAATTTAGTGCAAGCAGTGTCTGTTTTTTGTTCTTATGTCTGCAGGAAAAAAGCAATTGATATAAACTGAAATAAATAAGAAATTGGTATAAATAGCTTTAATATCTAGTTCGGCACAATTTTGGAGATACCAAACAATTGTGGCTTGAATTTTATTAAGCTTTATAGTTTTTATGAGTATCATAAATATACTTGAAATGTGATCATTTGATTGCTTGTATAATACACTATGTAGTTCAGTGTATTATACCTGTTCATTCCATAAACAGTGCCACACCTGAGCATAGTTTGTGCTTGTACTGCAGCCAGCTCAGTTGTAAAGCCATACCCTGCGAGTAGGTGTGGTGCTGTTTGTAGAGGATAGCAACAATTGGGGATATTTATCACAAGTGTCTGCGTTAAAACTGTTCTAGTTGCCCATGGAAACCAAACAAAGCTCAAATCAAAGCTTTCATTTATAAAACAGCTGTGGGAAAATGTAAACTGAGCTCTGATTGGTTGCTATGGTCAACTAAAACAGTTCTGCTCTCAGATACTTCTGATAAATCTTTAATGACAGGTAGCCTTACTAGTCCCTGCCTCTGGTAGGATATAATAGGCATGTGCATAGGACAGACCTGGGTGTTTTCCCCAGGCCTTTAGTTGTCCTAAAAAGAAGAGATAACTTCACCACTGCATCTAAGGGGTTAACATAGGTTCTAATTTGCTGCTAGCATAGTACTATCAGAGGGTAACAAGTAGGGTATTAGAGGATTTCTATCTTGGCATAAATAGTGCACTTTTTGTGTCTTCTGGCATAGTGGAGGCAATTGGTAAGGGTAAAAAAAACAAGTCCTTTAATAATGAGGACTGAAATAAGGTGGCCCTTAAGGGTTTAAAATAATACTCTTGGCTATTATTATTTATTTGGCTTGTGTTTGTGAAAACACAGAAATATGATATGTTTTAAGCATAAAAATGATGAATTGAACAAACGCGGTTTCATTTTTCTTTCAGACGATGCTCATACTGACCTCGTTACAGGGCTCCATCTTTAGCATCCTGGGAAACACTGGAGTTCTTCCTTGTGTTCCTCCATATGCATTTAAAGCCAGGTCTCACTGTAAGTTAACTGACCTTTCATAAATATAAATAAAATAAATATATACAATCCATGTATATTTCAGATATCAAAGAAAGAGGGGGTATATATAAAATATACATCGGACTTTAAAGGGAACCTGTCACCAGGGACCTCATTTTCACTAAAGACAGAAGCCCATCACTGCTGTCTTTCTGCTTTCTCTAAGCATTTCCATAACAATATAGTTGTGTGTTATAACTTAACTTGCTCCCTGACAGAATCCTCTGTGTAGCCCTAGGAGTTCTTCTTTGGTTTGGATGCATTTCAAAAAACAACATGTGACTTGTCTGTGCTGCCAAGAGCAAAGCAGTCTGCAGCACAGACAAATCAAATGTTTTTTTAAATGCATCCAAACCAAATCCCAACTCCTGGAGCTACAGCATATAAATGATCTAAAACCTTCGAGAAATGTGACGCACAGCATTTCAGTTGCAAATTACTCCAGCTCTGATTACTGTCTGTGATATAATGAGCTGTGCACCTGTGTGACCATGGTCAGATCTCTTTCCACTGGAAGTGAACATAGAAGCTTTCTATAGAAGGACAGCAAGCACACATCAACAAAAACCGCGATGAAGTGATAAAGAAAGTATATTAGAAAATTGAATTATTGTACAAACAGTAACATTAACTTGCCGAAATAGGGAATAACTCTTTAATAAATTAAAGCAACTTCAACAGCTTCACGCTGAGGTGCTGAGGGTGTATGAAGAGGGCTCACCCCACCATATTGCCGCAAACACCCACCGTTAATACATTTAAAAGACAGCGGCACATGGGTGCTTCCATCTTTGTTATAATCACTCCCTGGGAAGTCATAGAGGAGCAGCGGTTGGTTGCCAATTCAGCCTGTGGTCCTCGTCAGACCCAAGGCTGCATGGCTTCTGAAGATTTGTTACAATGAGCCAGTGGCCACTATGTAAAAATGCAATATAAGGCAATACAGCAGTGGTGGCGAACCTTTTAGAGACTTAGTGCCCAAATTACAACCAAACCCGCTTATTTAAATGCAAAGTGCCAACATGGCAGCTTTTAATTGTATCTGTGTTCTAAGGACACCAATACAGTTGAACGAAATAGGAGAAATTCCGATTATCATTGTAACTTCCTTCCAGGGGCCCCTGAACAGTAAGAATTGCGGGGCCCAGAGCAGGAGCTCCAATAATAATCCTGTAGTCCCAGGCAGCTAAGGATGTGTAGCTTTAAAATAGTATTGATCACAGCACATCCTGGGTGGCCAGGGACTGCAGGAGGAGGTTTTGAGACCTGGCAAACTCTGTGCTGGGGTGATGGTCTGGGTACCCACAGTGAGTGCTCCGAGTGCCACCTCTGGCACCCGTGCCATAGGTTCGCCACCACGGCAATACAGTATTGCAGTATATGGTAGTAACGATCAGATTGAATTACCCTAGAGGGTCTAAAAAAGGGAAAAAAATGATCAAAAGGTTGCACAGTCCTCAAAATGGTTACAATAAAACCATCATCTCATTTCGCAAAAAAATAACACCTCACACAGCTCCCTACACCAAAGTATGAAAAAGTTATTAGTGTCAGAAAATGGCAAAACCAAAGAATAAAGTAGACGTATCATTTGGAACCTACAAGAAAGTGACGCACATGCGTTTTTTTTTGCCAATTTCACCACATTTGGAATTTTTGTTCCATCTTCCCAGTACACGGCATGAATAAATAATGTCACCGAGAGGTAAAATTTGTTATGAAGAAAATAAGCCCTCACACAGCTCTGTACACAGAAAAATTGTGGATTTTTGAAGGTGGAGAGCAAATAATGAACGAAAAAATGCTGCGTCCTTAAAGGGGTTAAACAAAAAGGAGCCGAAAAAAGACCTCCGGAACCGTGTTAGAATTTTATTTTGAATAAGAACAACTTCAAGTTGTTGTTGATGAACTTGGGTCTGCAAGCTATGTTTTTTTACACATGCCTTTTCCAATTTGGCTCCATTTTTTGGAAATAAATGATAACACGGTGGAATATGTTGGGTTTTGTAGTTCATCTGAGGTTCCATCTTCAAAGGACCAGAGGATTTTTATGTCCTGATGTGTAAAACCATGGAGAAGGCTGTTCCTCTGCATAAATATCCATATTGTCTTGTATTTGTGCTGTTATCAGGATATATATACATAAACTAAACATGAGTGATAGTCATACTATTTGCTCAGGAGATAGTAACACTTGCTTTATTTACTAACCTTACTGAAAGATATCAGGTTTCACTGTTTATAGCTCAAACAAGTTCTTCCAGGAGCACATGACATGCAATACAAGTGCACACAGAATACACATGGGGGAGTACAGGTGGTCCCCTACTTAAGGATACCTGACTTACAGATGACCCATAGTTAAAGATGGACCCCTCTGCCCACTGTGACCTCTGGTGAAGCTCTCTGGATGCTTTACTATAGCCCCAGGCTGTAATGATCAGCTGTAAGGTTCTGTAATGAAGCTTTATTAATAATCCTTGATCCAATTACAGCTAAAAATTTTGAAACTCCAATTGTCACTGGGGCAATTTTTTTTTGTCTGGATCTACCATTATAAAATATACAGTTCCGACTTACATACAAATTCAACTTAAGAACAAACCTACGGACCCTATCTTGTATGTAACCCAGGGATTGCCTGTACATGTTTTTTTATCGTTAAAATTGACACACACACAATGTATAATTTGGCTAGGTACTATTTTTGAGGCATACTCACTAAAACCTAATGTGACATAAATGTTACTAAAATTCTTGCTGGTGAACATGCAAACTCGGATATCCACCAAAAATCTGCTGCAACTGTTTTTATAAGTGTGCCCCAAAATATAGTAATGGTATTCTCCAAAATTAAAAGGTTCAAAATAAATTATGGTGTAAAATCATAAAATAAATTGTGTTCAGATCCCAGGTCTCGATAAAGTCTCTACTTCTTGTTTCTTCTTGAATCACGTGTAATGACAACTTGGCCAATAACTCCTTGCAGGGGTTACCCACCTTAGCTGCTACTGCCCATGGTTGGCTAAGTGGTCATTTGCAGTGTGTCAAGAGACCAGGAAGTAATGGCACAGAGGTAGTGAGGACTCTTTTTGGTTTGATTCATTAGAGCTTTATGAATGTGCACCTCTGTTGTACGGACAGTTGTACTTACTGTATTTTCTGTATTTTCTAGTGATGCACTACCATCTGCTAATCATTGAGACATTTCTACTGACAATATTGGCTCGAAATGCTTATAGGAGGAAGGATGAAGAAGCCGGGTTCACGATCAAAACCCAGACTGCATAATGGACACATAGTCAATGCTCCAATACAATCCTTCTTACACATATTGGAAAAATCTTTATAGCAAGTGAACCTGTCTCCATGAATGCCATTTTAGCTGGTGACAGGTTCCAGTAGCCTATGGTATAGTTTATTTTCATACCCCACCCCCAACTTTTGTAGCAGAGAAAGAGCAGCAAATGATGCATTATGCACACCCCAATTTTTTTTTTTGCCCTAAGCCACACATTTTGCTCTGCCCCTTCCTCCACCCCCTTGGTGCACCCCAGCTCCCTGTCACATTGTAGCCTCTCTGATATTGTGCCCCCAGCTCCTCCGCATACTAAAGCCCCCTCATATTGTGCCCCCCAGCATCTCCCCCTCTTATTTTGGCATGTAAGAATGAAGTACCATGTAACCTGAATCAGCTTAGAAGTTTTATGCAGAACAAGTACAGATAAACATTGAAAATATCAGATACGCAGAGCTTCACTATGCAGTCACTCCCCATTGTATTTATATTCTTTATACTAGAATTATGCTGGAACCTCAAACTAATACTACAGCCAACACTCTAATGGATGGGGTACAATGAGCTTCATAACAGACTCTGAGTCTCCTGTTATTGTTTGTTTTTTTTTTATTATAAATATATATCTAAAAGTGTTTTATGTGATTGTTCATTGTAGTTCTAATAAAATGTATCCCATCTTTATTTCCAACCACATGTACTATGCTCCATCATATTCCACTTCACATTTGTCACAAAATAAACTTTATTGTATATTTACAATTCTTCTTCAATAGGGTCTATTTGAAACCTTTGCTATATAACTCCCCAGCATAAATCATTTCTCTGGAAAACATCAACCTGACCGCCCCTTTTTTATTATCTTTTTTACACAATTGTATAACATCTATAATTTTTTTAGATTATAAATGTATCAACTTTATTTTTATGAGTTTTTGTTATCAGTAATAACAAAGTGGAAGTAGAACACAATTGAAAATATTATGCAGTCTATTTTGATGCACATTATATGACTTCCGAAGCATTTCTAGTTGTAATTTTGGGTCAGTACCTTTAGTATTATATGCCTAATGCATTTCAGATCATCATTTTGGTCAGTACCTTTAGTATTATATATCTAATGCATTTCTGGCCGTAATTTTGGGTCAGTATCTTTAGTATATGTCTAATGCATTTCTGGCCGTAATTTTGGGTCAGTATCTTTAGTATATGTCTAATGCATTTCTGGCCGTAATTTTGGGTCAGTATCTTTAGTATATGTCTAATGCATTTCTGGCCGTAATTTTGGGTCAGTATCTTTAGTATATGTCTAATGCATTTCTGGCCGTAATTTTGGGTCAGTATCTTTAGTATATGTCTAATGCATTTCTGGTCGTAATTTGGGTCAGTACCTTTAGTATTATATATCTAATGCATTTCTGGTTGTAATTTTGGGTCAGTACCTTTAGAAGTGTATGGATTAAAACAGCATTCTACTCTTTTCTTATCTAAGGAAAGGTCTAAACCCTGCCTCGTTAGTAGCAAAAAGGCATTCAACCCAAGGTTATTACTTAAGGGGACTTGCCCCTATTATGCTTGTGAATTATGACACTCTTCAGGGCTTTACACTGCCTACAACCCTCTCTATATTGTTCAGCTTATGCTAGGGTTTCTCATGTGTCCTGTATTTGTATCTTGATGTCACCCTGCCCATACTATCCCTGCAACTACTTGTTTTCTTTCTCCTCTCGTCCTTACCCTTGCATCTTTACAAAGTCTTGTGA
Source organism: Engystomops pustulosus (assembly GCA_019512145.1). Lineage (NCBI taxonomy): Eukaryota > Metazoa > Chordata > Amphibia > Anura > Leptodactylidae > Engystomops > Engystomops pustulosus. The sequence goes on along the minus strand of CM033643.1, from coordinate 75,763,950 downwards.
TTTCAAGAGCCTTATGGAAGCAGTTTCCACCTGGTGATGCTTCCTGTTCCTGGGGCAAAACTCCCAAGGCCGCTGACAAAAAGTGCAAAAATAATGGGTGGACACGAGCAGGAAGTCCTGATCATTGCTGAATCAAGTCTTGGCTACTTGGCTGGGTTGTCATAATGGCCTTTGTAAGCAAAGGGGAGTCATGAAGCCGAAACTACAGTGTTTTCGCCACAACCAAAACTCCCAATGGACTTTCGGCTCCGCCACTTCCATTTGCCAGTTTAAATTCCTCATTTTGGGAGCCACCAAACTGTTAAGAGTTGTGTTCGATTATTATCCCCATAGCGTAATACCATACACTTATCTCTTGAATGCTTTCAATAGCAGTGTATGTGACCGATGTGCCTTACAAGTGTAAAGGACAGGAGATGGCTGAAAAACACAGCAAGGGTTTTCCACGTTCAAACTGTTACAGCGTCCTCTCCAAGCTAATTACATACACAATTGAATTAGTATACCACTGTCAGTCTCTAACCGATTATGCAAGGTCTGTGGCAGGCTGCGAATCTGTGTGGATATATAAATAAAAGAATGATTATTATTAACCAGGACCTCAGGAGTTTGGCTCCACCTCACTTCCCATTTGGGAAAAAGATCCTGAAAGTAATCCTAGATAGGAGCTAACAATAGATAAAGATATAATATCCAGCTTCATGATCTACGCAAGAGTGGAATTATAAAAATTGACAGGCAAGTCCTCCTGCATAAATTGTACCCTCTGCGTCGTGAATCAGGCAGGCTTGTGAAGGTGCCTGGTTATCGCGCTAGTTATAGGGAACATGTATGTTAGTACAGATCGTAATTGGCAGCTATTCTGTCAGCACAGTCACTACAATTACGAAGGTACCTCGGACTATCAAGCCTCATACGGAGTGGTGACATAACTGGCATTTTCCCCCCAAAACAAATTTGAAACTACTTAGAGCTTCTGCCCTAATAAACACGTGCAACAGATAAAAAGTATTAACAAGTTCCCTTTATATGGCACATGTCTCTGAAACACTATGGGCTATTGTTAACTTTGTTAACAAAATATGCTGCCTGCAACAAGGCATACGTATTAGTTGGTTTTAAGGAGACAAGTTAAAAACACTCGACAAGATATCATATATCTAAAATTCAGTTTTCCCTCTAATGAACTTGCAAGAGGAAAAACCGCAATTACATTGTGGAGATGTCAATGGCTGAAAGCATGGGTTCTTTCACGAATCGTGGGTTTTGCAGATATCTTGAACTGGCAAAGTCACACAGCACCACGTCCCGTGAGAGCGTGTTAGGTGTTGCGAGCGGAGCAGAGTGAGGGGAAAATCTGACTAATGGGTCTTCAAAGAGTTTAAACATGACCCCAGGTTGACAGTGTATATTCGGAAGATATGGTAACATTTACATTAAGAAGTTCGAACAATGAAATGCCAGTTACATCTGCAATTGGTGGTCATGAAAATATATATATAAGATGCTTCATGCTGTTTTACTGTGATTATTAAAACTTTGATTATGATGGGTTTTTGTTACGTGTCCACAACGTTGTGGGTGTCAGCAGTAAGCTTTTATTGGTGAGTTTTAATATACTTTTTGATACTAAACACTTAGGAAGCAGCTTAACATTACGAGTTCTCAGATATATTTTTATAAGAAGGGACAATAGCCATGTATAAAACAGACAGTGTAGAACGGATGTATGGAATCCCTATGCATCATGCCCTTCGAGCGGGCATTTCAGCAAATTAATGTTAATGTTCTTTATGATAATCACATGGCGCCAATAGTGGAAGATATGTTAAAGACAATGGGATCAAACTTTCTTTACACTATGTCATTTGAATATTCTTGCCCTTTGATTACTGAACTAATGGTCAGTTAACATGACTTTTAGCTCAAGCATCGGACTCTTGGCCATCACATTATCGCACCATTTCTAACCAGAATCTGTCATAGCCCCGGGTAGTTGGGGTCCTACTGCTCACAGAGGGCTTCATGTGCCCTTTTAAGGTGCCTACCATCACTCTTACAGCGACTTTCCGTCCCCAGTGAACTGTCCAGGTCGTTTGGGCCCCCTAAACCCCATCTACTTGGGGCTTACAGCCAAAGAAATCCAAAATTCAGATTAATAGTGCAGAGGTCAGCTGACTAAAATCCATGCAACATTGTGGCTGGTGAGGCTAAGGTTAGGATTACCTCACTTCATTGTACACCTTGTATAATAAGAAAGCTTACTGACCTCGCCTTACAGAAGCTCAATGTACATATGCAAGAAGGCTACAGAAGACTAAGTGGCTAGCAACATTCACTGACTTACCACGTTTAACATTTAAAAAAGCATGGTAATACATGTACGGCGTGTGGATGTAACCATGTATGTAATGTTGCTGAGCCCTCACCATACAGGACTTCTTAGTTAAATCTTTGCCACCAAAATGAGACTTAGATCGGTCATTAATTTCCAAATACACCTTCTGGGGAAGGGGGCAATTATTGTACACCATAAACCAACTATTACCTCTGCATTACAAAAAACACATTGATTGATTGTTATGGGCCATGAGTTAACACTGTGCACGCTAGCTCACAGCCATAACCCACATTGTGTGAGAGGGGTTCATCTGAAATTGCACTTATGTCGCTACGACATATCTGGCTGGCCATCAATTTTCTGGAAGCCCGTAAGACTTATAAACCAACTTAAAAAGTTTTAAAACATGCTCTGGTTTAGTTAGGTGTGAGATTCCCTTGATATTTTGCTTACTAGTTTTCAAGGCAAAATTATTAATGTAGAATCTAAATCACAAGTCCATAGCATGCCCTGCGTGGACTAATACACGAAGTCCCTGGGTAGTAAAGATAGGTTCTGTAGGTTGTACTTAAGTTGAATTGGATGTAAATCTGACTGTATATTTCATAATGGTAACCCCGTAAAACACGAAAGCCTTAATTGTAACACATTGAGTAAATATTATAGTCAGTTTTTTTTTTTTTTGTAGCCTGAGGCTTAAAGTCAAGTAAATTAGCAAACATATAGAGGTCCGTTGTACCTAGGGGTCGTCTGTAAGTTGGGGGTTCGTAATTAGGAGATGGCAGTATAGTAAAATGGTTCTTAAGTGCATTTGGATCATTGTGATTCACCATTTTCTTTCGAATGCATCTTTTGTAGGCTCCCAAGCGGCTTGTTACGTTCTTTTTTGTCTTTCTTGCTCCCGCTAGTCAGATTGCTCTGATGAACAACCACAGGTTTCCAACCATCTGCTTCTCCCACACCAAGGCAGACGGGTAACCTATGTACGTCGAGTCAATTGCCAGTTGACTTAAGGCTTATACAGTAGTTTAATGGTGAATTGATATATAATTAAAAATGTTCTCTATTCTTTAGTGGCTCTTCTATACGTCTGACTCCCTATCAAATGCCACCTAAAAAAGGACCTGCATCGTGGTTTGGGTGGTGTTAAACAGTGAGTGCAAAAGCAATGCTTCTCTTTCTTTTCTGTATAAGGGACGGTATGTTAAATAGTGGATCGCATAGTTAGTCTATTGCTTTCCACATTACGTCAATGCAGCGCTATCACCACGGATCCCATGTGATGTGAATGTGAGGGGGTTAAAATATACAGTATATTCCCAACAGAGAGTTAGTTATAGATAAATGTCTTTTAGAAGCCTTGTTAATCAACATCAAAACCATTCTGATAACAAGGGGGCACTTATCCATAGAGCAGGCACTCTGACGGCCAGATAGATCTTCCTATATAGTGATTAGCACTTGTCCTCCTGATTCTAAAAGCACTTATGATAATGAATACGAAGGGATCTCAGGAGTGTTATCAAGCCCCCTTTGTTGTGCTTCACAGGCTGTTACCACTGTACAGGAGCTACTCTGTACACTGAAGAACGATCCTCTGCTGCGCCTGAGATTAAAGAGAACCCGTCAGGCAAATTACCCCTAAACTACATATGTTAGTCACGAAGATCATTGCCATTAGAGAGCTCTGCCTCTAATTCCCTTCATTGGTCCGCTCCTTATTATGCTTGGTAAGTACTAAGGAATTGACATGGGGTCCTAAAGCTGTATGCTCTGTTATGACTGTGAAATGTCCAATGGTGATTACATATTCCTAAGCTGCTCCGGCTTATATGAGTGAGGTACAGCCATAACCCAGTGCTTGACTGACAGCTTGTATAATGGTGTGAGGTGTAATGGTGCTAAATTGGGCTCTCTATGTGCTTCCTGGTGCGGCACCACTGAAGCTGGGGTGTATGGATACTATATAACAGACTGACAGCTGTAAATGTGTAATGGGGCCGTCACCTACAAAGTGCTTCCCTGGTGCCTGCGCCCTGCAAGCCGTGTGGGTATGGGAGCGATACAACAGGCTCTATGCTGCGCTACATGTATAGCAAGCACATGAACAGATACTATGTGCGCTCCTGCGGTGTCTCAACCATGGTTTAGGAGGGAGACGCATGTCAGAGCCGTTCTCTAACAGCACAGACACTAGCATGCACTTTACTATACATTACACACAGCAATGAGGCAGGGGGAGGAGAGGGAGGCGCGGCGGTAACAGGGGGTGACATCAGCTGTCACCTGAGCATGGGACAGACTCATTTTACATAACAAAGGAAAATATGATTTGACAATGATTAGATGTATGAAATGGACTAGAAAAGGCTGGATGGGATCATGGAAGCGGCTCAACAGGGTAGTGGTGAAAGGGACTAGTACAGAAAACCTATGAAGGTGTCCTTGAAATCAGACAGGAGGAAGTGGAAAAAAGGCTAAGGGGAAGACAGGATACCCCTTCGAGGCTTTTCAGGTTCCAGTACAATATAAAAGATATTTTAGAAGGAAGAGGTCATGGATAAAAAATAAAAGATGACCACAGTCACAGTTGTTGGACTATGACTAAGGCCCCTGGTTTATCAGGAATGGATTTTGATAGTAGTTTTCTTTAAAGCCAAAAAGTGGCCTCAGTGGTCACGGGCTAGCAAGAATGGGCAACGAGACTGATCTTCTCCTGTTCCCACGTAAAGTACAGGTTATTGGTCACAGCAGTGATGGCTTATTTATTGGCCACCCGGGAGACAGTAAATAGAGAATGGCGCTTTGGCTGACAGCAGGGAGGATATTGTTATTCCCCCTGGCTCTGCCCTCCCAGATTTAAGTGAGCCAAATAAAAAAATAGGGTATTCAGAATACCTACCCATCTTTTACTGAGATATTTGATATTTAAACACAGTAAAACAAAAAGAACAAGACCGCTACACAGTACATGACAGTACAAGAATACTGTTCTAGTATAAGCACATATTATACTGGTAATCGGAAAACTTGGTGAGATTATCAATCTATTTACACCAGAATTCTGGCATGCAACACCAAAATGTTGCCTTGTAAGTTTGAAAAAACTTCTAAAAAGTTTTCACAATTATAACGAGGATGCAAAAGGGCATAGCCTCTGTAAATGGGGTGGTTGGCAGCGAAGTCCCTGCGGAAAATATTTGGAGGCAAATTAACTAGACAGCTAATAGAGGTTCAAAGTACGATTCCCTACTCCAGATTGGATCATCCAGCATTGGAAACAATCAGGGAGGGTGCAGAGGGTGCAGTCGCAACTGGCCAAGATGGCCTAGGGGCCATATGGTGCCCTGGTTATATAAAGACAAAGACTAGTACTATGAAAAACTCATTATCACATTGGCCGCCCGGACCTTGTGCACGGGGCCTGACAGCTTGAAGTACGCCCCTGGACCACAATCATAAATCTGGCGCAGCAGAAGGAGGTCTATTCTAACTCTGGAAAAGTCTAATGGGCAACACTTTGATAAAATTCCTCCCTGGTGTTTTTATAGTGACAAATATAAGATCTACATAAGCTATCACTGCATGGCTGATGTCCTGGACTGTATTCCTGAACTTGCAGAAGTTATATCGCTTATTCCCATTTTACCATCTGGTAGATTCATAGTAATGCTGGAAGGTCGGCTTTGTAGCAAATTGCAGTTGGACCGCCTCCTCTACTTAGGGTATGTACAATGTGTCCACTTGACACTCTAATGTTTTGTTGGCGGAATAAATTTGGATAAAGTACTGTCTAATGTAAACGCCTATAACAGGTCTGGCTTGCCATGAAGTAGGGACCATGGTCCCCCATGACAGATACCAATGGACCGCTACAATGGTGCTACACCATATGCTTAATATTCGCTTGTTTTATAGTGGTGGACACAATGCAACTGTGCATTATGGCAATTTTCACTTTTTCCATAATTCAATCATTGTTATGTGGGAGGCGGTTGATATTATGCGAAAAGTGCAATGTCCAATGAAGAAAAGAACATCTCGAGGAGCCGCGCTGCCCCACGGTGAGAGTCGAATCTGGAAGTATAGAAAATTCCTTCCTTGGGCAATTAGAAACTATATGGTTTATTTATGTAAATGGGACATCTTTGAATATGTTAATCCCTGAAACCCTTCGAGTTTCATTTTCATCCCCCCACAGTCAAAACTCTTAACTTTTTATCCATGCCAAAGGGCTTCTGTGGTGGCTTGTTTTCCGCCAAAAATTGCACTTCTAGTGATGGTTAATAACCCAATTGCGTTACTGGGAAGCTAGACAATGTGAGTAAAATTATGGTGGAAAAACAACATTTCTTGTGGGGTTTGGAATTTACGCTTTCACTGAGCGCCCAAATGACATGTATGCTTATTCTTTGGGTCGTATGGACGTGGGGGTACCAAATCATTAGGGTTTTATAATTTTTCATACATTTATCAAAAATTAAACACCTTCTGCACAAAAAAAATCTTCATTGTGCACATTGGGGCAATTAATAACTTTTTCATACTGCAGTTACAGAGTGTTGTGGTTTCATTATTTGCGAGATGAGATGATGTTTTCAAGTCTACAGTTGAGGAACGTAAGGCCTTTTGATCACTTCTATAAAATTTTTCTATTCCAAATGGACGAACAGTGATTTTAGACTTTGGACGCATTTCCCTACAGGCTTAAATGCCGGGATAACCTTTATTATGATTCTGATTCTGGACATTTTATGCGAACAATGTATAATAGGGTTGTCTCAGGTTTCAGTAGGCCCCTGGGGGAGAGCCTCAGGGTCCCTTTGCAGTGAACTAACGTGATGGCGCTTAAAAATGCAGAAACTTAAAACAGTCTCCCTGTTCCACTAAACTATTCCCTATTTTACCAAAACAGATTATCATGGGTTATATTATATACGCCACCATAATGTTATTTATATAAGGCCCTACACCCTATGGATTTACTAGATACAACCCCCTCACCTCCATGGATTCCGTATGTACAGCCTTATGTGGGTCCCAGCAGTCTGGCCCTGGCCCTGGCAGGTATTGCCAGTGCTGGCGCTGGCCCTGTGTATAATAATACTCTCTCCAAAGGATTCCTTTTCTTATGACCATATCATTTATCTAGGTCATCTCAACAATACTTGTGGGTGGTGGATTCCTCGTTAGCCAAGTTTGTAGAAATGGAATTGGCACGTGAGTACATGATTTATTAACGGGCGTCAAGATCAGTCATGCTGCCTTAACCAATGTTACAATGTTTGTTTATCGCTTGGCAATTGTAAAATTTATGATTATAATACAATCAGGTTGTCGCTCTAAGAAGGACACCCACTGACAGTAGGATCCTATATTGGCATGCTGAAAAGAGGGTGCGTTAACTTGCAGTTAAAAATGCTCGCAATAGGCTAGGGGTTTTAGGTGACAGTTTTGTCAATTCAGAGGTGAAAGACATGAACTGAATGGTTGAATTTGATTGTGAAGAAAAGCTGTTCCACAAATGGCATACTGGTGAGTTGATGTCTTCATTGTTAAAAGAAGTAAATACCACCCAAAAGCACCCAAAACTAATGCGATTCGCAGTTTTTAACTTGCAGGTGGGAACGCACCCTAGAGCATGATTATCAGTGGGGTTTGAGACTAAATCGTTTCGTGGCACCTTGGAGTAGTAAAAATCCTCTATAAAGGCTATGGAAATAGTAAACTGCCAGATTTTGTCTCAAAGGTATTTGCGAGGTCTGATCTACCTATCTGTAATGGTGATATAGAAGGTTACGGAGGGAAAAGATGCACTTGTCGAAACTAGCCTCAAAAAACAGATTCATATCAACACTGGACATGTTGCTGCTTGGTGCTGCTGTCTCCCCCATTCAAAATACCATGGATTTACACAGTGATATCCGTTGATGTTCAAATGCTTGCGGTCAAACAATACATATTTGTGAAGGGAATGATCGCATTTTACATAGGAAAGTAGCTAATAAGAAATATATGCAGTACTGCAACATGAAATAATAAGTTCTACTGGCTGTGTGTGTTCTTAACAAAAAAGATAACTTAACACAGTGTGGAGAGTCCATATGTCAAAGAGATGAATACCATGGAGACAAACCGATGGGGAGCAAAAGATTATGGATATTTATCGTTGTAGTGCAGAATAATAGGAATCCATTATTTCCTTATGGGGATTGCCTTTGCAGCCGTTTTTTCAGGCAGGCATGTGTTAATGCTCTACTGGGAGTCTGGGGAAGGAGAATGCAGCAGATAATTTCCAGGGTGGGAAAAGAAAAATAATGCCTTCAGTGCTACCTAAATAAGGCAGCTCCTCTAATGTGTCCCACATCAATGGCTTCTTACAAAGGGATGTGGAAGAGATGCAGCTAATGTGTGATTAGGCAATCTAGACCCATGTTAATTGTGGTCAAATTCGAAAATTTTGTATACATTGTCTGTAACATAAATGTTAAAGGAAACCTACCATCCCAATACCATAAATGCATAAGCCCCCCTGAATTACATAAGGCCTCTATTATAGTATAAAAATTTCAGAATTATACAATTTACCACCCTCTTAATACAGTCCCAATCATTTGATACAGTATCAACATTATAAATTAATGTAGACTCAAGTTCCAGTTTCACATATAACAGCACCACTCAGTGCAGTAATGTAATATATGGGTACCCCCTCTTATCATTTAGCGGGGTTTCCCCTTTAGAACCATGTAGGCAGGTCCCCCTATGAGAATTGCGTAAATAAGGCAATCCCACCCGAGTAGTAATTTAGACAGGTACCTCGGGTAATACCATTTGCAGGTTCCCCTTAGTAATTCATTTGGACAAGGGTCCCCCTTTAGTACTAATTTTTATACTTTAGGGCCGGGCACCCTATCTGGGAATTACTTTAGGCAGGGCCCCCATTTAGTAAGTCACGTAGGTTGGGTCCCCCTTAGAATTCATTAGAGTTAAAGTGCATACAAGATATCACCAGCATACAAGCCGGACTAGAAATGAAAACACTGTTGAGCAGGCTAAATATTACAATTATTCATCTACAGAAGTGTCTTAATTAGACTCAGAATTTTTTTTGAACAGGATTAACAAATATAAAATATTTAAGCCGTGACTACTGTAATGATGGCTACTAGGCGCCTCTGAAACTTCATAAATGCTATCAACGAGGTTTCTTCTAGGACTCTTGTAGTGGACCATTAGTAAGACCCTCTCCTTAGTAATTCCACCCCTGCGTAGCCACCAGGCTGTCCTACAAAAGACAAATAAGAAAGACCTTGGTATCCTCATCTTAGCGGACTTCACAATTGTGGATACTAAGCAGCACAAGGAGACCTTGCATGCCGGGGTATGTACAGCGTCCCGGGTTACATAAAGATAGGGTCCGGAGGGGGGGGATTTGGCTTAGAGTTGAAGTTGTATGTAGTCGAAACTGTGAATTTTTATAATTGAAGGTTCTAGACAAAAGTTTTTTCTTTTGTCCCAGTTGACATTGGAGTTTTCAAAATTTTTGCGTAATTTGGACCATGGCTTATCAATAAAGCTTTATTACAGACATGTACAGCTGATCATGGCAGCTGGGACTATAGTAAGGCATCCAGAGAGCTTCACCACAGGTCACAGTGGGCAGAGGGGTCCGTCTGGACTATGGTTGTCGTAAGTCGGGTCTCCGTATAAGTAGGGACTGGCCTGTATTGTATTGTCCACTTGGGGGGGGGGGGCGGGGGGGGTGTGGGGGGGGGGTGGACGCGCACCCGATCAACTTGAATGAGTGTTGAAATGCATGCAAATGATTACAGAATGAACCAGGAGTGTCATTGGAGCCGTTAGAGAAACCAGGCGGGGATCCCCCTGTTTTAAAACTATCCAGATCGTGGGCTGGCGCTCATGCTCCATAGAATCAATATAATCTGTTCCTGATGAACTACAATTAGATCTACCGTAATAGGAGGATTTCCCGATGTTAATCCTATATTCACTATCATTAGCAGAGGTGAATGCAACGAATACCATTATCTTGTTATGTAGACTGTATTGTCCACTTATACCAAATTTAACAGGTAGTATAAAGACCCTAATAGGTCACTTATATTATTAACTCATTCACACATGGAATACAAAAGGGCACACGGCGCCATATTCGTAGAAAGATAGGACATGTCCTATCTTTCTAAGGGTACGGCGCTGTACTGTGACAACATGAGTACGCTCCGTATGGCGGCAAAGACATAGAAGTGTATGGGGTACGTATGTCTACGCCGTATTACATGTCCCATCGTTTGTGTGATGTAGCTTACGTGAAACGCTAAATCTGAGAAATCTACGGATTCATGGAGTAGTACTCAGACAGACTTCACATCATTTTCTGCCAAATAATCTCTTCAGAGGACGTGTCAACATCTTGTAAATGTAGTATACAGATATACAGAATTCCATGTAATCCAAATTCTTTATTACAACTCGCCTATCCCTGCGAAAAAATGTGAAAAAAGTACCACTGGGCAGCAGTATTTCCTTATCATAGAACAAAAGATAAATATCAAACAATAACACACTCAACGGTATGATATACACACATTATAATAACAAACAAGTTTCAGAAGATGCACTTCCCACCCTTTTATGGTTCAATTTAGCCATTTTTGTATTCACCCCTTGGTATTTGAAGCAACTTATACATTGAGGCCCACATTTATCAAAAAAACAGTGTAAACTGCACAAACTATGGGAAATTTTAGAAAGTAAAAAATGATAAACGATTTCTAAAGCAGGATACTTTTGAATTTTAATGTGCAGTTTGCTGTAAAGTGTGCAGGGTGGCAGATTCAGGAATTGTGTTGCCCAGTCTTTATGAGTCTGGTGCTCCCTGCACCCAACTTATTTTGGCACCTTTAACATAGTCGTGCAACACCTTATCTGTCGGACACTGACAGTCATAAATGTGTGCCACGGGTCCGACTGTGTACTGGAACACCCTTTAGTGCGACATGGATTTAAGGGCAATGGGGGTGGGCACTTTTTAAATACATGTGGTGCAGTTTGGCTTACATGTAAAAAAGAATGTGCTAAGTCAGACAGGAAAACGAGCAGGGGCTTTAATAAAATGGGGGCCACGTGTTACTGGTTTTTAAATCTGATGGTCTATATGCACTATTTAGTCTTGAAGTGTTGTTAATAGGCATCACAACTACCTGATGGGGGGTCTTCTTTTACCTCTGGCAATAATCTTTTTGTACCACTCGTGATTTTAAGCGACTTTTCACGTCTGTTACTATGACATTATGTTCCAAAAAGTTGAGTTCTGTTATATTTTGATATTTTCTGGTTAAGTGTACTGATGTAGTTGAATTGAGCAGTTGTATTAACACAAATTGTTTTAAAAAAAAACATTATAAATGAGTAAAATAGAGAGCCTTGACTTGCATGGAAACATTACATGTAACTGATCATCCATGGAAGAACTGCATTAATGACAGTTTTATGATGATTACATTGTATTATCTGTACTCTTTACGGACGGTAAGTGAACGTATCATCCTAGTTGGATTCTCACGATGGCGTTTTTAACCCTATTAATTTTATTGCTGATTCTGTGAGGAGTGATGGAATTACAAATTATAGAACGATGTAATGATATTATTTGTTCACGTGTAACTATAACCTCTCTAAGCGCTGTCTGTGGAGATCATTGGTAGTACAGTTTCACAGCAGACATTCCAGGATTGATTAAGCTATCCCATTACCTGAAATGTCATACAACATTTGAATAAAATCCTTCCAAAAATTTAACACCAAAAAACCATCTTGCTTAATATAAAATTAAAAATTTGGCTCTAAGCCAGTCTATGAGTTCCTGAGTCCAGAGAGCGACGGTGCAACACTGAAAATATTTCCCCATATGATACCATACGATGAGTGGGCATGGAGGGGAGTCCCGGGGGCTGATACCACTGTAGTTAGTTCGTGCAATATACCACTTTTTTAATCTCTGAGTTTAACTAACTAGGGCGGATGCAATGTGTACCTGCCCAACTATGCCACTAGCTACAGCCTGCACCATTCAAGTGTCTACACTTAGGCTGACGTGGCTATGACCTGGCATAGAACTGCCCTCAATGCAGCGCTGCTGCTGCCTGTTGGGATACATACAGCAGGTGTCAGGGTGGGGATTACATCAATACTTGGCGCAAATAGCCCCAGCATGTGATAATTCTCCCCCCATATGTTTGGATATAGTCTCCTATGAGCTGAAATGTTTTCTTGAATCACTATATGTACCAGGGACAGGCAGGGAGGGTGTGGGCTAACCTGCACGAAATTAAACACAAGCGGCATACAATATGTATTTACTATATACACAGCCCATCTGCATGCTACAATATAAAACCCGCAGCAGAAAATGATTTCCTATGCAGGATGGGAGTGAGAGTGAAAATGGAATTCAACGGCTGCAATTTCAGGGATAAACTCCGCCCCTTACCGTAGCAGGGGTTGGAATCAGTTTGACGTTTTGCTCTGGATGATGCTTACCCAGAGGTTCTACACGTTCCTAATTTCAATCCTTTCAATTCTCTCATGTTGACCATATGGTATGTGTTTGCTGTTAAAGTCACATGTAGTGTAAATTTCAAACATATTCGTTATTTTAGCTCTCAGGCGTCAGTATTGCGCTATGGATGAATGTGTTGCTTGGATTCTGCACTGTTCTAGCCCTATGGCCAATTGGAATACTTTTCCGTGAGGCTAAAGTTCACTTGGCTGAATTCAACATCGGGAACTAAATTTGCATTTTTTCAGGAAGCATCTAAAGGGATTTTTCACAGTATCTATTCAGCAGTAACTAGATACATGTGTATAGTGTGCAGCATTGCAGCTCATAAAAAAAAATATATTTTACAATATTTGTTATTAGCTAATGGAAATCAATATGACACACATTGGATCAGACAGTACCGCAGTATAAAAAAAAGTTGTGCTGAAATACTACACGCATTTCCATCCATACCATGACCGAGCGCCAGCCGCGCCATAGATTATAGAGCTTTATTTGCGGCACAGCCACTCGGTTCTCATGAAGTAAAAAGGATTTCAGCAAATGGCCAAGTATTCAGGGAAAATCCCTAGGCTTAAAAATGACGTTTTTCGAATGAAGGTTTTACCACTTTCTCATGACCCCATGATAATTTTTAAACCAGTATGAAATAAAGTGTGCTTTAACCAAGATGGATTTTCCCTGAGGACTTGGCCATGTGCTCGAATCATGTACTTCATGAATGCAACATTCCCAATCAGCAATTCTGTGTAGTGCATTGATCGGCATTCAGAAAGATGAGCCGAACTGCTATAATCAGTTCCCTTCTCTACCCAGCCGAAACCTATTCAAATCATTTTAAGAAAATGGCCACGTGCATGCACTAAATGATATTTGTGATATGTGTTGTTGTGACAGTGCATAAAAAATTTGCAAAATTCTATCAAAAGTCGCTGAACATCGACCAGGGTGGGGACTGGCATTCAATTTGTGCCTAAACGGAAAATCCCAATCATTAATCTCTGTCCTTGTTAAACTGGTCTATGCAAATATGAATTTAGTGCAAGCAGCGTCTGTTTTTTGTTCTTATGTCTGCAGGAAAAAGCAATTGATATAAACTGAAATAAATAAGAAATTGGTATAAATAGCTTTAATATCTAGTTCGGCACAATTTGAGACTACCAAACAATTGTGGCTTGATTTTATTAGCTTTATAGTTTATGAGTATAATAAAGATACTTGAAATGTGATCATTTGATTGCTTGTATGAATACACTATGTAGTTCAGTGTATTATACTGTTCATTCCATAAACAGTGCCACACCTGAGCGTTTGTGCTTGTATTGCAGCCAGCTCAGTTGTAAAGCATACCCTGCGGTAGGTGTGGTGAGGTTGTAGAGGATAGCAACAATTGGGGATATTATCACAAGTGTCTGCGTTAAAACTGTTCTAGTTGCCCATGGGAAACCAAACAAAGCTCAAATCAAAGCTTTCATTTTAAAACAGCTGTGGGAAAATTAAACTGAGCTCTGATTGGTTGCTATGGTCAACTTAAAACATGTTATGCTCTCATCATACTTCTGATAAATCTTTAATGACAGTAGCCTTACTAGTCCCTGCCTCTGGTAGGATATAATAGGCATGTGCATAGGACAGACCTGGGTGTTTTCCCCAGGCCTTTAGTTGTCCTAAAAAGAAGAGATAACTCACCACGCATCTAAGGGGTTACATAGGTTCTAATTTGCTGCTAGCATAGTACTATCAGAGGGTAACAAAGTAGGTATTAGAGATTCATTGGCATAATAGTGCACTTTTTGGTCTTTGGCATAGTGGAGGCAAATTGGTAAGGGTAAAAAAACAAGCCTTTAATAATGAGGACTGAAATAAGGTGGCCCTTAAGGGTTAAATAATACTCTTGGCATATAGTTATTGGCTTGTGTTTGTGAAAACACAGAAATATGATTATGTTTTACGATAAAATGATGAATTGACACAAGCGGGTTTCATTTTTCTTCAGACGATGTTGTATACTGAACCTCGTTACAGGGCTCCATCTTTAGCATCTGGGAAACATGAGTCTTCTTGTGTCCTCCAGATGCATTTAAAGCCAGGTCTCATGTAAGTTAACTGACCTTGCATAAATCTAATAAAATAATATATACAATCCATGTTATTTCAGATATCAAAGAAAGAGGGGGTATATAAAATATACATCGACTTAAAGGGCCTGTCACCAGGGACCTCATCTTCACTAAAGACAGAGACCCATCATGCTGTCTTTCGCTTTCTCTAGCATTTCATAACAATAGCTGTGTTTAACAACTGCTCCTGCCAGCATCTGTGTAGCCCTAGGAGTTTTTTTGGTTTGGATGCATTTAAAAAACAAATGTGATTGTCGTGTGCAAGAGAAAGTCATCTGCAGCACAGACAAATCAAATGTTTTTTAACTGCATCCAAACCAATCCAACTCCGGAGCTACAGCATATAAAATGTCTAAACCTTCGAGAAATTGACGCACAGCATTTCACCATTGCAAATTACCAGCTTGATTATGTCTGTGATATAATGAGCTGTGCACCTGTGTGACCATGGTCAGATCTCTTTCCACTGGAAGTGAACATAGAGCTTCTATAGAAGGACAGCAAGCAACATCAACAAAAACGCGTAGAGGTGAATAAAGAAAGTATATTAGAAATTGAATTTATTGTACAAAAGTAACATTAACTTGCCGAAAATAGGGAATAACTCTTTAATAAATTAAGCAACTTCAACAGCTTCACGCTGAGGTGCTGAGGGTGTATGAAGAGGGCTCACCCCACCATATTGCCGCAAACACCCACCGTTAAACATTTAAAAGACAGCGGCACATGGGTGCTTCCATCTTTGTTATAATCACTCCCTGGGGAAGTCATAGAGGAGCAGCGGTTGGTTGCCAATTCAGCCTGGGTCCTCGTCAGACCCAAGGCTGCATGGCTTCTGAAGATTTGTTACAATGAGCCAGTGGCCACTATGTAAAAAATGCAATATAAGGCAATACAGCAGTGGTGGCGAACTTTTAGAGATTAGTGCCCAATACAACCAACCCGCTTATGTAAATGCAAGTGCCAACATGGATTAATTGATCTGTGTTCTAAGGACACCAATAACAGTTGAACGAAATAGGAGAAATTCCGTATCTATTGTAATTCCTCCAGGGGCCCTGAACAGTAAGAATTGCGGGGCCCAGGCAGGAGCTCCAATAATAATCCTGTAGTCCCAGGCAGCTAAGGATGTGTAGCTTTAAAATAGCATTGATCACAGCACATACTGGGTGGCCAGGGCGCAGGAGGAGGTTTTGAGACCTGGCAAACTCTGTGCGGGGGTGATGGTCTGGGTACCCACAGTGAGTGCTCCGAGTGCCACCTCTGGCACCCGTGCCATAGGTTCACCACCACGCAATACAGTATTGCAGTATATGGTAGTAACGATCAGATTGAATTACCCTAGAGGGTCAAAAAAAGGAAAAAAATGATCAAAGGTTGCACAGTCCTCAAAATGGTTACAATAACCATCATCTCATTTGCAAAAAAATAACACCTCACACAGCTCCTACACCAAAGTATGAAAAAGTTATTAGTGTCAGAAAAATGGCAAAACCAAAGAATAAAGTAGAGTTACATTTGGAACCTACAGAAAGTGACGCACATGCGTTTTTTTTGCCAATTTCACCAAATTTGGAATTTTTGTTCCATCTTCCCAGTACACGCGCATGAATATAATAATGTCCCAGAGAGGTAAATTTGTTGATGAAGAAAAAAGCCCTCACACAGCTCTGTAACGGAAAATTGTGGATTTTTGAAGGGGGAGAGCAAAAAATGAACGAAAAAAATGCTGCGTCCTTAAAGGGTTAAACAAAAAGGAGCCGAAAAAAAGACCTCCCGGAAACCGTGTTAGAATTTTATTTTGAAAAAGAACAACTTCAAGTTGTTGCTGATGAAAGGGTCTGCAAGCTATGTTTTTTTACACATGCCTTTTCCAATTTGGCTCCATTTTTTGGAAATAAATGATAACACGGTGGATATGTTGGGTTTTGTAGTTCATCTGAGGTTCCATCTTCAAAGGACCAGGGATTTTATGTCCTGATGTGTAAAACCATGAGAGGCTGTTCCTCTGCATAAATATCCATATTGTCTTGTATTTGTGTGTTATCAGGATATAATACATAAACTAAACATGAGTGATAGTCATACATTTGCTCAGGAGATAGTAACACTTGCTTTATTTACTAACCTTACTGAAAGATATCAGGTTTCACTGTTATAGCTCAAACAGTTCTTCCAGGAACATGACATGCAATACAAGTGCACACAGAATACACATGGGGGAGTACAGGTGGTCCCCTACTTAAGGATACCTGACTTACAGATGACCCATAGTTAAAGATGGACCCTCTGCCCACTGTGACCTCTGGTGAAGCTCTGGTGCTTTACTATAGCCCCAGGTGTATGATCAGCTGAGGTTCTGTAATGAAGCTTTATTAATAATCCTTGATCCAATTACAGCTAAAAATTTGAAACTCCATTGTCACTGGGGGCAAATTTTTTTTGTCTGGATCTACCATTACAAAATATACAGTTCCGACTTACATACAAATTCAACTTAAGAACAAACCTAGGACCCTATCTGTATGTAACCCAGGGTTCCTGTACATGTTTTTTATCGTTAAAATTGACACACACACAATGTATAATTGGGCTAGGTACTATTTTGAGGCATACTCACTAAAACCTAATGTGACATAAATGTTAATAAAATTCTTGCTGGTGAACATGCAAACTCGGATATCCACCAAAAATCTGCTGCAACTGTTTTTATAAGTGTGCCCCAAAATATATAATGGTATTCTCCAAAATTATAAGGTTCAAAATAATTATGGTGTAAAATCATAAAAATAAATTGTGTTCAGATCCCAGGTCTCGATAAAGTCTCTACTTCTTGTTTCTTTGAATCACGTGTAATGACAACTTGGCCAATAACTCCTTGCAGGGGTTACCCACCTTAGCTGCTACTGCCCATGGTTGGCTAAGTGGTCTGCAGTGTGTCAAGAGACCAGGACAGGAATGGACAGAGGTAGTGAGGAATTTTTGGTTTGATTATTAGAGCTTTATGAATGTGCACTCTGTTGTACGACAGTTGTACTTACTGTATTTTCTGTATTTTCTAGTGATGCCACTACCATCTGCTAATCTTGAGACATTTCTACTGACAATATTGGCTCGAAATGATTATAGGAGGAAGGATGAAGAAGCCGGGTTCACGATCAAAACCCAGACTGCATAATGGACACATAGTCAATGCTCCAATACATCCTTCTTATATATATTGGAAAAATCTTTATAGCAAGTGAAACCTGTCTCCATGAATCCATTTTAGCTGGTGACAGGTTCCAGTAGCCTATGGTATAGTTTATTTTCATACCACCCCCCCAACTTTTGTAGCAGAGAAAGAGCAGCAAATGTGCATTATGCACACCCCATTTTTTTTTTTGCCCTAAGCACACATTTGCTCTGCCCTTCCCCACCCCTTGTGCACCCAGCTCCCTGTCACATTGTAGCCTCTCTGATATGTGCCCCAGCTCCTCCGCATATTAAAGCCCTCATATTGTGCCCACATCTCCCCCTCTTATTTTGGCATGTAAGAATGAAGTACCATGTAACCTGAATCAGCTTAGAAGTTTTATGCAGAACAAGTACAGATAAACATTGAAAATATCAGATACGCAGAGCTTCACTATGCAGTCACTCCCCATTGTATTTATATTCTTTATACTAGAATTATGCTGGAACCTCAAACTAATACTACAGCCAACACTCTAATGGATGGGGTACAATTGAGCTTATAACAGACTCTGAGTCTCCTGTTATTGTTGTTTTTTTTTTATTATAATATATATCTAAAAGTGTTTTATGTGATTGTTCATTGAGTTCTAATAAAAGGTATCCATCTTTATTCTCAAACCACATGTACTATGCTCCATCATATTCCACTTCACATTTGTCACAAAATAAAATTATTGTTATTACAATTCTCTTTCAATAGGGTCTATTTGAAACCTTTGCTATATAACTCCCCGCATAAATCATTCTGGAAAACATCTCAACCTGTAGCTTTTTTATTATTTTTTACACAATGTATAACACTATAATTTTTTAGATTATAAATGTATCAACTTTATTTTTATGAGTTTTTGTTATCAGTAATACAAAGTGGGAAGTAGACACAAATTGAAAATATTATGCAGTCTATTTTGATGCACATTATATGACTTCGAAGCATGTCTAGTTGTAATTTGGGTCAGTACCTTTGTAATATATGACCTAATGCATTTCAGTCATCATTTTGGTCAGTACCTTTAGTATATATATCTAATGCATTTCTGGCCGTAATTTTGGGTCAGTATCTTAGTATATGTCTAATGCATTTCTGGTCCGTAATTTTGGGTCGTATCTTTAGTATGTCTATGCATTTTGCGTAATTTTGGGTCAGTATCTTTAGTATATGTCTAATGCATTTCTGGTCGTAATTTGGGTCAGTACCTTTAGTATTATATATCTAATGCATTTCTGGTTGTAATTTTGGGTCAGTACCTTTAGTATGCTATTGCCATGTTCCCTTTTCATTGTTTTAAATTTCATTTAAAATTTCCTGCAAAACATATATAAATAAAAGTCCTTATAAGTACAATACAATCACGTATCTAGTTTTACTATATGCCATAACTGCATTAGCCTCCTCCCAAGTGTTGTGACTGCCTGTGGCTGTATGATGCATGTGCTGTATGATTGCTATTGCAGTCAGGTTTAAGTAATACAGGGATTAATCATAGGATTTAATTAAATACATTTCCCATAAGGAAATATTTTGGTATAATGGAAATCACAGGATTGATAGATATGTTGAGGATATGCAAATTATTAGTATACCCCAGTTGTTGCTTATGGGAGACAACATGCCTGACCGATCGATAGCTTATTGCACCTGGGATTGGAATTTTGTCCAAGTATGATATAAAGATTATTAAAGACTCCTGAATGTATAGTGAATATGAGATTGATAGTGTAATCCATGTTGAATTTTCTGTAAGCCAGAAACAGAAGGAGACACAAACTCTTCTTAAGCCCTCTCTTAAAGGCAGTCCACCACCTCACCAAGCATCATGTTGTAGAGAATGACATTATGATTTCCAACATACATGCATGTCATGCTCCAGGGGTAGTGGAGCCACTGGACCGATGTGGACAAAGTAAGCTGACACCTGGGACCGGAATCTAAGTGGTACCCGGTTTTCACCAGAGCCCGCCGCAAAGCGGGTTGAACTTGCAGCGGCGTGGTACCACCAGGTGGTTCCACAGGCGTGACTTTGCCCATGGAGGCAGCCAAGGCGAGGTACAAAAACAGAAGGAAGGCTCGAGATCAGCACAGGCAGGAGGACAGGCACAAGGGATCAACGTCAGAGGGAGAGCAGAAGGTCAGGGCTGGCAGCGGAGGAGCGTAAATGGGAACAGGTCCAGAGTCACAACGGGAAATCAACACACAGGCACACAGCAACAATACTAGCTTTGTCAGAGGCATATAGCACAAAGATCCGGCAGGGTCTGCCTGTGTATGATCCAACGGGGAAAGACAAATACACTTAGCACCTACTATCTCTAACCCAAGTTTAGGACTTAGGCAGTCTCTTCCAGAGTCCCTTCGTGTGCGGCCCACAATGCACATGATTGTGTGCACGTGCCCCAAGAGGCTTCACTACTAGGCTTTAAAGCTAGCATATGCTGCATCCAAAGTGTTCTTTAAAGAGGAATCTGCCTTATTGTCCATAGTTTTGGTTCATTTCCTCAAAGAAGAAGGAACTTTAACATAAGATCTACGCAAGAAAAACTAAATTTTTTAATGGACCCTATCCCAAGTTGTAGTGTCCCCTTCTTCAAAAGATATATTTATTAGACATTTTTGTCTCTTTTGGTCCTTAGCTTTGGCATAGTTATCTTACAATTATGGCTGGGGTGATTCTTTTAACACCTTAACGACCTTTTGCTTTCTTGGTCTTGTGTTTTATATTTTTCTGTATACATAGTTGTATGAAGTTTTGTTTTCAACTTAATCAATTATACTTCCTAGTGTAAATATTTTATATTCCATGCTGTTTACTGGGGGGGGTCCAAATGTGGTGAAATAATAATAATAAAAAAAAGTTACATTTCTTGTGGCCTATGTTTGTACAGCTTTCGCTGTGTGGTCCAAAGAGCAGCTCCCCTTTGGTTTGGTACAGTATGATGATGGGGAAAATGTATTTGTAATATTCTGACACAAAAACTTTTACTACAGTGTACATACCTGTGTAAGTTGTCATGCTCTGCAGGTCCCTCCCCATACACCCAGCCCATTGCTTTGCTAGAATACTACGGTATGGGAGATAACTGACATGGAATACACCTTCTCTTAAAAAAGAATTGCCGGCAACTAAAAAGATACACATTGTATCACAGCGTCAATTAACCTACCACATCAGGTGTTGGCCGTGCACGGCGGACAATCAGGACATGAACCAGCTTATCGTGTCGGGGTTAGACACATGTGCACAGGACACATCACAACGCTGAGATTACTCGCTGGAACCAAGAGTGCCGCGGCCGACTCATATCAGCACAAACATAGCGAGTTCGGATTGTGGCGAAAGTCAAGAACCGTGAGTCTTCACATTTATAGAGGAGATTATGCTACATCCAATGCCACATGTCCTACAACATAACAGTATACAATATTGTATACAATTCACCGCATTGCAAGTGAAGGGCATTCACATATTGCTCTCCTATATTCCACACTTTTTATAAAAATACAGAAATGGAGTATTTTTAACTTTTTTTTTTCTCTGAAAAGGTCGGCACCAGGGCCCCACAGTGCCACCCTTCATTATAGCCCAGCTTGTGATCCTATTTACACAGATCTCATTTTATGTTTTATATGAAGTGTTATTTTGTTTTATATGAAATGTTGTTTGCCTATAGGTGAATTTATGTATTTATATTGTGACGTTGTGTTACCTGTCAGGATCTATAGCCACAAAACTAAATAAGGCTATTAGTTTTTATCAGGTCACTATTTGACTTTTTATTTCTTTTAAAACAATACATTTCTGTTCCAGATTTGCATCAAGTGCCTAGTGTAGTGCAAGTTTGTGCTTGGTGTTTATTTTATGGTTGTATATTTGTTTGGTACAGGTCGGACCCCTGCACTACACACCATTTGTATATACTTTTTATACATTTTTGTTAAGTGTATGTTGGGAGGTAGGATAGTGCTGAGTACTGTCTTCTTGATCTTTTATAGTTTAAAGGGAGTCTACTCACAGTTTTTGCCAGATTAAACAGCAGCCATTGTTAGGGAAAGTGGTTAAAAAAAGAAGTAAGCAAGTAAACTAACAACAAATATATTGGTTACACAGATCTCCAAGATGGCATCTTCACATTGTCTGCAGCTATTGTATGCTGCCAGATTCCCTTTAATGTTGCGTTAAAATAGTTTACATGTCATTTCTTTTGCTGAATTTTCTCCATGTGAAGGGTACTAGAAATATACAGTATACATGAATTTTAATTTTGCCATCTACTTCTATTAAAACAATTGTAAGGATAAAATGATAATTGTAATAATAAAAAAAATTATCCACACCTTTCTACTAATCAAAAACAATCATAAGCTGCACAGAAAATCACAATCAATATAAACAGTGGGATATCTGAAATCACTAAGCGTTTTTATGCTCTTTAGTTGTCGTCCATTTTTGATGGATTCAGAGCTGAAAAAGTGTTCTATTCACAGTAAATATACAGCCTGTCATCTGAAGAACGGCAGCATTTAGCAATGAAATAATGCAAAAATAGATTTGTGACAACAGGCACTTTTAATGAGAAATGGCTAAATTCCATGGGGTTAATGTTTAATACAATACATTTCACCGGTCACCACCCCCACGGATCAGTAAATTGTAGGTAATGCCTCCAATATTGTGACACACACACATACATACATACATACATATATACACTCCATGTCACTTCGATCAAGCTCTTTTTCCTCCATGATAATAATTTACTGTCCTGTCAAATGGGGGCTCACAGCTGAAAACATCTGCAGAAAGTTCAAGTACTAAAGGGCTACAACAGAATGAAACAGTCCATGCGATAAAACCTCCCGGTAAAATAGAAAATGATATTGACAACAAAAAGAAATATATTTTGGACACCCGGTTCATTAAAAAGAGATTGGCTTCATTTAAAAAAATACAACGAAACAAGAGGGTTATTTGTAGGAAAGAAACTCCTGTCCTATCCACTAGCACACACCGTGGCTCTGGGGAACCGTCTTTACTCTCTATGTGGCTGCATTCCTGGAGGTCAGAGGGCATCGAATCTGCAACTGGCGGGAAGGAACGACCATAAGAAAGAATACAAATCCTTAGTCCTCCTCATCCTCACTGATGTCATATGCAGCAGCAGAAGCAGAAAATCGAGAACGTCTGCCCGGAGATGGAGGTGGAGAAGTTTTGGTAGAGAATGGCCACCGGAATGATGGAGAGGGAGAACGTTCCCTGGATGGGCTGCTGCTGGGGCTTTGTCTTGGACTAATAGCTTGAAGCATTCTTCCTTTGCCCTCCTTCAGCATGTGTTTCTGAAACAAATAAAATGAATGTGATAATGCAGGAGAAAAAAATATATATATTTTTGCACGTGTGATTATGCAAAGGAGCCAGGTGGGTGCATGCGCACTGAAGCTAGGGTCAACTACTCTTACTTTAACAACTCTGGAAAGTATAGTATAGCTCAATTTGGGACATTAAACCATTGTGGGGGGTTTAGTGTCCCAAATCACATTGAAAAGATTGCATGTTAAAGGAGCCAAGGTCATAAAAACTTTCAGAGTTTATGGAATTGTCAGGGACAGTAAAATACTCGGATGTCTCTGTCGGTCCCATAGACTTTGATTGGATGGGAGAGTATCCATCAAAAGACTCAGTTCAAACATGTCTGCAAAATGGTGATCGGTTCAGTAATCCCAACAGTCAAGGCCATGATTGGTCCCTTGGAATGGTAATTCATGTAGCTTTGGGGTAACCACTTTCATTGTCATGTAACTTTGCATCAAAACATCATATTTTGTACACAGCCTTATTTGCCTCAACCCCTCCTAAAAATAGAACAAAGATTTACAGCTATGTTACATGTTTACAGTTAACAGGTGTGAAAAGTTAGAGATGGCTCACCAAGGCTCCCTCTGGGCCAAACATCTCCAAGAAATTGCCAATGAATTCTCGTGACTTCTCTTCCCATTTCTGAATTAGATCAATACTCTTCTCCTCTACTTTTTGTACAAATTCCTTTGACTTTTCTTCTACATCTTTCACCTTCTTTTTCACCTTATCCACGCGTTCCTGCAAATTGTATTTCTTCTCCTAAAACCGACACAGATCACATCATTTTTCATGTGTTGCCCAGAAATCACGACTGATATTCATAAAAAGCCTGTGATAGGAATCAGAGTCACCTGGTGCTTTAGCTATATGTAGAAAAGGAGTAACCCTTACATTGATAAAGCTGACATTCAGCTCTTTGGCTGTGTATCCCCGCTGTAAATTACGACGAGCATAGACATCATAATCTCGTACAATCCTCGTAATGATGTCAGATGTGGAAATTCCTTCTGTTCGCTGCGTTGGTGCAAACATTCCTGTTTTAATGAGACAAATTATCAAAAGGATTCAAAATTTTAGTTGAAAGGGATATTTCTTTCTCAGACATTTATGGCAAATCATCATCAACAGGGGAACCTGGGTCCCAGACTATATGCAGACATGTTGAGCTTGTGGCTCTCTCCATTCATGTCCATAGGTTTATTTTGTTTTTTTCTGCATCTCTATAAACTTGAATAGCTACCATCCAAGGGAATAATACTGACCAACATGCAGGTTGTTACTATATATGGAAAGGATTTATACATGAAAACAAATTTAGCTTTCTTTTATCGGGATCAAAAAGTATAAGATAACTTGACACAGACCTGCCTCTTTTATGTGTTTGTAGACATCATCACTTCCCGCGGAGGAATAGGGGATATCATCATGTGCCACAAAGTCAATCTATAGAGAAAAGAAGATTTCCTAATGAAGAACAGTAAGGCCCTCAGATGTACTGGTATGCAAATACTGAGCATGCTCAGAAAACAGAATTTTACGGAGGATAAAAATTCTGGTGTTAAAAATGTATTATCTATCCAATAGATTCAACCATGGGGACACCCCCTTAATCAAAAGAACTTGGTATTCATTGTCTTACCCACCAACATACATACAGCAAGAAGGACTACAAATGGAGCCTGATCGAATACTTTATACCTATCCTGTGGATAGGTGATAAAAGATTAACCTCCTCACCCTGTGCTCCTCAAGGAATTCTGGGGTAAGTGTCCAGGGTGCATTCCTCACCACCTCGTCCACATAGCGACAATGCTGTACGGCATCGTACCTCTCTGCCTCGTTCATCACTGTGAACCCCTTCAAGTTGTGCGTCAGCTCATCACTACAAACTAAAAGACAAAAAAAAAAAAGGTGAAGATAAGTTGTGTATTTCCTCATTTACACCATACCCTGCACCACATACATTAAATTCCCAGATCACATATCCCCAGGGTCTTCAGTAATTTCCTTCAGTTATTTGGAGCTAAAATCAGTAGTGGTTGAATTGTTGTATCTGGTGGCTGCGCTGCCTGATATAGAACTGTGATCTCTCCAGCTACCGAACATAAAACTGGTGTACAAGTCCTGATAGATGTCCCCCATTAACTTTATGTGGCTGGGAAAAAAATCCTTATCCTGTGAACTGTACAAACCTATGAACTTTAGGATGCACGGTTATAGAGATCTGTTTTGGGTAATTTATTTAAATATTAATTATTCCGGGCTTAGGAGTCCAGTAGGTGGTCCTATGGACAATGAACACTATATGCACAGTCATAAACCAAGAATGAGCAGAATCTAAATGATCACAAATCAAATTCTTCGCCCTCTAAACTATTTCCCACTCTATAACGCACATTAGACTTTATTTACAATGTAATAACTGATATCACCCAATAATAACCTAAATACATCAGAATTTTAAACCAAGTGAATTACTATGCATTTGCCCTTCAGGTTATTAATGCCTGTCTCAGGTCGCGGGCTCACCCATGCGCCTCCGTGTGCCCCTCTTCTGTTCCACAGCTACTCACCTGTCCTCAATCTTGGTTCCAGGTGCTTGGCCGTGCGTAGACTTCTCAGTCCCCTAGGGCACACGCGCACCAGCTTCAGAAGATTTAAGGGCCAGCGCGCCGTTAATTGGAGCTGGCCTTACCCAGAATTCTATTTAACCCTGCCTCTCCCTGCCAGATCTTCGTGCTCATGCCGTTGAGAAAGCTTTTGTCCCTGCCTTGGGATTGTGTTTGGATTTCCCGTTGTGACCCTGGTTCTGCATTCGACTTTGATCCTGTTCCGCCTGCCCTGACCTCCTGCTTTGTTCCTGACAATGATCCTGTTCTTCCTGCCCTGACCTCCTGCCTATCCCTGACCACAAGTTTGTCAGATGATTCTGTACCTCGCCTTGGCTGACACCGTGGACAAAGTCTCACTTGTGGAGTGGCCTGGTGGTACCATGCCACAGCAAGTCCAAACCCACTTTGCGGCGGGCTCTTGTGAAAACCGGATACCACTTAGACTCCGGTCCCAGGTGTTGTCTTACGTCATCAGCCACGGTGGTCCAGTGGGTCCACTACCCCTGGAGTCTGACAATGCAAAGTTCATAGAGCTGAAGGAACAAAGCCTCAAGTAACATTACAAAATGGAAATACTATTTTTGAAGCCCCCCCCTACCCCCACAAACAGATTTGTTTGACTTTAGGTTAAATGCCATTTACAAGTGGAAGACTAAGTGAAGAGGCTGAGAGATTGCAGTGCATAAGGATAGTGGATTTTTCCACAAAGATCCCCAGGAACACAAGTGGCAGTATACCAATATGTATCACCTTGTAAACTGGCTTTCCAAAAAAACAGCCTCTAGGGCTTTGTACACTGCACATGAGCTCAGACTACACAGTACAAAGCCCACAGTGTCTCCATGAATGTGGTTACAAATACAGGAAAAGGCTCCCCAAGCAATTTCATGCGTCTACTTACCCCCTACAATCAGGTATGTGTTAGGAAAGAGATTCTTTGCTTGCATTAAAGCCCGGGCATGTCCAGAATGAAAAAGGTCAAAGATCCCATCCGCATAAACCCGTACAGGTCTTTCAACTGTAAATATACAAGAAAGAATCAGCTCACCTTGTAGAAGACCTCTCACCAAGTACACAATGCTTAAAGGGAACCTGTCATCAGAAATTGGTCTAATAAAACCCTTAACTGTTGTCAAGCAGCTGAGAAGCTTCTAGATCATTTTTCTTTCATACCTGGTGTGATGGCATCATCCAGAAAATCTACTTTAAAGTGAGAGGTAAATTGGTTCGATTAAGTCAAGGAGGCAAATAGTTTAACACTTAAGTTGGCTTTTCCTGCCTTAGAATGTCCCCTGCCCCCTTCATTGTAATTGATAGTCCTGGGTCAAGGGACAAAATTGACCACATCTCCTGAAGTCGTGCACCTGATGTCAATCACACTGGGGAAGTGGTCAGAGGCAGGGAGAGCTTGACTTTGGTGTTAAACTCTCCGCCTCCCTGACTTTATACAACCAAATAACATATCACTTCAAAGTCGATTTTCTTGATGATGCCACCAAACTGTGCCATGAAATAAACATGATCTAGAAGGTGTTCAGCTGCTTGTCAACACCCTAGTAGCAGTTTAATAGGTCAATCTCTGATGACAGGTTCCCTATAATGATATAGACCTCCGTTGCCATGTCCCTGATCCATTTATTGTTATAAATTCTATCCACACATTCAAAAGATTCGACCCTGGAAGTCCATATGTAAATAATGTTATACTAACCACAGGGGGCATTTCTGTGTTGTATTAATTCATTAGTTATTATGCAGAGCAAAGACCTCCTGGAAGTTACCCAGGTGTTTTGCTTTCAGGGAAACTGCCTTCTGCATTACAACACAATATAAGGTTATATTCACATGTAGTGTTCAGCTACTCCCAAGGTCAGATGCTGCATTTCTGAGGGCATGAGGTTTTATTCTAAATCCATAGAACGTCCAGTAAGCAGTAGTGTTTTTATTACTCAGGCTGTATTCACACTGCCGTTGCCTGCCGTTGCCCGCCGTAGCATGGCAGGCAGACGGCAGCGCGCGGGGTGAAGAGAGGAGGTGAGTGCTGCTCTCCACAGGGATGTATGGCGCACGGCCCCGTAATACGGGAAAAGATAGGACATGTCGTCTATGGGGGACGTATATCGGCCGTATATACGCCCCCCTTTCGGCAGTGTGAATATAGCCTCAGATTGGAAAACCTGGTTATTAAAGGCCGCTGTAAAATGTACTATTAGGAGTGTAGTAGGGGAAATTATGTAATGCTCAGTGTAGGATATGGAACCGATTGCTTTTCTAAAACTTTCATAGTAACTAACTAGAAATTTTTCTGATTGTTTTGGACTAGAAAACACACTTTATAGCCATAAAAACCTCATGAGGGATAGGAAGATTCAGAACTGCCAAACCCTACCGACTGCGGTCCTGAAATCTCTCTGCTCTC
This sequence comes from Engystomops pustulosus, assembly GCA_019512145.1. Taxonomy (NCBI): domain Eukaryota; kingdom Metazoa; phylum Chordata; class Amphibia; order Anura; family Leptodactylidae; genus Engystomops; species Engystomops pustulosus. The sequence continues at coordinate 75,735,279 of CM033643.1, read as the reverse complement.
TCCTTCTCCCTGTCATTCTGAGTATCACTGGAAGATCTAGCGTGATGTCACATGGTGATTACATGCTTCAAGGTCTTTAAACCCTCTCAGGCTGCCATGGGATGGGGAAAGGGAAGAAGAGCTGTGTGTGTGTATGGTAGTGCTGCTTGTCTTCCTGTGTGTGTATAGTAGTGATGAGTGTCTTCCTGTGTGTATATATAGTGGTGCCGAGCATCTTCCTGTGTATGTGTAAAGTGGTGCCGAGTATCTTCCAGTGTGTGTGTGTATAGTGGTGCCGAGTATCTTCCAGTGTGTGTGTGTATAGTGGTGCCAAGTATCTTCCTGTATGTGTGTATAGCGGTGCAGAGTATCTTCTTGTGTGTGTGTGTGTGTGTATATATAGTAGTGCGGAGGTGTTTCCCTGAGTGTTGAGTATCTTCCTGTGTGTGTATATATAGTAGTTCTGAGTCTTTTCCTGTGTGTATATACTAGTTCTGAGTCTCTTCCTGTATATGAGGCCATTGCGGAGTATTCCTGTATATGTTAGCGTGCGGAGTCTCTTCCATGTATATGATAGCCGTGCGGAGTTCTTCCGTTAGGTATAAAAAAAAAGGCAAAGGTTGTTGGGGCGAGGAGTTCTCTTCCTGTATATGTATAGCAGTGCGGAGTCTCTTCCTGTATATGTATAGCAGTGCGGAGTCTCTTCCTGTATATGTATAGCAGTGCGGAGTCTCTTCCTGTATATGTATAGCAGTGCGGAGTCTCTTCCTGTATATGTATAGCAGTGCGGAGTCTCTTCCTGTATATTGTTTATATCAGTGCTGAGGTAGTCCATTCCTGTATATGTATAGCAGTGCGGCGTTCTTCCTGATATGTATAGAAGTGCGGAGTCTTTCATGTTATGTATAGCAGTGCGGAGTTCTCCTGTGTATGTATAGCAAGTGCGGAGTCTCTTCCTGTATATGTTATAGCAGTGCAGAGTCTTCTTCCTGTATCTGTATAGCAGTGCAGGTCTTTCTGTATATGTATAGCAGTGCAGAGTCTCTTCCGTATATGTATGCAGTGCGGAGATCTCTTCCTGTATATGTATCGCAAGTGCGGAGTCTCTTCCTGTATATGTATAGCAGGGCGGAGTCTCTCTGTATATTGTTTTGGTATAGCAGTGCGGAGGATCTTCGTAAGTATAGCGATGCGGAGTCTCTTCCTGTAGATGTATCGCCGTGCGAGTCTCTTCCTGTATATGATGCAGTGAGGAGTCTCTCATGTTATGTATGGCAGTGCGGAAGTGTTCTGTATATGTATAGCAGTGCGGAGTCTCTCCTGTATATTGTATCGCCAGTGCGGAGTCTCTCTGTATATGTATAGCAGTGCGGCAGTATCTTCGGTATATGTATAGCAGTGCGGAGTCTCTCTCCTGTATATGTATAGAAGTGCGGAGTTATTCAGTATATGTATAGCAGTGCGGAGTCGTTCTGTATAGTAAGCAGTTGCGGAGTCTCTCCTGATATGTATAGCAGTGCGGAGTCTCGTCCTGTATATGTAAGCAGTCGAGTCTCTTTCTGTATATGGATAGCAGTGCGGAGTATTCCTGTATATGTTATAGCAGTGCGGAGGAGCTCTTCCGTGATATGTATAGCAGTGCGGAGTTATTCCTGTATATGTATAGCGTGCGGGAGCGCTTTCGTGTATGATGTATGCAGGCGGAGTCTCTCCTGTATATGTATCGCAGTGCGGCAGGAGTCTTCTTCCTGTAGAGTATAGCAGTGCAGGAGTCTCTCATGGATATGTATAGCAGTGCAGAGTCTCTTCCTGATATGTATTTTTCTTTTTTTTTTTTTTTTTTTTTTTTTTTTTTTCTTTTAGCAGGGCAGGTCTCTCCTATATGTCTAGCAGTGCAGGAGTCTTCTTCTGTATATGTATAGCGTGCAGGTCTCTGCCTGTATATTTATAGCAGTGCGGAGTCTCTTTCCTGTATATGTTATAGCAGTGCGGAGTCTCTTCTGTATATGTATAGCGTGCGGAGTTATTACTGTATAGTATAGCAGTGCGGAGTCTCTCCTGCTATATGTATAGCAGTGACAGAGTCTTCTGTTATATGTTTATAGCAGTGGGAGTTCTTCGTATATGTATAGCAGTGCAGAGTCTCTTCGTTATGTTATAGCGTGCGGAGTCGTTCATGTATATGTATAGCAGTGGGAGTCGCTTCCTGTTATGTCTAGCAGTGAGGAGTGCTCTTCATGATATGTATGCAGTGCAGAGTCTCTTCCTGTGTGTGTATTACGCAGGCGGAGTCTATTCTGGGGTGTATATGCAGTGCAGAGTCTCTCCTGTGTGATAGCGCAGTGGAGAGTCTATTCTGTTGTTATTAGCGTGCAGAGTCTCTTCCTGTGTGTGTATATAGTAGTGATGAGTGTCTTCCTGTAGTGATAATAGAAGTGATGAGGTCTTTCTGTGTGTGTGTATAGTAGTGAGAGAGTGTCTCTGTGTGTGTAATATCGTGGGGCGAGATCTTATGGATGTGTTATGTAAAGTGGTGACGAGTAGTATCTTCCAGTGTGGGGGTGTATAGTGGTGCCGAGTATTTTCAGTGGGTGTGTGTATAGAAGGGTGCCAAGTATTTCGTAATGTATAGCAGGGCAGGTATTTCTGTATATGTATAGCAGTGCAGAGTCTCTTCCTGTATATGTATAGCAGTGCAAGTCTCTTCCTGTATATGTATAGCAGTGCGGAGTCTCTTCTGTTGTAAAGCAGTGCGAGTTCTCATGTCTTAGTATAGCAGTGCGGAGTCTCTTCCTGTATATGATGCAGTGCGGAGTCTCTTCCTGTATATGTATAGCAGTGCGGAGTCTATTCCTGTATATGTATATCAGTGCGGAGTCTCTTCCTGTATCTGTATAGCGTGCGGCGTCTCTTCGTATATTGTTTATAGCAGTTGCAGAGTTCTATTCTGGTATGTATAGCAGTGCGAGTCTTTCCTGTATATGTTAGCAGTGAGAGTCTTTCTGTATGATGATAGCAGTGCAGAGCTCTTCCTGTATAGTATGCAGTGCAGAGTCTCTTCCTGTATATGTATAGCGTCAGTGGGAGTAGTCTTTCCTTGTATATGTATCGCGTGCGGAGTCTCTTACTATGTATCATCGGAGTCCTTTGTATTAGCAGTGCGGAGTCTCATTCCTGTATATGTATAGCAGGGCGGAGAGTTCTTCCGTACTATGTATAGCAGGCGAGAGTCTCTTCCTGTAATTGATAGCAGTGCGGAGTTCTTCCTGTATATGTATAGCAGTGCGGGTATCTTGTATTTAGCCGACGGTAAGTACTATGTTTTATTTATAGCCAGTGCGGAGTCTCTCTGTTATGTATAGCAGTGCAGAGTCTCTTCCGTATAGGTATAGCAGTGCAGAGTCTCGTCTGTATAGTATAGCGTGGGAAGTCTCTTCCTGATATGTATAGAGGGCGGAGTCTCTTCCTGTATATGTATAGCAGTGACGGAGTCTCTTCATGTATTGTATACGCAGGCGGAGTCTCTTCCTGTATATGTATAGCAGTGCGGAGTCTCTTCCTGTATATGTATAGCAGTGCAGAGTCTCTTCCTGTGTGTGTATATAGCAGTGCAGAGTCTCTTCCTGTGTGTGTATATAGCAGTGCAGAGTCTCTTCCTGTGTGTATATAGCAGTGCAGAGTCTCTTCCTGTGTGTAGATAAGTCAGTTGCAGAGTCTCGTCCTGTATGTGTGTTATATAGTGATGAGTGTCTTCCTGATGTGGATATAAGAAAGTGATGCGTGTTCTGCCTGTGGGTGTATAGTAGTGATGAGTGTCTTCGTGTGTCTGTATATAGTATTGGCGCCGATGCATCCTGTGTAGGTGTAAGTGGTGCGAGATTCTTCGTGTGGTGTTGTATAGTGTGCGACGTATTCTCCAGTGTAGTGTGTGTATGAGTGTGCAAGTATCTTCCTGTATATGGTATAGCAGTGCGGAAGTCTCTCCGGTATATGTATAGGCAGAATGCAGGAGTTTCTTCTGTTTATGTATAGCAGTGCAGAGGTCTATCCTGGATATGTATAGCAGGCAGGTCTCTTCCTGTATATGTATAGCAGTGCGAGTCTCTTCCTGTATAGTATAGAGTGCGGAGTTCTTCCTGTATATGTATAGCAGTGCGAGTCTCTTCTGTATATGTATAGCGTGCGGTATGTCCTGGAAGTATGCGTGCGGAGTCTCTTCCTGTATAGGTATGCAGTGCGGGAGTATCTTTGGATATTGTCTAGCAGGGCAGAGTCTTTCCTGTCTATGATAGCATTGCGGTCTCTTCTGTATTGTATAGCAGTGCGGAGTTCTCTGCTGTAGATGTTATAGCAGTGCAGAGTCTTTCCTGTCTATGTAGTAGCAGTGCAGAGTTCTATCATGTATATGTATAGCAGTGCAGAGTCTCTTCCTGTATATGGTAGCAGTGAAGAGTATCTTCCTGTAATATGTATAGCAGTGCGGAGTCTCTTGTATAGTATAGCAGGCAGAGTTGCTTCATGTTACTGTACATGTATAGCAGTGCAGAGTCTCTTCCTGTATATGTATAGCAGTGCGGAGTACTCTCATGTATATGTATAGCAGTGCTGAGTTTTCCTGGATATGTATAGCGTGCGGAGTCTCTTTGTATATGTATAGCAGTGCGGAGTATATCATTGTATTATGTTATAGCAGTGCGGAGTCTCTTCTTTATAGGTATGCCAGTGCGGAGTCTTCTTCCTGTAATGTATAGCATGCAGAGTCCTATTCATGTTTTATAGCAGTGCAGAGTCTCTTCCTGTATATGTATAGCAGTGCAGAGTCTCTTCCTGTATATGTATAGCAGTGCAGAGTCTCTTCCTGTAGAGGTTAGCAGTGCGGAGTCTTCCTGTATAGTATAGCCGTGCGGAGCTCTTCTGTATATGTATAGCAGTGCGGATGTCTCTCCTGTATATGGTATAGCAGTGCGAAGTCTCTTCCTGTATATGTATAGGCAGTGCGGAGTTCTTCTGGGAAGTATAGCAGTGCAGGAGTCTCTTCCATGTGGTGTATTATAGCAAGTGCAGAGTCTCTTCCTGTGTGTTGTTAAGCAGTGCAGAGTCTATTCCTGGGTAATATAGCAGTGCGAGAGTCTCTTCCGTTGTGGTTAAGCAGTGCAGAGTTCTCCTGTGTGTGTAGATAGTAGGTGATGAGTGTCTTCCTGATGTGGTATTAGAAGTGAGGAGTGTCTTCTGTGTGTGTGTATAGTAGTGACTGAGTGTCTTCATGTGGTATATATAGTGGTGGCGAGTATCTTCCGGTGTATGTGGTAAAGTGGTGCCGAGTATCTTTCCAGTGGTGTGTGTATGGTATAGTGGTGCCCGTAGTATCTTCAGTGTGTGTGTGTATAGTGGGCCCAAGTTTTCCTTTTTTTTGTATATGTATAGCAGTGCGGAGCTCTTCCTGTATTAGTATAGCAGTGCAATTCTGATGTATGCAGTGCAGATCTCTCCTGTATATGTATAGCAGTGCAGAGTCTCTTCCTGTATATGTATAGCAGTCTGGAGTCATTTCGTGTATAGTATAGCAGTGCGGATCTCTTCTGTAATTATAGCAGTGCGGAAGTCTCTTCCTGTTACTGCTATAGCAGGCAAGGAGTCTTTCGTATAGATATATAGATTGGCAGAGTCTCTTCCTGTATATGTATAGCAGTGCAGAGTCTCTTCCTGTATATGTATAGCAGTGCGGAGTCTCTTCCTGTATATGTATAGCAGTGCGGAGTCTCTTCCTGTATGAGTTTATTGCTGAGCAGAGCTGAGTGTGTTCATGTGAGTGATTGTATGTAGTAGACCTGAATGAGTGAGTGTAGCAGTGCTCTGCATGTGAATGAATAGATGTAGCAAAACCGAGTGTGCTGTGCGTGTGTGTAACCAATAGAGAATTTTTAATTGCTATCAAATATTTTTTATTTTTTTTGATGACTAAATCTAGGCTGCGTCTTATAGTCCAAAAAGTATGTAATATAAATAATCTATGTGTGATAATGAAAAGTCTATCACACTGGTAATAGGTTATAGGATTACTACCATAGCTGTGTACAGCTATATACCTTTTACTGGCTTTAGCTACAAACTTACGTGGGGTTCCCATCTTGGCTTCTTCCATGGTGACTCTTTCATATGGCTTACTGTAGTCAATATGTAACTGATCAGAGAAAGGTGCGGGTTCACTGACCCCCTGCAGATGTAAAAAAAAGAGAAAAAAAATAATTACGAGAAGGTCAGTACATACAATGCAAGTTTTATCCCCTCTACCACCACACACATGCAGTCATGATGAAATAGAATCTTTATGTGGGCAGATGTAATTCCTTTGCTGCAGTGACATTACATCAGGCAGAGGGAGGGGGGACGTTCCAGGAGCAGAGGGAGACTGTGACACATTATAATAGCCGGTGAATCTACAGCATGGAGGGGCGCTGGGAACACCCCAGTAGCCTTTCAGGCTCATTAGCATAGTTATAAAAGTTAATTTTAGAAGGAAGGAGGCCATGGATAACAAATATAATAAGATTATCACAGTCACATAGCCTGGATCTATGAATAGGTGTCCCTGGTTTATCATGATGGATTTTGATTAAGGAGATTTGCATACATTTTCCCAGTGTGCTATGCATAATCCTTATGCCATTTTGACAGTCTCCACAAGAAGAGCCATTCCCCCAACTGAAATACAGACAGTCCCCGGGTTACATACAAGATGGGGTCTGTAGATTTGTTAAGTTGAATTTGTATATTTTATCATTGTAACCCCCAGCCAAATTTTTTTTGGTCTCTGTGACAATTGGATTTTAAAAATGTTGGATTGTCATCAGAACCAGGATTACCAATAAAGCTTCATTGTAGACACCTGTGATAACTGTTATAGCTGTTTATTGTAGCCTAGGGCTAAAGTACAGTAAATTACCAATATCCAGAGGTCCGTTTGTAACTAGGGGTCGTATGCAAGTCAAGTAGGGGACCGCATGTATACGCTGCACATAACACTATGCTGAACTCTGATACAGATGTAGGTTCATGTGTATAATATGAAACCAAGTAGAAATCGGTTTGGGTGGTTCAACTTCATTCCAGAAATATGTGCCAACCTTTGCACAAGAATATAAGTAATCTATTGTAAGAGGAGATTCCGAACAGAGGAACAAATCAGAATACAGATTAGTTGCCCAGAAGAATTATTTGGCAGCATTTACTCAGCTATTGAAATCAAGATTACATGGGGAAGCATTAAGAAAGCTTAGAGGTTACTAGGGAGAAGGATTATCCACACACCGAGGGGAAAGAAGAAAGTCATAAGGTAAAAGAAAACCTAGAAAATACAGAATTCTGAATGTCTGCAATTTATCAGAAAACAGTAGAGGAATGATACTCAAAGTAAAAATCACTTTATTGTTGCCAATAACACTTGGTATTTAGTGTTTTTATCTTTAAATTCATCAACCCCTAATATGTGTATTAGGGTTACCCCCAGTCCCAAAATCTTGAGTGTGATACAATAAAGTCTAAGTATAATAAAAGCGTTATCGGAATTCAAAATGTTCCCCATAATGACCTGGCCTTTTTTTTTGTTTTTTTCCCATTTCCATTTTTCACTCCCCACCTTCAAAAATCTTTAACTTTTTTTTATTTTTACACACAGAGCTGTGCAAGGCTGGTTTTCTGTGTAACAAATTGCACTTCATAGTGATGGTATTGAATATTCCATGCCATGTACTGGGAAGCGGGAAAAAAATTCCAAATGCAGTGAAAAATGGTGAAAATATGCTATGCATTTGCGCCATTTTCTTGTGGGCTTGGATTTTACTTTATTCTTTGGCTCAGTACGATTACGGGGATACCAAATTTGAGTTAAGTGGCCATTACATAAGAAGCATCTCTTTGTGTTATACTTATGGGCCTTGCAACAGCCCCTTTTATGGCATGGTGGTCATAAAAGGGGGTGACAGAGATGCTATGTTTCCAGTGGTAACCGCATAGTTAGATAATACAAAATACAATTGAACAGAAGTATCAGCAAAGGTTGGGAGCAGAACATCACACTCCACTAATCGATGTGTCTCAGACAGCTTCCTTTTTCAACTTAATGCAAAAACCTCTTCAGCGTATATATTGAGGAAAATTACAGGAATGTGCTGCCATCAGGTGGACAACGTGGGAAGCAACAGAACAACAGTCTGACCAGTCTATCTATCGCGGTATCTATATGGCAATAGCATTTACAAGGTTATATAACCTGCTTTGTTATCTAGGTGGACGAGCAGAAGCTGGGAAGGGTGGCCTCTTCTATGTATTTGTCTTAATATGAACTTAAAAGTAACCTGTTAGCAGAAGTTCACATTTTGACCTAATGACAGGTTCTCTGAGCCTTTTTTTTTTAAGCTTGTTTATTTGAATAAAGAAATTCAAGACCAAGCATCATATCACACAAAAAGTCATACAGATGTATGAAACATGTAAACAATGCGTGTTCAATTATAACATAAAGAAATAATGAAAACCAGCGAGTTGTCATTCCTCTGCAATACATGAGATACAGTAAAGATCCAGGTGTAATAAAGCAGAATCACCCCTCATGTATTAACATCTCAGCTCAGGAATGTGTGCAATGAGAGAAATGTTAAAGGAATTTAATAATTCCATATCCAGTATATCAAACAAACAAATCTTAGGATCAAGAGCTAATCGGTTGCCCTGCTATATCAACTAGGATAGCTAGGACTGTAGCCCAAAAGTACGGCAGTGCCGGACAGTCCCAGACCATGTGATAAAAGGAGGATGGTGTAAACGGATACCTGGGACAGCTGAGAACGGCGATACGCCCCATTTTAAACAATCAAATTGGCATAAGATCTCACTGGTGTGTCATATATAGCTGAATCAATGTGGTGTTTATGGCAGGTGAAATATAACCACGGTAAATCTGCAAACTAGAGGATGGAAGCATGTCCGATATGTTAGGGAACTTGGAGCGTGTCTTAGCTGTAGGAATCTGTAAAAGCCCTGTCAAGGGATAATAATAATTCCTTTATTTATAAAGAAATTATTATTATTGTTATAAGGCAGTGATGGCGAACCTATGGCACAGGTGCCAGAGACGGCACTTAGAGCCCTTTCTGTGGGCACTCAGGCCATCGCCCCAATTTCACCAAACAGGACCAAATCCACCAAATCTTTCTGCAGTCCCAAGCAACTTAAAGAGGACCTTTCACCACCTCACACATGTAGTGATTATGATACCATCCTGTAGGGGCGGCTACACAGATTCAGGGGCACTGAATCTGTGCTAATCTCCATATAAGTGAGGTGGTGAAAAGTCCTCTTTAAGGGATGCTGCTCTCAGCGTTATTTTAAAGCGTCAATTCATTGGCTGTTTGAAACTGGATTGTATTTGGAAGTCATCCGGAGGGGCCCACCATTCCTCCTGGAGAGAAGTTACAATGATGGTCTGAACTTATTTGCCCACCTTCTTTCAACTGCATTGGTGCCCTTAGGAGAGCCAATACAATTGAATGATGTTCAGAAGTTACTGCTCGAAATGCCATGTTGGCACTTCATGGTAAATAAGTGGATTTTGGTTGTAGTTTGGGCACTCGGTCTCTAAAAGGTTAGCCATCACTGTTATAAGGGATCTGGTATTTAGACACTATTTGGTCAAATGATTGAAGAGAAGTCTCGTCCCATACAACTGAAATAGTCCAAAATTCTCCAAAAAGTAGGATCAAGCTCCTCGTTAATGTGCGTGAGACCCGGGTTGTTCCACAGGGGAGTTTCCAATAGGACCTTGATATAACCAGTAACCTTCTTAGCAAGCTTCCTAATCATCCTGGCTACCTTATGGATTGGCAGGAGCCTATGGCCCTTCCAAGAGAGGGAGTCTAACAGATACCATAGAGAAGGGAAAGCAACATTGGCAGCCAAATATGATTATGGAGAATCCAGTGCACCTGATATTCAGAGCCCAAAAAACGTGTTACCCGAATATTTCTGATTTGCGCAGATTTTCCCTGAATTGCCCCGGGATTTTAGCGCACGTGATTGGATTTTGGCGCATCGGCGCCGGAAATGGGGGGGCGGGGCTGAACGAAAACCCGACGGATTCGGAAAAACCGACGCATTTTTTAAAAAAAATGTGACGTGAAAATTGCACTTACCTTCACCAGGTATAGGCTGGTGAATTTCAGGGCATTCCGGCAGGCCTCGGCGGACTTCAGCGCAGCAGCGCCACCTGGTGGATGGTGGAGGAACTACCTTAGTGAATCCCGGCCGGACCCAAATCCACCGCAGAGAACGCGCCGCTGGATCGCGAATGGGCCAGGTAAGTAAATCTGCCCCAATATGTCCAGTAGGGCTATTCCTGCAAGCACCTAAGGTCTCTGCAGCTTAGCCAATAATGCAATTTGGACTTACCTAAGGCCCAAATAAATTAAATCATAAGGGAATCTGAGGCTGAGAAAAGAAAATCGAGGGCAAGGTCACTTGTTGCGCTAGCGTGACTTTTCCAAGCGCAGGGGGCTGTGCCTTAGCACAATCTATTTAAAAACACATGTGATTGCTTACAGAGCGCATGCGTTTCACTGCAAACATGAATGCTTTCATCCAGAGGCACAGCTTTTGAGTCGGAAAACCATTTTGACAAGGTTAATAGGGCCTGCTACCTTAAAATTGGTTATTTATACCAGATCTCAAATTAAGCTTTAAACTGGGGAAGTAATGGGGCAGCATTCAAGTATTGCTTAGCCTTTTTAACACTAAGTTGCAATCTTCAAGTCATAGGGGCATCTATGCAAGATGGCTAGTCACTGCGTCATCATCATTATCTCCTCTCTGCTTTTCTAGCTCTTCCTACTTCCTCCCTCCCCCACTGTAGCCATTAGCTTACCCTGTTCTCCAGGGTAAGCTAATGACTTGATGACTTGATACAGTTTGCTGGCAGGGAACCAGGTATAACCAACCAGTATGCAGCCAGCCCCCCGCCCCCAGTATGCAGCAAAGCCCCTGCCCAACAGTATGCAGCCAACCATCCCCCAGTATGCAGCCATCCCCCCAGTATGCAGCCATCCCCCCCCCCCCCCAGTATGCCAAGCCTATATACAGAGATCGCATTAACGCCTCACCACGCGTCATAGACGCGTGATGAGGCGCCATTACCCCCCAAAATAATTGCCATGCGTAAAGATACGCTTGGCAATTATTCCGTGTAGCGGGCAGGCTGAGCGGCCCGGCGCGCACTGCATAGGAGGGTAATGGCAGTAGAGTGATTGCATCGTGCGCGGGACCGCTCAGCAGGATGCAGCGATCTCTGGGATCTGTGAGCGCCGGACCCAGGGGAGACATGTGAGCCGCTGCTACTCGTCCTGCTCCAATTCTCTGCCTGCAGCAGCGGCCAGCAGTTATGTGATCCCGGGTGAGTGTGAGCCGCGGTACACTGCACTCTGTGTGTATGTGAGTGCTGTGTTGTGCCAGTGCAGGGCCCACTTAAGGCGGGGGAGGTGTGTGACAGGGATATAATAATGATACAGAGAGCGGTTACTCTCTGCATCCTCAGTGTGTGTTACAGCCGTGCACTGTACTCCCGTACGGGCCATGGCCGAGCCTCCCACTGTGAGCACTCAGTGCCTCCAGCCACCAGCAGATCGGCCTCAGCATTATCAGCATTATCAGCGTTCAGACAGAAACAGACAGGAAGCAAAGCCCACTCCTGTTTGATGTATGGTGACCCTGTGACCTCGCTGAGGAGGACAGCATGGTAGGAGTCAAGCCCTGTGTGTGCAATTAACCCTTTCAGTCTTGACTCTGACAGAGTTGGTTGTGTTTTTTTTATGCCCACTTTCTGCCCCCTGCAATGTTACCTGTGTGCCACCTGTTCCACCACTCCCTTCCTCTTGACCTCCTATCTCTTTCCCATGTACAACCACCTAACTATATTTGCCAGGTCACCTTGCCTCCAAATTATGTCCCTGCTGCCATTCTATCAATGCTTCCTTACATTAACCCTGACGGTGCGTTCACACAAGGCACATTTATTAAAGTGTCTGCGACAGTTTTCTGTCTGACTTTGCACTGAAAAGAAGGTGCAAACTGCTTGTACGTGTATTTATGAAGTGTCTGCGACAGTATTGTGTCACGGCAGCTGTGTCCGCTGTACCACAAAATCCTGCACAAAACAGGGTGTTCTGGTGCAGAGTCGGACCGTGTTCCATATTTTTTACTGCGTCTTGACCGAATTATGTCAAAGGTGCATAAAAAAAAGTTGTTGACACTTCCCGAGCAGTGCAGGGGGCGTCAGATTCATGAAGAACGTGCCCCAGTTTTGATGAATCTGCCGCACTTGTGAGGAAACTGCACATAGTACAGGCTTCTCTACTTTTTGATAAATGTGGCCCACAGTGTTTGGACATATGGGTAAGAACGCATGTGTTTCTAATGTTACCATGTGTTTGGATGCTTTCAAATCGTATTCTTTCATTGTTAGAAATGTATGCAAATGTGAAAGTGTTAACACAGCTGTTTACGTGTCCAGCAATGAATAAAAAGGCTTTCAAAGCAGCCAAACACATGATAACATGTAAAACACATAGTGGGGTTAGGGGAGAGGGGGCAAAAGTGGGGCCATAGGACACGTTATCTGCCACAAAATTTGGGAGCTATAGCAAAGGGGCCCACTGAGGTTCTGTTGCCCAGGGGCCTACTCAAACCTAGAGCCGGCCCTGTGCCGTTGTGTTGTGTGTGCGCTGTGTTGTGTGTGCGCGCTGTGTTGTGCCAGTGTGTGTGTGTGTGTGTGTGTGTGTGTGTGTGTGTGTGTGTGTGTGCGCGCGCTGTGTTGTGCCAGTGTGTGTGTGCAGTGAGCAGACAGATGATTCTTTTTGTATAAATAGCATCTATTAACATTATAAACACCTATGAGATGTGTATATGTATTACCAAAATTTTCATACTCCTCATCGGCTAAAAATACTCCTCAAAAATGGTAAGAGGAGTATTATTACCCTTCAGTAAAAATGTTAGTGCGACCTCTGCCTATATATAAAAAATATTAACACTGTACTCACCTTTCCGACGCCCCCCGCAGGTCCTTTTCTTGCTTTGTGACCTGAACATGGAGCCGGAGCACTCGAAGCAAGAAGAGGACCTGCGGGGGACATTGGAGAGGTATAAACTAAGTATAAACGGTGTTAGACAATTTTGGTGCTGAAAAACTGGGCTTATACTCGACTACATTCACCGGCCACTTTATTAGGTACACCTGTCAACTGCTCGTTAACACTTAATTTCTAATCAGTCAATCACATGGCGGCACTCTCAGGCATTAGGCAGTAGACATGGTCAAGACAATCTCCTGCAGTTCAAACCGAGAGCATCAGTATGGGGAAGAAAGGTTGATTGAGTGCCTTGAACGTGGTATGGTTGTTGGGTGCCTGAAGGGCTGGTCTGAGTATTTCAGAAACTGCTGATCTACTGGGATTTCCGCAAACCATCTCTAGGGTTTACAGAGAAATGCGGTCCGAAAAAGAAAAAAACATCCAGTGAGCGGCAGTTCTGGGCGGAAATGCCCTGTTGTGCCAGAGGTCAGAGGAGAATGGGCAGACTGGTTGAAGCTGATAGAAAGCAACAGTGACTCAAATCGCCAGTTACAACCAAGGTAGGCAGAAGAGCATCTCTGAACGCACAGTATGTCTAACTTTGGGCAGATGGGCTACAGCAGCAGAAGACCACACCGGTGCCTCCTTCAGCTAGAACAGGAAATGAGGCTACAATTTGCACAAGCTCATCGAAATTGGACAGTAGAAGATTGGAAAAACGTTGCCTGGTCTGATGAGTCTCGATTGTTGCTGCGACATTCGGATGGTAGGGTCCGAATTTGGCGTCAACAACATGAAAGCATGGATCCATCCTGCCGTTGTATCAACGGTTCAGGCTGGGTGGTGGTGTGTCATGGTGTGGGGTATTTTTCTTGGTGCCCTCTTGGGCCCTTGGTACCAAGGAGCATCGTTGCAACGCCACAGCCTACCTGAGTATTGTTGCTGACCGTGTCCATCCCTTTATGACCACAATGTACCCAACATCTGATGGCTACTTTCAGCAGGATAATGCGCCATGTCATAAAGCTGGTTTCTTGAACATGACAATGAGTTCACTGTACTCATATGGCCGCCACAGTCACCAGATCTCAATCCAATAGAGCATCTTTGGGATGTGATGGAACGGGAGATTCGCATCATGGATGTGCAGCCGACAAATCTGCGGCAACTGTGTGATGCCATCATATCAATATGGACCAAAATCTCTGAGGAATGCTTCCTGCACCTTGTTGAATCTATGCCACGAAGAATTGAGGCAGTTCTGAAGGCAAAAGGGGGTCCAACCCGTTACTAACATGGTGTACCTAATAAAGTGGCCGGTGAGTGTATATTAGGTACTTAGAAAAGTGAGTGGAAATTTTAATGCTAATTATAAAAGCAGATTGGGAAATAGAAGTAGCAAGTAGTCTATGGGAACCTCTCATTAGGTGAAAATGTTCAATACTGACGACAGGTTCCCTTAGTGATCCTCATGACAAGACCATTGCGCACACTCCACAGTGGACTATGGAGAGCTTCTTTCCTAAACAATACTGGTATGGCAGCAGTGTGGTAGCAATTGTTACCACAGTGATCTGACAAGACGCGGGTTCAAGTAAGATTGAGATAAAGTATAATGGTATAAAAGCAAGACAAAGCTGGACCAGACAGACAAACGGTGCCATGTGTATCATCCAGCATAATATTGTGTTCTAAATTTGGTGCAATTTATGACTGTTTTATTTACACCTGTATAAATCCCCCCAGATCCTAGAATATTACATATGAGAATCCTGTGGTAAAAGGCAGCAGAATGTGGAGGCCTACATGTCAATATATCCGTTTGTAAAGTTGCCTCAAAATTCTGAGGTGGAGTTTCATCTTCACAGTCTTGATTTCAAAGGTCAGAGTAACTATTTTTAGTGCAATATACGTGTGTGCCTCTTATTTTGTCTACTCTGACAACAGATGAGGGTGTGATTGAAAAGGTAGGACATTATTTGATTTTTTGTGTATAAGGGGACACTCACATCGCGTTATTATGATAAGCTAAGTGTATACACCAGCAAAGCTCCCCACATATACGCTGAATGAATCCATAAACATATACAGGCAGCAGAAGGCATCGTTTGGCCTCTGTTCACACAATATAGATCATATACTGATGGAAAGAAGTAGCAAGCTGTGTCTTTCCATCCAGCTGAGCTCCAGGAGGTCCCTAGTGATGTCTCTGTTCATATAAGGAAAGGGACATAACTGGAAAAGCACTCCGAAAATCCGCTTTCGGGGTGAAAGAGAAACAGGACAACATATCCCAATGTATGTTCCTATGTCCTAACCCTCCATTGTAAGGATACGTTGGGAATCCGTCTGATGTATCCTACCAGGAGGTCAGAAGGTAAGAGTTCTCTTTATGGAGTGTTTGCCAATTAACCCCTAGACGCACCTAGACGTTATAGTACGTCCTGGTGAGTGCTTCATTAGCGCACCAGGACACACTATAACGTCCCGCTTCTGGCACTGGCTCACGAATGGAGCCGGCGCCAGAAGCAGCGGCTGTCCAGCATCGCTGGTTCAAGTTCAAGTATGTATAAGTAAAAAAAAGTTCAAAACACAAAAGTTCAAACATTAGAATAAATAAAAAATAAATACATAAAATTATAAGCCCTTAAAATGTCACTTTCCCATAAAAACACTTAATAAAGTATAAAAAAACAAAAACACACAACCCCCACATATTTGGTATTGCCACGTCCATAGCAATCTTTATAAAAAACAGAATCGTTACTGTACCCACACGGTAAACGCTGGAGGGAAAAAAAAAAAAAACTTTCCGAAAAAAGATCATTTTTAACTAATACCTTTAAAAAAAATGCACTAAAAAGTGAAAAAAAAGTAAACACACTAAATTGAGGCCACTCAAAAGAACAACTCTTCTCGCAAAAAATAAGCCCCTAACCAGATTTGTCAGCCGAAAAAATAAAAAAGTTCTGCATATGAAAAGATGGTGATGCTAAAATGAACAAGATTTTTCTCAAATTAGTTTTTATTCGGATTAAAATGAATTAATACACAAAACCCCCACATATTTGGTATCGCTGCGTCCGTAACAATCTGCATAATAAAACTAACTTTTTCTTTAGATCCGTAAAAACCCCCCCCAAAAAACGCTCCAAAAATATCATTTTTAATTAATACCCTCTAAAAATGCTCTAAAAAGTGATAAAAAAAGTTACGCACTCTAAAATAAGACCACTAAAATGAACAATCCTTCTCGCAAAAATAAGCTCTTAACCAGATTTGTCATCCGAAAAAAAAAAAAGTTATGCATATGAAAGTCGGTGATTGCTAAAATTAAACTATTCGTCAAATTACTTTTTATTCAGTAAAATTGGGAAGAAACTGTAGCCCAATAAAAAAGAAAAATTATAAATGAGGTCTTTTTGTAATCGTGGAGACCCATAGAATCGGTATGGATAACGGCCACCACCCCCCCCCCCTCCCCCCCCCACCCCCAAAAAAAAAAATCTTCCTAAAAATTGATGATTTTCATTTCCTCCACCAACAAAGAGTTAATAAAATCTCACCAATTAGCAATAGATGCCCCAAAATTACGTACCAGAAAAGTGCATCTCATGTGGCAAAAAAAGAAAAAAAAGCTCCTATAGGTCCACATTAAAAAAAACAAAAAAATTATAGCCTGTACAATGTGACAATGCAAATCTGCTCTGGATGGCGCCTCCTTCCATTCTATGCCCGGCCGTGTGCCCATACAGCAGGTTACCACCACATATGGGGTATCGGCACTCGGGAGAAATTGGGTATAAAACTTTGAAAAGCCTTTTTTCATTTAATCCATTACAAATGTTTAATTTTCCCCCCAAAATAAATGTATTGTCAAAAAATATTTAAATTTTTAGACCGCACCTCCATTTAGTTTTAATCCTTTTAAAACCCCTAAAGGGTTAACAAACTTCTTAAAAGTGGTTTTTCGTATGTTGAGGGGTTTAGTTTCCATAATGGGGTAATTTACAAGTCTCACTATTATTTAGGCCTCATGCAGTCAATTAAAAGTTGAACAGGTCCATCTAAATACAGGTTATGCTGATTTTCCCAAAAATTTGAAAAATGGCACCCAAATTCTGAGCCTTATAACATTCTAGTAAAATATGTGAATTCTTAAAAAACCATCCAACATAAAGCAGACACTTGGGAAATGTAAGTTATGAATTTATTTGGGTTGCTATGACTATCTGCATCAAAAGTAGAGAATTTAGAACTTTGAAAATAAAGAATTTTTCCACATTTTTGACAAATTTAGGTTTTTTTCATAACTAAACACAAAATATATCATCCAAATTTTTTAACTAATTTGAAGAGAAAGCCTAAAGGGTTCCAGGTGAATAACAGGCCTGGGAGTCTAGCATAAAATCCCTACTATCATAGAAAGCGATATCTGTGCCCAGAAAACCTCACAGAAGCATTAAAATGGTTGACACCTGTGATTGGTGCCAGCACTAGGTATTACGGGTGGGCGTTTGCTGCACTCTGTATGCAGAGGGCTCTGCCTGCGAGACCTCTACATACCCACTTTTGGACACTGTGCCGTAATAGCATTGCGCCATTCGGTAGGGGGTAAAAGAAATGTTACCGCAATGTCAATGTTAATTAATTGCGTTTTGCCCGTTTTTTTAAAATCTGCCCTGTGTCACTAGTGGTTATAATCGTCAAATGCTTTAACATATCCGGGTAATTTTGAAATTATTTTCTCGTCACACATTGACGAGAAAAATTAGTGGAAAAAGTTTGAGATTTTTTTCATAACTAAAGGCAAAAGATAACATCTATTTTCAATATCTACATTATTGCTTTTCAGGCAGATAGTCATAGCACCCATTACCTGACTGTCTGCTTTATGTAGGTATGGTTTTTTATTCATTCTCTCATTTCTCTAGGATGTAATGCAGCTTACAATTGTGGGTGTAATTACTCACATTTCTATGAAAATTGCAAAACCTATTTTTACAGGCACATGCTCAATTTTCAAGAGACTTTGAGGGGGTAAACCCCCATAAATTACCCCATTATGGAAACTACACCCATCAATGTATGAGAAACCAACGTTAAGAAGTTTGATAACCCTTTAGGTGATTTACAGGTATTAAAATAAAATGGAGGTGGAATTTACAATTTGTAATTTTTTTATACAATATATTCATTTTGGCCCAAAAATTAAAAATTCTCAATGGATTAAATGACGAAAAGCACCACAAAAGTTTAATACCCTATTTCTTCGGAGTGGACACATCGGGGCTTATTTTTTTCCGGTTTGAGAACCACTTGTCAGGAACATCATTTTGGTCTAAAGAGGACCTTTCACCACCTCACTTTTATGGAGAGTAGCATACTACACAGATTCAGGGACACTTTGAATTTTCTCTCTAGTTCCTGCAGTAGCAGAGATATCAGTACCAGTATCTGACCATTAAAATGTATGTTCAGTCAGAAAGGAGGAGCTGAAGCTGGAACAGGAGGTGAGTGTTATGCTAATCCTCTCTCATCAGATCTCAATCTACTATGAACAGTAGTGAGTTGTGATTTTTCTATGTGCATCTAGAGCAGTGGTTCTCAACCTGTGGGTCGGGACCCCAGCGGGGGTCGAACGACCAAAACCGGGGGTCGCCTAAAGCCATCGGACCCGCAATTTTACTGTGTTTTTACTGCGAGTTGCATGGTTTGGGGTCACCACAGCATGAGGAACTGTACTGCGGGGTCACAGCATTAGAAAGGTTGAGAACCACTGATCTAGAGGCTATGTTCACACACATTCAACATATGAAATGTAAATGCAAATGATGACGGGATGTTAATAGAAAAAGCTATGTAAACATAAACATGATGTCAAGGCATTTACATTACATTTGCTTTATCATGATGTTTACATTTGCGCTTACATTGTTTTTGCTCTTACATTGCATTTGTGTTTACATGGCATTTCTATTTAAATGCAGTCTGCATCGTGTTAACGCAGCACTTTGCATTTGTGTTTATGTGACAGTTGCGTTGCATTTGCATTCACATGTCGTTTACAAAGCGTTTGTCATGTTTACATCGCATTTTTGTTTACTTGGAGTTTGCAGCGGATACAAGATCATGCAGCAATTGCGGTGCATTTGCATTCACGTGATGCTTGTGTTTACGTGGAATTTGTGTATGGATTTGTGGCATTTGTGTGGATGTAGGCGAAACAATTTTTAGCTCAAAGAAGGGCGTCAGCCAGTTTATAGGAACCTGTTAAGGCTCTATAGGAACCAGTCACTGGCTGTATATGTACAAATGTGGTGACAGGTTCCCTTCAAGTATAGACTGTAAATGTATTTAAAGGGGTTATCCAAGTCCTAGCTAAAAAAAAAAAAAGATAGATAGATAGTGCTACTTTCACAATTTGTAAAATGCTGCATCAGATACAGGAACAGATATGTGATAGACTGGCAATAATTTTCAGGGACAACTGAAATTACTTACCGTCATAGGACGGGGAATCTTTGTAGGTAAAGAATCTTCATCTGTTGTGCCATTGGGTCCCAAAACATCTTTTCTTCTCTTGCGAGAACCAAGCTTTGTAATGTTCTGAGGCTCCATTACTGAGATATGAGGGGATGATTTGTGGAGTGCTGTATAAATATGTCATATGTTTTCTGTCCACCTGATAAAAAGATATGCAGTCACCATCAACATGTTTATATTCTTTGCAGACTGAAATATTTTAGCTTCAATAAATGTATATAACAAAACCACTCTACTATTAAACCTGCCTGGCTTTGTGTACATGGCTCTGGGAGAGAAGAACAAAGACATCCATGATTTAAATATGAAGGAAATAATGATATTTTAGAGATTGTGCTTCCTTCAGCCAAGTGATTAGGCATATAAACTCTGCACAAAATAGTGGACTCCAGCATATAACCCAACCTACTGTTATCTCCCAATGCAAAACCTTCGCATGAATTCATCAAGTTTTTACTTGATGGGAGGACTAGCACTGCATGACCACACCAATAAAAAGTTTACGATTGAGGCTGTAACTAGTGATGGGAATTATGGCTCTTCTTCGTGAGATGGCTCATTAGGCTCCGATCAGTAAGAAGAGCCGGCTCTTCTGGCTCCTGAACTGCTCCCTATTAAATGTATAATAGGGAGACGCAGGCCAGTCAATCACCCCACACCACTCTACTTTTAACGCGATTTTATTGGGGTAAAGGGAGGCGTGGTAATCCGGTTAGGGGCGGGGTTAAGTGAGCTATCGGCTCCCAAAGGGGAGCTGGCTCACGTCGTTCATGAACAAGAGCCGGCTCGTTCGCGAACAACACATCACTAGCTGTAACTACAAGTGAGAAGTTGTGAGTCTGTAATTGCTAGGGACTTGAGAGACCTTGTGCTGACTATTAGTGTGAGATGGCAGAGAAGATCTCCTGTGAATACCTACAATGAGTGATACTGTAATAGTTTGCAAGAAATTCCAATAAAAGAAGGTCTACTGTGACTAATATTGAATGAATTGGCTGAGTTTGCGCTGGTATTCCCCAAATGGGCCAGAGCCTCTGTGTGAATATGGGCACAAGAGAAAAGGAGGCGTTCAAAGTGCCAGTCACAATGATTCCCCTGACCATAGTGTACAGGGTCGGAAGCAGAGCCATAAACTAGCTGGGTTACTGCAGCTCAGCCCCCATCAATATCAACACCGACCTAGGGAAACCATGAAGGTGTGTTTACACGTGGCGTTTGCATTGCAAATGCCGGAGGACCTGAGACAATCTATAGGTGTATAATAGTGTTGTACATGCATAACTGGTGTAAAACTGCCTTGTATGCTGAATATTATATTGTTTAGTGCAAGTCATCTTCTAAAAGTGCATGTGTTCTCTATGGTGCGGAGAACAGTGTGTAAATATAACTCATGTCCACCACCTGGGTGTATAAATAGACCGCCAGCCAAGTGCACAGTGTTCATCTGGTTTGCAGGGTGGGAGTCACATTACAGACAAGTCACATCGTGCTTGTGATGACAAGTGAAACATTTGCTGAACAGCAAACAGTATTATGTAGGGCAGTGATGGCGAACCTATGGCACGGGTGCCAGAGGTGGCACTTGGAGCCCTCTCTGTGGGCACCCAGGCTGTTGCCCCAGGACAGAGTTTAGCAGACAGGACTGGAATCTTCCTGCTGCTCTCAATTCTCTTTTTAGATGACACATCCTTGACTTATTAGAACTGCAGAAAGAGTGAAAGGTGTGAACAGGACCAGATTATCTTTTGATGGCCCCATGATTCTTCCAGTACAGAGAGACTCTGGGGAGAAGCTATAATGATGTCTGAATTTGCCCTCCTGCTTTCAACTATATTGGTGTACTCAGGGGGCCAATACGATTGAATGTTGTGGAAGAACAGGGAGCAATAAGTTACTGTTTAAATTGTCAAGTTGGCACTTAATGGTAAATAAGTGGGTTTTGGTTTTAGTTTGGGCACTCTGTCTGTAAAAGGTTTGCCATCACTGATGTAGGGGAATAAACTTTGCTCAGAGACCATCAAAGGAACCCCAAAAGTGAAGAGCCATACATCATAAAAATGCCTTTCTAGACAAAATCTGTGGCCTGAATTAAGAGAAATCTCAATTGATTTATTTTTATGAAAAGGAGAATTTAGGACTGTGGCTATGAGTGGCTGAGAAGGGGGAGGTTGGGTGTAAATAAAAGGCATTAGATGGTAAACTGCTTTTTCCCTTATTTGCATTACAACTAATATTCCACTATAATTTCATTATGTAATTTGCATTATAATTACTAATGCATAGATATGATCTTTCATGATGACACGTATGCATACAGGTTTACAAACTGAATGAATTGGTAGAATTACCTGAAGATTAATCTGAAGATCTGCTTGTTACTGTCTAGCAGGTCAACTTCTCAGATTTCAGTCTATATATAACCCTGCTGTATAATCCAGGTTACCAGGTTGCTCAGTCACAGTCATGGGGCCTACAAACCAGACAGTAATAGCAGTGCCCTGTGCTCCACTATTCAAGGAATGCTAAATGTCCCAATCAGTGACACCCTCATTGCAGCTCTGGCCATGGTGTGTACATGGCGGGTTATCTACAGGCAGAACGTTATGTAGTGCAGATGATATATGAGGATGTAAGAAGTTCCGGTATAACACATTATATATATATAATGTATAGTCCAGTGGGTGGTCCTACTTAATAACAGATACACTTTATATGACACTCTGCACATTCCTTAGGGTGTTTTCACACATTGCATTTGTTAATGCATTATAAAAGCTATTCAAGTATGTTTACACTGTAAATATTGCATTTATATCTCATTAATGTGTTTACATAGGCTGATGTTAACATGTTTGTTCACTCTTTACAGTGCAGCCTCTCCTAATCTTCCTTATTAGACTCCATCTTCATTTTTGTCTCCTTCCTTGTGTCTATGTATTTATGATCCATAGTTTGGATGTCAGTTTGAGCTCAGCCCCACCCTTACAACCCATTCAATGTAGGAAATGCTGAGGCATGTAATAGTTGCCACATGGGTCTCCTGAAATGAAACGATTAAAAGTGTATAATCAAATTAATTTAATGCAAAACAGTGGCGGCTCGTTCCCGATCGCAGGCGGTTCCATAGAAACGCTGATGCGATCGGGCCGCGGACTGCCACGTTGGCCTTGACTTTGTCTGCGTTTGCAAGCGCAGACAAAGCGCTACGTGTGGCACCAGCCTTAGACCTCTTGATGTATCCACCAGACAAAACTACACCAGGCCTGACCTGGAGTAGTTTTGCATAAAAACTTGTGAACAAATATTAGCTGGCTTTTAGAAAAGACGAAGACCCAGGACAGAAACGCCTAGTGCCGGCCCACCACTCTGTCAATTGTGCCCCTCCGTGCCCACGGTGGGGTAATTGCATTTTCTTGCAGAGTGCAAAAAAATTATTTTAGTGCTTCTATGTCAGAAAACTGGCGTGGAAACACTGATAAATGTCTCCATCTGTGTGTATGGAGCTGATATTAACCTATATTACAGATGTATGTAAAATAGGGATGCATTTTGCTCATCTCAATGCAGGTACAGAACCTGAATGTAAAGAAAGACATTTCTACAATAAAACAATATTCCCTTAATTAAATCTTTGAACTGGCTCCAAACCAAAACAACACTTTAGCATAATGATAAATAATTGATTAAAAACTGCAGCAAAGCATCGGATACATGCAACCTGGTGTATAATCCTGCTTCTGGTGCATCTACAGTCTCACTGCATATGTCCCCATTACACTTACTTTAGCTCCTAGTTTATGAGTACATGGAGTCCTACACAGGGAGAGCTGGGAGTCCTCATTCGGTGCTCTAATACAGGCTTATGTATAGATGACTCTGAACTTTGTCCAGTTCATTCCCAATAATAAACTGCTGACACGTTTAAAGGTCAGAATGAAAGTCACTGATATTCTGGTTGCCACATACCAGTCCAGGCACCTGCATATTCTCAGGATCATATAACTGGCTAAATAAAAAAAAGGATTTTCACCATTTCCCTGCATGCTGACCTCTGCTTGTGTGTTATATGCATCAAAAATGTAACATTTGGGAAAATATTTTAAAATCATTACATATGTGTAAAGTAATTGTGTAACAAAAGCAGCCATATTTAGCTACAGTCATTCTGAGATTAGTTGATATGATATGGCCTAAATCTCCAGTGGAATTAGGGTGCTGTCACGTGGTGCGTTCTTGGT
Organism: Engystomops pustulosus; assembly: GCA_019512145.1. Taxonomy (NCBI): domain Eukaryota; kingdom Metazoa; phylum Chordata; class Amphibia; order Anura; family Leptodactylidae; genus Engystomops; species Engystomops pustulosus. Next base: position 75,711,401 of record CM033643.1, on the reverse strand, counting down.
CCGTTTTTAAACGCATGCGTTTTTGTAAGCTTACTATGCGTTTGGCTGGTTTGAATATGTTTCACAGCTGCCTGCACTTCTAGAAATGAAGATAAACAGATTCAAACCAGCCAAACGCATGGTAAACATACAAAAACACATGCGTTTTCTGCCTGTTTAAGGAATAGTCCAAGAACGCACTGTTTGACAGCATTGTGTGACAGTAGAATATCTGTAAAATTAGCGATCAAAATGTGCCTCAATTCATTCTACTCCAGGGGCTCATTGTACATGTAGGCGACATGTATCAATATGCGCCACCAGTAATGTGAATGAAAAAAGCTGATGATCGCCTTAGGGTGGTGACACACGTGGCGTTTTTAGGCCGTTTTTACTAAGTGCGTTTTCAGATAATAAAAAACGCATGCGCTTTTGTCCGGTTTTAATTGCGCAAATTCGGAAAACTGGACAAAAACGCATGAGTTTTCAAAAAATGCATGCGTCTTTAAAAAACGGATGCGTTTTTTAAGATCTGAAAACGGACTTAGTAAAAACGGCCCAAAAACGCCACGTGTGTCTTCACCCCTTAGAGTGGGTTTTTTTCAGCCCCGGTATTTCTGTTTTTCTACTCTTATCTAGGCATAGCAAGCGCTGTTACATGATTGTGTCCAATGGCTTCCTTATTAGTGTATTCATGTTACATTTAGAGATTAACATACAGCATTCTGTGCAATTTTTTGTCCAGCAAAATAATGGACACCATGGGGGAGATGTATTGGGGCTTCTATGTCAGAAAACTGGCGTAGAAACCCTGCTAAGTAGGACCTGACATAGAAATAAATGCAGCACAGCCCGGCACGGCACCTCTTGATGTATCCGTGGGTGCCATAGGGAAGGGGATTTCATCATATGATAAACCTCCCCCCATATATGTATATTTACAATATGCATGAAGGCTCCCAATGGACACAGATTTGAACATACCTTTTGGTTCCCATGCCTGTGTGGCTTGTAACCTGTGCTAATCTCAAGGCCACACTGTGTAAAGACAACCTAAGGCAAAGACACAAAGGTTCACCCCTGCAAAATCACAAGCAGCTAACTGGCTGGTTTTACAACATGTCAAAGTGGATTGGTTTAACGTGGCTGGCCGGGATAGGCCTTCAATCTATGAATGGTGGAGGCAGAGACCCCCTTCCCCTGATCACCTGTTATGCTGGTCATAAACAGAGAGAAGAGAAAAGAATGAAGATGACTCTGTGCCCTCTGTAATGGCTGCAACCCACAAACAAAGATGTGGATTCATATACATCTTCCAGCCACTACACGGAGCAGGGAGATAACTGCTTCTGAATCCCTTCCATGACAGGGCCAACCACTAAGTTGGGCAGGGGTTAGGAGTTGGCTTAGTCTATGTGTAAATTCTATCCAAATGTAAAAAAAAACCTTTACAGTGCAAAATGTTTTCTGCTGCAGGTTTCCAACATCTTTGGGTTCTCTGGTCTCCAGTCTTCATGGATACAAAGGCGTGCATATCATGAGCCACAAACAACGGGCAGGAAAAGGATCTTTCCTCAGTTCTGAGACCACACTGTGCATATCATCCCATGGAAATACAAGGGGACATGCGGTAGCAGTTGAAACAACCGCTAGCACATTTCCCCAAACTCGCATTAGTGAATATGAGACCTCAAAGAGTTTTCCCAAAATTTGTACTCACTAACTTATAGGATTGAACATGCATCCTGACACTCCAATCAATGGTATGAGATTGAGGGAAATTGTCAAGCACAGCGCTCTAATTTGCCCATTCATTGTCCATGACAGTGCCAGAAGTAACCAAAAGCTTTGCTCAGCAATTTCTGACACTGGCGCTTCATCAAATAGAGAGAACAGGACGTTAGGGGGCGCAGCAGTGATTGTTACCGACTATGTTGTGGATTGGTGATAACAATCCCTTTTTTTTTTTTTTTTTTACAACCCCTCAAAATGAAATCTACCATTGAAATCAAGCATGATAAACTAGGGACACTTACTCATAGACCCAGGCAAATCCACTGTGACTGTGGTAATCGGCTTGTAATTGTTCACCATGGCCTCCATCTTTCTAAAATCAACTTGTAAAATTATTCTAATGAGCCAGAAGGGTTCTGGGGGGGCATATAGCTTCTGGGGAGTGTGCTGTAGCTTCACAGTTTTGCATTAATAAATGTTTCACAAAAAACTGGTCATGTAGGTTACAACCAGTCGATAATAGTCTTGATAAACCAGGCGCAGGGCAGAGTTATACCAGTGCAATGTGTACATTTGTATGCCATTATTAACAGGTATCTATTAGCTGGTTGTGCTGCCAGCTAGGCTTACATCCTAGAGAACAGTTATAAGAAAACCTTACATAAAAATACATAAATACATTTATTCTGGCTATGTCCTTGAACCTACAGTTCTCTCTGCATTGAGCTGGTTAGATACCTTAGCTTTCACTCAAAAACAAGGAAGAGGCAATGGTGCAGCTCAATTCAGAGAGCACTTTGGTTTGTATGTTATTCATAGTCCTGCTGCTACCAGCAACACACACAAAGGTACAGTCAGGTACCTATTACAGTATTACTGCTCTACATAGCCTATACATAGCACTGTATGCACTTTTGTATGGTCAGTAGTATAGACTGCTTGTATTCTAAAGCATATTACTTGTAATCAATGATTCACAGAAGAGCATCCTTTCAACTTTTCTGTTTTGTCAGAGAAGCAGAATCAATGACAACTTACCGTTTGTGTAGCCAAGACTAGGAGTGGCTGAACACACAGAACAGGTCAGACTTTTCCATAATGCCTCATCTCTGTTTTGCTTCTACACCTGGTTATACTCACCATAAGTGATCCAAAAAACTAATGAAATGAGATGTGTATTACATGTACCATGTTCAGTCAGTGAAGCACGGACCGTGGGTGGCTCCGGGCATCATAGTGACGAAACCCAGCCAGCGCACATTCTGTGATTCGCTTACTGACCATGGTTGTGTGTGTTCTGCTTTATTCTTTGATTTAACAGAAAAACAAAGTACTAACTGTACATAGCACTGTAGTAGTACAAACAGTACAAGGCAGATGTGAGTCATTCACTAACATATTACATTTATATATCCTATTTCTCAGTGCTCTGTACAGATCACTGATGGTCATTTATGAATTTAGGAAACTATATTGGGAGGAACATGAGTCACCTAGTACATGTTGCAATGGGTAACCACCAGCCATGTGACAATCACTAGGAACAAGGGTCCTATGATCAATTCCTTATCTATCTGACCTAGAGGTGTGGACGTGTTGGGGCAAAGTTTCAAGGATGATCCCTCCCCAGTGCCCTCCCCATACAATGTATTATTGCTCTCCTGCTATATAATACCAGTGATCTATCCCATCAGATACATTATCAGTATTACTACTCTCCTACTATAATACCAGTGATCAATTCAATCAGATACATCATCAGTATTACTACTCTCCTGTTATATATACCAGTGATCTATCCCATCAGATACATCATCAGTATTACTGCTCTCCTGATATATACCAGTGATCTATCCCATCAGATACATCATCAGTATTACTACTCTCCTGCTATATACCAGTGATCTATCC